>CM059561.1:41270474-41640861 GCA_030386875.1 Morinoia aosen | reverse complement strand
TGCTTGAATGAATGGATTGTTGAATGGATGCATGAAATGCATGGATTGTTGAATGGATGCATGAAATGCATGGATTGTTGAAAGGATGCTTGAAATGCATGGATTGTTGAATGGATGCATGAAATGCGTGGATTGTTGAATGTATGCATCAATTGCATGGATTTTTGAATTGGTGCATCAAATGCATGGATTGTTGAATGAATTCATGAAATGCGTTGATTGTTGAATGGATGCATGAAATGCTTGGATTGTTGAATGAATGCATGAAATGCATGGATTTTTCAATGGATGCATCAAATGCATGGATTTTTCAATGGATGCATCAAATGCATGGATTTTTCAATGGATGCATCAAATGATGGATTGTTGAATGGATGCATCAAATGCATGGATTTTTCAATGGATGCATCAAATGCATGGATTTTTCAATGGATGCATCAAATGCATGGATTGATGAAAGGATGCATGAAATGCATGGATTGTTGAATGGATGCATGAAATGCATGGATTGTTGAATGGATGCTCCAAATGAATGGATTGTTGAATGGATGCATGTAAGCATGGATTGTTCAATGGATGCAATAAATGCGTGGATTGTTAAATGGATGCACTAAATGCGTGGATTGTTGAATGGATGCACTAAATGCGTGGATTGTTGAATGGATGCACTAAATGCGTGGATTGTTGAATGGATGCACTCAATGCGTGGATTGTTGAATGGATGCATCAAATGCATGGATTGTTAAATGGATGCATCAAATGCATGGTTTGTGTAATGGATGCATCAAATGCATGGATTGTTGAATGGATTGATGAAATGCTTGGATTATTGAATGAATGCATGTAATGCATGGATTGTTGAATGGATGCACGAAAAGCGTGGATTGTAGAATGAACGCATCAAATGCGTGGATTGTTGAATGGATGCATCAAATGCATGGATTGTTGAATGTATGCTTGAAATGCATGGATTGTTGATTGAATTCATGAAATGCTGGGATTGTTGAAGGAATGCATGAATTGCGTGAATTGTTGCATGAATGCATGAAATGCATGGATTGTTGAATGGATGCATGAAATGCATGGAATGTTGAATGAATGCGTGAAATGCATGGGATGTTGAATCGATGCATGTAATGCATGCATTGTTGAATGGATGCATGAAATGCATGGATTGTTGAATGGATGAATGAAATGCATGGATTGTTGAATGGATGCTTGAAACGAATGGATTGTTGAAAGGATGCAGGAAATGCATATATTGTTGAATGTATGCATGAAATGCATGGATTGTTGATTGGATTCATGAAATGCGTGGATTGTTGAAGGAATGCATGAATTGCGTGAATTGTTGCATGAATGCATGAAATGCATGGATTGTTGAATAGATGCATGAAATGCGTGGATTGTTGAATGGATGCATGAAATGCATGGATTGTTGAAGGATGCATGAAATGCATGGATTGTTGAATGGATGCATGAAATGCATGGATTGTTGAATGGATGCATGAAATTCGTGGATTGTTGAATGGATGCGTGAAACGCATGGACTGTTGAATGGATGCATGAATGATGGGTTGTTCAATGGATGCATCAAATTGCATGGATTGTTGAATAGATGCATCAAATGCATGGATTGTTGAATGGATGCATCAAATGCATGGATTGTTGAATGGATGCATCAAATGCATGGATTGTTGGATGGATGCATCAATGCATGGATTGTTGAGTGGATGCATGAAATGCATGGATGTTGAATGGATGCATGAAATGCATGGATTGTGAATGTATGCATGAAATGCGTCTATTGTTTAATGAATGCATGAAATGCGTCTATTGTTTAATGGATGCATGAAATGCATGGGTTGTTTAATGGATGCATGAAATGCATGGATTGTTAAATGGATGCATGAAATGCATGGGTTGTTGAATAGATGCATGAAATGCATGGGTTGTTGAATAGATGCATGAAATGCATGGATTGTTAAATGGATGCATGAAATGCATGGGTTGTTTAATGGATGCATGAAATGCATGGGTTGTTGAATCGATGCATGAAATGCATGGATTGTTGAATGGATGCAAGTAATGCATGGATTGTTGAATGGATGCATGGATTGTTGAATGGATGCATGAAATGCATGGATTGTTAAATGGATGCATGAAATGCATGAAATGCATGGATTGTTGAATGGATGCAAGTAATGCATAAATTGTTGAATGGATGCATGTAATGCATGGATTGGTGAATGGATGCATGTGATGCATGGATTGTTGAAAGGGTGCATGAAATGCATGGATTGTTAAATGGAAGCATGTAATACATGGATTGTTGAATGGTTGCATGTAATGCATGGATTGTTAAATGGATGCATGTAATGCATGGATTGTTGAGTGGATGCATGAAATGCGTGGATTTTTAAATGGATGCATGAAAAGCGTGGATTGTTGAATGGATGCATGAAATGCATGGATTGTTGAATGGATGCATGAAATGCATGGATTGTTAAATGGATGCATGTAATGCATGGATTGTTGAATGGATGCATGTAATGCATGGATTGTTGAATGGATGCATGAAATGCGTGGATTGTTGAATGGGTGCTTGAAATGCATGGATTGTTGAATGGATGCTTGAAATGAATGGATTGTTGAATGGATGCATGAAATGCATAGATTGTTGAATGGATGCATGAAATGCATGGATTGTTGAATGGATGCATGAAATGCATAGATTGTTGAATGGATGCTTGAAATGAATGGATTGTTGAATGGATGCATGAAATGCATAGATTGTTGAATGATGCATGAAATGCATGGATTGTTGAATGGATGCATGAAATGCATGGATTGTTGAATGGATGCTTGAAATGAATGGATTGTTGAATGAATGCATGAAATGCATAGATTGTTGAATGGATGCATGAAATGCATGGATTGATGAATGGATGCTTGAAATGAATGGATTGTTGAATGAATGCATGAAATGCATAGATTGTTGAATGGATGCATGAAATGCATGGATTGTTGAATGGATGCTTGAAATGAATGGATTGTTGAATGAATGCATGAAATGCATAGATTGTTGAATGGATGCTTGAAATGAATGGATTGTTGAATGGATGCTTGAAATGAATGGATTGTTGAATGGATGCATGAAATGCATGGATTGTTGAATGGATGCATGAAATGAATGGATTGTTGAATGGATGCTTGAAATTAATGGATTGTTGAACGGATGCATGAAATGAATGGATTGTTGAATGGATGCTTGAAATGAATGGATTGTTGAATGAATGCATGTAATGCATGGATTGTTGAATGGATGCTCGAATGAATGGATTGTTGAATGGATGCATGAAATGGATGGTTTGTTGAATGGATGCATGAAATGCGTGGATTGTTGAATGGATGCATGAAATGCGTGGATTGTTAAATGGATGCATGAAATGCGTGGATTGTTGAATGGAAGCATGTAATGCATGGATTGTTGAATGGATGCCTGTAATGCATGGATTGTTGAATGGATGCATGAAATGCTTGGGTTGTTGAATGGTTGCATCAAATTCATGGATTGTTGAATGGATGCATCAAATGCATGGATTTTTGAATCGATGCATCAAATGCATGGATTGTTGAATGGATGCATGAAATGCATGGATTGTTGAATGGATGCATTAAATGCATGGATTGTTGATTGGATGCATCAAATGCATGGATGGTTAAATGGATGCATGAAATGCATGGATTGTTGAATGGATGCATGAAATGCATGGATGGTTAAATGGATGCATGAAATGCATGATTGTTGCATGGATGCATTAAATGCATGGATTGTTGATTGGATGCTTGAAATGAATAGATTGTTGAATAGATGCATGAAATGAATGGATTGTTGAATGGATGCATGAAAGGCGTGGATTGTTGAATGAATGCAAGTAATGCATGGATTGTTGAATGGATGCAAGTAATGCATGGATTGTTGAATGGATGCATGTAATGCATGAGATGTTGAATGGATGCATGTAATGCATGGATTCATGAATGGATGCATGAAATGCGTGGATTGCTGAATCGATGCATGAAATGCGTGGATTATTGAATGGATGCTTGAATGAATGAATTGTTGAATGGATGCATGAAATGCGTGGATTGTTGAATGGATGCATGAAATGCGTGGATTGGTGAATGGATGCATGAAATGCGTGGATTATTGAATGGATGCATGAAATGCATGAATTGTTAATGGATGCTTGTAATGCATGGATTGTTGAATGGATGCATGTAATGCATGGATTGTTGAATGGATGCATGTAATGCATTGATTGTTGAATGGATGCATGTAATGCATGGATTGTTGAATGGATGCATGAAATGTATGAATTGTTGAAATGGATGCATGAAATGTATGAATTGTTGAATGGATGCATGTAATGCATGGATTGTTGAATGGATGCATGAAAGGCGTGGATTGTTGAATGAATGCAAGTAATGCATGGATTGTTGAATGGATGCAAGTAATGCATGGATTGTTGAATGGATGCATGAAATGCATGGATTCATGAATGGATGCATGAAATGTGTGGATTGCTGAATCGATGCATGAATTGCGTGGATTGTTGAATGGATGCATGAAATGCATGGATTGTTGAATGGATGCATGAAATGCATGGATTGTTGAATGGATTCTCGAAATGAATGGATTGTTAAATGGATGCATGAAATGCATGGATTGTTGAATGGATGCATGAAATGCATGGATTGTTGAATGGATGCATGAAATGCATGGATTGTTAAATGGATGCATGAAATGCATGAATGCATGGATTGTTGAATGGATGCAAGTAATGCATAAATTGTTGAATGGATGCATGTAATGCATGGATTGGTGAATGGATGCATGTGATGCATGGATTGTTGAAAGGGTGCATGAAATGCATGGATTGTTAAATGGAAGCATGTAATACATGGATTGTTGAATGGTTGCATGTAATGCATGGATTGTTAAATGGATGCATGTAATGCATGGATTGTTGAGTGGATGCATGAAATGCGTGGATTTTTAAATGGATGCATGAAAAGCGTGGATTGTTGAATGGATGCATGAAATGCATGGATTGTTGAATGGATGCATGAAATGCATGGATTGTTAAATGGATGCATGTAATGCATGGATTGTTGAATGGATGCATGTAATGCATGGATTGTTGAATGGATGCATGAAATGCGTGGATTGTTGAATGGGTGCATGAAATGCATGGATTGTTGAATGGATGCTTGAAATGAATGGATTGTTGAATGGATGCATGAAATGCATAGATTGTTGAATGGATGCATGAAATGCATGGATTGTTGAATGGATGCATGAAATGCATAGATTGTTGAATGGATGCTTGAAATGAATGGATTGTTGAATGGATGCATGAAATGCATAGATTCTTGAATGGATGCATGAAATGCATGGATTGTTGAATGGATGCATGAAATGCATGGATTGTTGAATGGATGCTTGAAATGAATGGATTGTTGAATGAATGCATGAAATGCATAGATTGTTGAATGGATGCATGAATGCATGGATTGATGAATGGATGCTTGAAATGAATGGATTGTTGAATGAATGCATGAAATGCATAGATTGTTGAATGGATGCATGAAATGCATGGATTGTTGAATGGATGCTTGAAATGAATGGATTGTTGAATGAATGCATGAAATGCATAGATTGTTGAATGGATGCTTGAAATGAATGGATTGTTGAATGGATGCTTGAAATGAATGGATTGTTGAATGGATGCATGAAATGCATGGATTGTTGAATGGATGCATGAAATGAATGGATTGTTGAATGGATGCTGAAATTAATGGTTTGTTGAACGGATGCATGAAATGAATGGATTGTTGAATGGATGCTTGAAATGAATGGATTGTTGAATGAATGCATGTAATGCATGGATTGTTGAATGGATGCTCGAAATGAATGGATTGTTGAATGGATGCATGAAATGGATGGTTTGTTGAATGGATGCATGAAATGCGTGGATTGTTGAATGGATGCATGAAATGCGTGGATTGTTAAATGGATGCATGAAATGCGTGGATTGTTGAATGGAAGCATGTAATGCATGGATTGTTGAATGGATGCCTGTAATGCATGGATTGTTGAATGGATGCATGAAATGCTTGGGTTGTTGAATGGTTGCATCAAATTCATGGATTGTTGAATGGATGCATCAAATGCATGGATTTTTGAATCGATGCATCAAATGCATGGATTGTTGAATGGATGCATGAAATGCATGGATTGTTGAATGGATGCATTAAATGCATGGATTGTTGATTGGATGCATCAAATGCATGGATGGTTAAATGGATGCATGAAATGCATGGATTGTTGAATGGATGCATGAAATGCATGGATGGTTAAATGGATGCATGAAATGCATGGATTGTTGCATGGATGCATTAAATGCATGGATTGTTGATTGGATGCTTGAAATGAATAGATTGTTGAATAGATGCATGAAATGAATGGATTGTTGAATGGATGCATGAAAGGCGTGGATTGTTGAATGAATGCAAGTAATGCATGGATTGTTGAATGGATGCAAGTAATGCATGGATTGTTGAATGGATGCATGTAATGCATGAGATGTTGAATGGATGCATGTAATGCATGGATTCATGAATGGATGCATGAAATGCGTGGATTGCTGAATCGATGCATGAAATGCGTGGATTATTGAATGGATGCTTGAAATGAATGAATTGTTGAATGGATGCATGAAATGCGTGGATTGTTGAATGGATGCATGAAATGCGTGGATTGGTGAATGGATGCATGAAATGCGTGGATTATTGAATGGATGCATGAAATGCATGAATTGTTAATGGATGCTTGTAATGCATGGATTGTTGAATGGATGCATGTAATGCATGGATTGTTGAATGGATGCATGTAATGCATTGATTGTTGAATGGATGCATGTAATGCATGGATTGTTGAATGGATGCATGAAATGTATGAATTGTTGAATGGATGCATGAAATGTATGAATTGTTGAATGGATGCATGTAATGCATGGATTGTTGAATGGATGCATGAAAGGCGTGGATTGTTGAATGAATGCAAGTAATGCATGGATTGTTGAATGGATGCAAGTAATGCATGGATTGTTGAATGGATGCATGAAATGCATGGATTCATGAATGGATGCATGAAATGTGTGGATTGCTGAATCGATGCATGAAATGCATGGATTGTTGAATGGATGCTTGAAATGAATGGATTGTTGAATGGATGCTTGAAATGAATGGATTGTTGAATGGATGCATGAAATGCATGGATTGTTGAATGGATGCATGAAATGCATGGATTGTTGAATGGATGCTTGAAATGAATGGATTGTTGAATGGATGCTTGAAATGAATGGATTGTTGAATGGATGCATGAAATGCGTGGATTGTTGAATGGATGCATGAAATGCGTGGGTTGTTGAATGGATGCATCAAATGCATGGATTGTTGAATGGATGCATCAAAAGCGTGGATTGTAGAATGGATGCATGAAATGCGTGGATTGTGCAATGGATTCATGAAATGCATGGATTGTTGAATGGATGTATCAAATGCTTGGATTGTTGAATGAATGCATCAAATGCATGGATTGTTGAATGGATGCATGAAATGCGTGGATTGTTGAATGGATGCGTAAAATGCGTGGATTGTTGGATGGATGCATCAAATGCATGGATTGTTGAATGGATGCTTGAAATTCGTGGATTGTTGAATGGATGCTTGAAATTCGTGGATTGTTGAATGGATGCATGAAATGCGTCTATTGTTTAATGGATGCATGAAATGCATGGTTTGTTGAATGGATGCATGAAATGCATGGATTGTTGAATGGATGCATGCAATGCATGGATTGTTGAATGGATGCATGAAATGCATGGTTTGTTGAATGGATGCATGAAATGCATGGATTGTTGAATGGATGCATAAAATGCGTGGATTGTTAAATGGATGCATGTAATGCATGGATTGTTGAATGGATGCATGAAATTCGTGAATTGTTGAATGTATGCATCAAACGAATGGATTTTTGAATTTATGCATTAAATGCATGGATTGTTGAATGGATGCATGAAATGCGTGGATTGTGCAACGGATTCATGAAATGCATGGATTGTTGAATGGATGTATCGAATGCTTGGATTGTTGAATGGATGTATCGAATGCTTGGATTGTTGAATGAATGCATCATATGCATGGATTGTTGACTGGATGCATGAAATGCGTGGATTGTTGAATGGATGCATGAAATGCGTGGATTGTTGAATGGATGCATAAAATGCGTGGATTGTTAAATGGATGCATGAAATGCATGGATTTTTGAAGGAATGCATGAAATGCGTGGATTGTTGAATGGATGCATGAAATGCGTGGATTTTTGAATGGATGCATGAAATGCGTGAATTGTTGGAAGGATGCATGAAATGCGTGGATTGTTGAATGGCTGCATGAAATGCGTGGATTGTTGAATGAATGCAAGTAATGCATGGATTGTTGAATGGATGCATGTAATGCATGGATTGTTGAATGGATGCATGTAATGCATGAGATGTTGAATGGATGCATGAAATGCATGGATTGTTGAATGGATGCATGAAATGCATGGATTCATGAATGGATGCATGAAATGTGTGGATTGCTGAATCGATGCATGAATTGCGTGGATTGTTGAATGGATGCATGAAATGCATGGATTGTTGAATGGATGCATGAAATGCATGGATTGTTGAATGGATTCTCGAAATGAATGGATTGTTAAATGGATGCATGAAATGCATGGATTGTTGAATGGATGCATGAAATGCATGGATTGTTGAATGGATGCTTGAAATGAATGGATTGTTGAATGGATGCTTGAAATGAATGGATTGTTGAATGGATGCATGAAATGCGTGGATTGTTGAATGGATGCATGAAATGCGTGGATTGTTAAATGGATGCATGAAATGCGTGGATTGTTGAATGGAAGCATGTAATGCATGGATTATTGAATGGATGCATGTAATGCATGGATTGTTTAATGGATTCATGAAATGCGTGGGTTGTTGAATGGATGCATCAAATGCATGGATTGTTGAATGGATGCATCAAAAGCGTGGATTGTAGAATGGATGCATGAAATGCGTGGATTGTGCAATGGATTCATGAAATGCATGGATTGTTGAATGGATGTATCAAATGCTTGGATTGTTGAATGAATGCATCAAATGCATGGATTGTTGAATGGATGCATGAAATGCGTGGATTGTTGAATGGAAGCATGAAATGCGTGGATTGTTGAATGGATGCGTAAAATGCGTGGATTGTTGGATGGATGCATCAAATGCATGGATTGTTGAATGGATGCTTGAAATTCGTGGATTGTTGAATGGATGCTTGAAATTCGTGGATTGTTGAATGGATGCATGAAATGCGTCTATTGTTTAATGGATGCATGAAATGCATGGTTTGTTGAATGGATGCATGAAATGCATGGATTGTTGAATGGATGCATGAAAT
Organism: Morinoia aosen; assembly: GCA_030386875.1. NCBI lineage: Eukaryota > Metazoa > Arthropoda > Malacostraca > Amphipoda > Talitridae > Morinoia > Morinoia aosen. Next base: position 41,631,288 of record CM059561.1, on the reverse strand, counting down.
GCATGGATTGTTGAATGGATGCATGAAATGCATGGTTTGTTGAATGGATGCATGAAATGCATGGATTGTTGAATGGATGCATAAAATGCGTGGATTGTTAAATGGATGCATGTAATGCATGGATTGTTGAATGGATGCATGAAATTCGTGAATTGTTGAATGTATGCATCAAACGAATGGATTTTTGAATTTATGCATTAAATGCATGGATTGTTGAATGGATGCATGAAATGCGTGGATTGTGCAACGGATTCATGAAATGCATGGATTGTTGAATGGATGTATCGAATGCTTGGATTGTTGAATGAATGCATCAAATGCATGGATTGTTGACTGGATGCATGAAATGCGTGGATTGTTGAATGGATGCATGAAATGCGTGGATTGTTGAATGGATGCATAAAATGCGTGGATTGTTAAATGGATGCATGAAATGCATGGATTTTTGAAGGAATGCATGAAATGCGTGGATTGTTGAATGGATGCATGAAATGCGTGGATTTTTGAATGGATGCATGAAATGCGTGAATTGTTGGAAGGATGCATGAAATGCGTGGATTGTTGAATGGCTGCATGAAATGCGTGGATTGTTGAATGAATGCAAGTAATGCATGGATTGTTGAATGGATGCATGTAATGCATGGATTGTTGAATGGATGCATGTAATGCATGAGATGTTGAATGGATGCATGAAATGCATGGATTGTTGAATGGATGCATGAAATGCATGGATTCATGAATGGATGCATGAAATGTGTGGATTGCTGAATCGATGCATGAATTGCGTGGATTGTTGAATATATGCATGAAATGCATGGATTGTTGAATGGATGCATGAAATGCATGGATTGTTGAATGGATTCTCGAAATGAATGGATTGGTAAATGGATGCATGAAATGCATGGATTGTTGAATGGATGCATGAAATGCATGGATTGTTGAATGGATGCTTGAAATGAATGGATTGTTGAATGGATGCTTGAAATGAATGGATTGTTGAATGGATGCATGAAATGCGTGGATTGTTGAATGGATGCATGAAATGCGTGGATTGTTAAATGGATGCATGAAATGCGTGGATTGTTGAATGGAAGCATGTAATGCATGGATTTTTGAATGGATGCATGTAATGCATGGATTGTTTAATGGATTCATGAAATGCGTGGGTTGTTGAATGGATGCATCAAATGCATGGATTGTTGAATGGATGCATCAAAAGCGTGGATTGTAGAATGGATGCATGAAATGCGTGGATTGTGCAATGGATTCATGAAATGCATGGATTGTTGAATGGATGTATCAAATGCTTGGATTGTTGAATGAATGCATCAAATGCATGGATGGTTAAATGGATGCATGAAATGCATGGATTGTTGAATGGATGCATGAAATGCATGGATGGTTAAATGGATGCATGAAATGCATGGATTGTTGCATGGATGCATTAAATGCATGGATTGTTGATTGGATGCTTGGAATGAATAGATTGTTGAATAGATGCATGAAATGAATGGATTGTTGAATGGATGCATGAAAGGCGTGGATTGTTGAATGAATGCAAGTAATGCATGGATTGTTGAATGGATGCAAGTAATGCATGGATTGTTGAATGGATGCATGTAATGCATGAGATGTTGAATGGATGCATGTAATGCATGGATTCATGAATGGATGCATGAAATGCGTGGATTGCTGAATCGATGCATGAAATGCGTGGATTATTGAATGGATGCTTGAAATGAATGAATTGTTGAATGGATGCATGAAATGCGTGGATTGTTGAATGGATGCATGAAATGCGTGGATTGTTGAATGGAAGCATGTAATGCATGGATTGTTGAATGGATGCATGTTATGCATGGGTTGTTGAATGGATGCATGTAATGCATGGATTGTTGAATGGATGCATGAAATGCGTGGGTTGTTGAATGGTTGCATCAAATTCATGGATTGTTGAATGGATGCATCAAATGCATGGATTGTTGAATCGTTGCATCAAATGCATGGATTGTTGAATCGATGCATCAAATTCACGGATTGTTGAATAAATGCATCACATGCATGGATTGTTGAGTGGATGCATCAAATGCATGGCTTGTTGAGTGGATGCATCAAATGCATAGATTGTTGAATATATGCATGAAATGCATGGATTGTTGAATGGATGCATGAAATGCATGGATTGTTGAATGGATGCATGAAATGCATGGATTGTTGAATGGATGCATGGAATGCATGGATTGTTGAATGGATGCATGAAATGCATGGATTGTTGAATGGATGCATTAAATTCATGGATTGTTGATTGGATGCTTGAAACGAATGGATTGTGAATGGATGCTTGAAACGCATGGATAGTTGAATGGATGCATGAAATGCATGGATTGTTGAATGGATGCATGAAATTCATGGATTGATGAATGGATTCTCGAAATGAATGGATTGTTGAATGGATGCATGAAATGCATGGATTGTTGAATGGATGCATGAAATGCATGGATTGTTGAATGGATTCTCGAAATGAATGGATTGTTGAATGGATGCATGAAATGCGTGGATTGTTGAATTGAGGCATGTAATGCATGGATTATTGAACGGATGCATGTAATGCATGGATTATTGAATGGATGCTCGAAATGCATGGATTGTTGAATGGATGCTTGAAATGAATGGATTGTTGAATGGATGCTCGAAATGAATGGATTGTTGGATGGATGCATGAAATGCGTGGATTGTGCAATGGATTCATGAAATGCATGGATTGTTGAATGGATGTATCAAATGCTTGGATTGTTGAATGAAAGCATCAAATGCATGGATTGTTGAATGGATGCATAAAATGCATGGATTGTTGGATGGATGCATCAAATGCATGGATTGTTGAATGGATGCTTGAAATTCGTGGATTGTTGAATGGATGCTTGAAATTCGTGGATTGTTGAATGGATGCATGAAATGCGTCTATTGTTTAATGGATGCATGAAATGCATGGTTTGTTGAATGGATGCATGAAATGCATGGATTGTTGAATGGATGCATGAAATGCATGGATTGTTGAATGGATGCATGAAATGCATGGTTTGTTGAATGGATGCATGAAATGCATGGATTGTTAAATGGATGCATGTAATGCATGGATTGTTGAATGGATGCATGAAATTCGTGAATTGTTGAATGTATGCATCAAACGAATGGATTTTTGAATTTATGCATTAAATGCATGGATTGTTGAATGGATGCATGAAATGCGTGGATTGTGCAACGGATTCATGAAATGCATGGATTGTTGAATGGATGTATCGAATGCTTGGATTGTTGAATGAATTCATCAAATGCATGGATTGTTGAATGGATGCATGAAATGCGTGGATTGTTGAATGGATGCATGAAATGCGTGGATTGTTGAATGGATGCATAAAATGCGTGGATTGTTGAATGGATGCATGAAATGCGTGAATTTTTGAAGGAATGCATGAAATGCGTGGATTGTTGAATGGATGCATGAAATGCGTGGATTTTTGAATGGAGGCATGAAATGCGTGAATTGTTGGAAGGATGCATGAAATGCGTGGATTGTTGAATGGCTGCATGAAATGCGTGGATTGTTGAATGAATGCAAGTAATGCATGGATTGTTGAATGGATGCATGTAATGCATGGATTGTTGAATGGATGCATGTAATGCATGAGATGTTGAATGGATGCATGAAATGCATGGATTCATGAATGGATGCATGAAATGCGTGGATTGTTGAATGGATGCATGAAATGCATGGATTGTTGAATGGATGCATGTAATGCATGAGATGTTGAATGGATGCATGTAATGCATGAGATGTTGAATGGATGCATGTAATGCATGGATTGCTGAATCGATGCATGAAATGCGTGGATTATTGAATGGATGCTTGAAATGAATGAATTGTTGAATGGATGCATGAAATGCGTGGATTGTTGAATGGATGCATGAAATGCGTGGATTGTTGAATGGAAGCATGTAATGCATGGATTGTTGAATGGATGCATGTTATGCATGGGTTGTTGAATGGATGCATGTAATGCATGGATTGTTGAATGGATGCATGAAATGCGTGGGTTGTTGAATGGTTGCATCAAATTCATGGATTGTTGAATGGATGCATCAAATGCATGGATTGTTGAATCGATGCATCAAATGCATGGATTGTTGAATCGATGCATCAAATTCACGGATTGTTGAATAAATGCATCACATGCATGGATTGTTGAGTGGATGCATCACATGCATGGATTGTTGAGTGGATGCATCAAATGCATGGATTGTTGAGTGGATGCATCAAATGCATGGCTTGTTGAGTGGATGCATCAAATGCATAGATTGTTGAATATATGCATGAAATGCATGGATTGTTGAATGGATGCATGAAATGCATGGATTGTTGAATGGATGCATGAAATGCATGGATTGTTGAATGGATGCATGAAATGCATGGATTGTTGAATGGATGCATTAAATTCATGGATTGTTGATTGGATGCTTGAAACGAATGGATTGTGAATGGATGCTTGAAATGCATGGATTGTTGAATGGATGCATGAAATGCATGGATTGTTGAATGGATGCATGAAATGCATGGATTGATGAATGGATTCTCGAAATGAATGGATTGTTGAATGGATGCATGAAATGCATGGATTGTTGAATGGATGCATGAAATGCATGGATTGTTGAATGGATGCATGAAATGCATGGATTGTTGAATGGATGCATGAAATGCATGGATTGTTGAATGGATGCATGAAATGCATGGATTGTTGAATGGATGCATGAAATGCATGGATTGTTGAATGGATGCATGAAATGCATGGATTGTTGAATGGATGCATGAAATGCATGGATTGTTGAATGGATTCTCGAAATGAATGGATTGTTGAATGGATGCATTAAATGCGTGGATTGTTGAATGGATGCATGAAATGCGTGGATTGTTGAATGGATGCATGTAATGCATGGATTGTTGAATTGAGGCATGTAATGCATGGATTATTGAATGGATGCATGTAATGCATGGATTATTGAATGGATGCTCGAAATGCATGGATTGTTGAATGGATGCTTGAAATGAATGGATTGTTGAATGGATGCTCGAAATGAATGGATTGTTGAATGGATGCATGAAATGCATGGATTGTTGAATGGATGCATGAAATGCATGGATTGTTGAATGGATGCATGAAATGCATGGACTGTTGAATGGATGCATGAAATGCATGGATTGTTGAATGGATGCATGAAATGCGTGGATTGTTGAAAGGATGCAGGAAATGCATAGATTGTTGAATGGATGCATGAAATTCGTGAATTGTTGAATGTATGCATCAAACGAATGGATTGTTGAATTTATGCATCAAATGCATGGATTGTTGAATGGATGCATGAAATGCGTGGATTGTGCAATGGATTCATGAAATGCATGGATTGTTGAATGGATGTATCAAATTCATGGATTGTTGAGTGGATGCATGAAATGCATGGATTGTTGAATGGATGCATGTAATGCATGGATTGTTAAATGGATGCATGTAATGCATGGATTGTTGAATGGATGCATGAAGTGCGTGGATTGTTGAATGAATGTATGAAATCCGTGGATTGTTCAAAGGATGCATGAAATGCGTGGACTGTTGAATGGATGCATGAAAAGCGTGGATTGGTGAATGGATGCATGAAATGCGTGGATTATTGAATGGATGCATGAAATGCATGAATTGTTAATGGATGCTTGTAATGCATGGATTGTTGAATGGATGCATGTAATGCATGGATTGTTGAATGGATGCATGTAATGCATTGATTGTTGAATGGATGCATGTAATGCATGGATTGTTGAATGGATGCATGAAATGTATGAATTGTTGAATGGATGCATGAAATGTATGAATTGTTGAATGGATGCATGTAATGCATGGATTGTTGAATGGATGCATGAAAGGCGTGGATTGTTGAATGAATGCAAGTAATGCATGGATTGTTGAATGGATGCAAGTAATGCATGGATTGTTGAATGGATGCATGAAATGCATGGATTCATGAATGGATGCATGAAATGTGTGGATTGCTGAATGGATGCATGAATTGCGTGGATTGTTGAATGGATGCATGAAATGCATGGATTGTTGAATGGATGCATGAAATGCATGGATTGTTGAATGGATTCTCGAAATGAATGGATTGTTAAATGGATGCATGAAATGCATGGATTGTTGAATGGATGCATGAAATGCATGGATTGTTGAATGGATGCTTGAAATGAATGGATTGTTGAATGGATGCTTGAAATGAATGGATTGTTGAATGGATGCTTGAAATGAATGGATTGTTGAATGGATGCATGAAATGCGTGGATTGTTGAATGGATGCATGAAATGCGTGGGTTGTTGAATGGATGCATCAAATGCATGGATTGTTGAATGGATGCATCAAAAGCGTGGATTGTAGAATGGATGCATGAAATGCGTGGATTGTGCAATGGATTCATGAAATGCATGGATTGTTGAATGGATGTATCAAATGCTTGGATTGTTGAATGAATGCATCAAATGCATGGATTGTTGAATGGATGCATGAAATGCGTGGATTGTTGAATGGAAGCATGAAATGCGTGGATTGTTGAATGGATGCGTAAAATGCGTGGATTGTTGGATGGATGCATCAAATGCATGGATTGTTGAATGGATGCTTGAAATTCGTGGATTGTTGAATGGATGCTTGAAATTCGTGGATTGTTGAATGGATGCATGAAATGCGTCTATTGTTTAATGGATGCATGAAATGCATGGTTTGTTGAATAGATGCATGAAATGCATGGATTGTTGAATGGATGCATGCAATGCATGGATTGTTGAATGGATGCATGAAATGCATGGTTTGTTGAATGGATGCATGAAATGCATGGATTGTTGAATGGATGCATAAAATGCGTGGATTGTTAAATGGATGCATGTAATGCATGGATTGTTGAATGGATGCATGAAATTCGTGAATTGTTGAATGTATGCATCAAACGAATGGATTTTTGAATTTATGCATTAAATGCATGGATTGTTGAATGGATGCATGAAATGCGTGGATTGTGCAACGGATTCATGAAATGCATGGATTGTTGAATGGATGTATCGAATGCTTGGATTGTTGAATGAATGCATCAAATGCATGGATTGTTGACTGGATGCATGAAATGCGTGGATTGTTGAATGGATGCATGAAATGCGTGGATTGTTGAATGGATGCATAAAATGCGTGGATTGTTAAATGGATGCATGAAATGCATGGATTTTTGAAGGAATGCATGAAATGCGTGGATTGTTGAATGGATGCATGAAATGCGTGGATTTTTGAATGGATGCATGAAATGCGTGAATTGTTGGAAGGATGCATGAAATGCGTGGATTGTTGAATGGCTGCATGAAATGCGTGGATTGTTGAATGAATGCAAGTAATGCATGGATTGTTGAATGGATGCATGTAATGCATGGATTGTTGAATGGATGCATGTAATGCATGAGATGTTGAATGGATGCATGAAATGCATGGATTGTTGAATGGATGCATGAAATGCATGGATTCATGAATGGATGCATGAAATGTGTGGATTGCTGAATCGATGCATGAATTGCGTGGATTGTTGAATGGATGCATGAAATGCATGGATTGTTGAATGGATGCATGAAATGCATGGATTGTTGAATGGATTCTCGAAATGAATGGATTGTTAAATGGATGCATGAAATGCATGGATTGTTGAATGGATGCATGAAATGCATGGATTGTTGAATGGATGCTTGAAATGAATGGATTGTTGAATGGATGCTTGAAATGAATGGATTGTTGAATGGATGCATGAAATGCGTGGATTGTTGAATGGATGCATGAAATGCGTGGATTGTTAAATGGATGCATGAAATGCGTGGATTGTTGAATGGAAGCATGTAATGCATGGATTATTGAATGGATGCATGTAATGCATGGATTGTTTAATGGATTCATGAAATGCGTGGGTTGTTGAATGGATGCATCAAATGCATGGATTGTTGAATGGATGCATCAAAAGCGTGGATTGTAGAATGGATGCATGAAATGCGTGGATTGTGCAATGGATTCATGAAATGCATGGATTGTTGAATGGATGTATCAAATGCTTGGATTGTTGAATGAATGCATCAAATGCATGGATTGTTGAATGGATGCATGAAATGCGTGGATTGTTGAATGGAAGCATGAAATGCGTGGATTGTTGAATGGATGCGTAAAATGCGTGGATTGTTGGATGGATGCATCAAATGCATGGATTGTTGAATGGATGCTTGAAATTCGTGGATTGTTGAATTTATGCTTGAAATTCGTGGATTGTTGAATGGATGCATGAAATGCGTCTATTGTTTAATGGATGCATGAAATGCATGGTTTGTTGAATGGATGCATGAAATGCATGGATTGTTGAATGGATGCATGAAATGCATGGATTGTTGAATGGATGCATGAAATGCATGGTTTGTTGAATGGATGCATGAAATGCATGGATTGTTGAATGGATGCATAAAATGCGTGGATTGTTAAATGGATGCATGTAATGCATGGATTGTTGAATGGATGCATGAAATTCGTGAATTGTTGAATGTATGCATCAAACGAATGGATTTTTGAATTTATGCATTAAATGCATGGATTGTTGAATGGATGCATGAAATGCGTGGATTGTGCAACGGATTCATGAAATGCATGGATTGTTGAATGGATGTATCGAATGCTTGGATTGTTGAATGAATGCATCAAATGCATGGATTGTTGACTGGATGCATGAAATGCGTGGATTGTTGAATGGATGCATGAAATGCGTGGATTGTTGAATGGATGCATAAAATGCGTGGATTGTTAAATGGATGCATGAAATGCATGGATTTTTGAAGGAATGCATGAAATGCGTGGATTGTTGAATGGATGCATGAAATGCGTGGATTTTTGAATGGATGCATGAAATGCGTGAATTGTTGGAAGGATGCATGAAATGCGTGGATTGTTGAATGGCTGCATGAAATGCGTGGATTGTTGAATGAATGCAAATAATGCATGGATTGTTGAATGGATGCATGTAATGCATGGATTGTTGAATGGATGCATGTAATGCATGAGATGTTGAATGGATGCATGAAATGCATGGATTGTTGAATGGATGCATGAAATGCATGGATTCATGAATGGATGCATGAAATGTGTGGATTGCTGAATCGATGCATGAATTGCGTGGATTGTTGAATGGATGCATGAAATGCATGGATTGTTGAATGGATGCATGAAATGCATGGATTGTTGAATGGATTCTCGAAATGAATGGATTGTTAAATGGATGCATGAAATGCATGGATTGTTGAATGGATGCTTGAAATGAATGGATTGTTGAATGGATGCTTGAAATGAATGGATTGTTGAATGGATGCTTGAAATGAATGGATTGTTGAATGGATGCATGAAATGCGTGGATTGTTGAATGGATGCATGAAATGCGTGGATTGTTAAATGGATGCATGAAATGCGTGGATTGTTGAATGGAAGCATGTAATGCATGGATTATTGAATGGATGCATGTAATGCATGGATTGTTTAATGGATTCATGAAATGCGTGGGTTGTTGAATGGATGCATCAAATGCATGGATTGTTGAATGGATGCATCAAAAGCGTGGATTGTAGAATGGATGCATGAAATGCGTGGATTGTGCAATGGATTCATGAAATGCATGGATTGTTGAATGGATGTATCAAATGCTTGGATTGTTGAATGAATGCATCAAATGCATGGATTGTTGAATGGATGCATGAAATGCGTGGATTGTTGAATGGAAGCATGAAATGCGCGGATTGTTGAATGGATGCGTAAAATGCGTGGATTGTTGGATGGATGCATCAAATGCATGGATTGTTGAATGGATGCTTGAAATTCGTGGATTGTTGAATGGATGCTTGAAATTCGTGGATTGTTGAATGGATGCATGAAATGCGTCTATTGTTTAATGGATGCATGAAATGCATGGTTTGTTGAATGGATGCATGAAATGCATGGATTGTTGAATGGATGCATGAAATGCATGGATTGTTGAATGGATGCATGAAATGCATGGTTTGTTGAATGGATGCATGAAATGCATGGATTGTTGAATGGATGCATAAAATGCGTGGATTGTTAAATGGATGCATGTAATGCATGGATTGTTGAATGGATGCATGAAATTCGTGAATTGTTGAATGTATGCATCAAACGAATGGATTTTTGAATTTATGCATTAAATGCATGGATTGTTGAATGGATGCATGAAATGCGTGGATTGTGCAACGGATTCATGAAATGCATGGATTGTTGAATGGATGTATCGAATGCTTGGATTGTTGAATGAATGCATCAAATGCATGGATTGTTGACTGGATGCATGAAATGCGTGGATTGTTGAATGGATGCATGAAATGCGTGGATTGTTGAATGGATGCATAAAATGCGTGGATTGTTGAATGGATGCATGAAATGCATGGATTTTTGAAGGAATGCATGAAATGCATGGATTTTTGAAGGAATGCATGAAATGCGTGGATTGTTGAATGGATGCATGAAATGCGTGGATTTTTGAATGGATGCATGAAATGCGTGAATTGTTGGAAGGATGCATGAAATGCGTGGATTGTTGAATGGCTGCATGAAATGCGTGGATTGTTGAATGAATGCAAGTAATGCATGGATTGTTGAATGGATGCATGTAATGCATGGATTGTTGAATGGATGCATGTAATGCATGAGATGTTGAATGGATGCATGAAATGCATGGATTGTTGAATGGATGCATGAAATGCATGGATTCATGAATGGATGCATGAAATGTGTGGATTGCTGAATCGATGCATGAATTGCGTGGATTGTTGAATGGATGCATGAAATGCATGGATTGTTGAATGGATGCATGAAATGCATGGATTGTTGAATGGATTCTCGAAATGAATGGATTGTTAAATGGATGCATGAAATGCATGGATTGTTGAATGGATGCATGAAATGCATGGATTGTTGAATGAATGCTTGAAATGAATGGATTGTTGAATGGATGCATGAAATGCGTGGATTGTTGAATGGATGCATGAAATGCGTGGATTGTTAAATGGATGCATGAAATGCGTGGATTGTTGAATGGAAGCATGTAATGCATGGATTATTGAATGGATGCATGTAATGCATGGATTGTTTAATGGATTCATGAAATGCGTGGGTTGTTGAATGGATGCATCAAATGCATGGATTGTTGAATGGATGCATCAAAAGCGTGGATTGTAGAATGGATGCATGAAATGCGTGGATTGTGCAATGGATTCATGAAATGCATGGATTGTTGAATGGATGTATCAAATGCTTGGATTGTTGAATGAATGCATCAAATGCATGGATTGTTGAATGGATGCATGAAATGCGTGGATTGTTGAATGGATGCATGAAATGCGTGGATTGTTGAATGGAAGCATGAAATGCGTGGATTGTTGAATGGATGCGTAAAATGCGTGGATTGTTGGATGGATGCATCAAATGCATGGATTGTTGAATGGATGCTTGAAATTCGTGGATTGTTGAATGGATGCTTGAAATTCGTGGATTGTTGAATGGATGCATGAAATGCGTCTATTGTTTAATGGATGCATGAAATGCATGGTTTGTTGAATGGATGCATGAAATGCATGGATTGTTGAATGGATGCATGGTTTGTTGAATGGATGCATGAAATGCATGGATTGTTGAATGGATGCATAAAATGCGTGGATTGTTAAATGGATGCATGTAATGCATGGATTGTTGAATGGATGCATGAAATTCGTGAATTGTTGAATGTATGCATCAAACGAATGGATTTTTGAATTTATGCATTAAATGCATGGATTGTTGAATGGATGCATGAAATGCATGGATTGTTGAATGGATGCAAGTAATGCATGGATTGTTGAATGGATGCATGTAATGCATGGATTGTTGAATGGATGCATGTGATGCATGGATTGTTGAATGGATGCATGAAATGCATGGATTGTTAAATGGAAGCATGTAATACATGGATTGTTGAATGGTTGCATGTAATGCATGGATTGTTAAATTGATGCATGTAATGCATGGATTGTTGAATGGATGCATGAAATGCGTGGATTTTTAAATGGATGCATGAAAAGCGTGGATTGTTTAATGGATGCATGAAATGCATGGATTGTTGAATGGATGCATGAAATGCATGGATTGTTGAATGGATGCATGTAATGCATGGATTGTTGAATGGATGCATGTAATGCATGGATTGTTGAATGGATGCATGAAATGCGTGGATTGTTGAATGGGTGCATGAAATGCATGGATTGTTGAATGGATGCTTGAAATGAATGGATTGTTGAATGGATGCTTGAAATGAATGGATTGTTGAATGGATGCTTGAAATTAATGGATTGTTGAATGGATGCATGAAATGCATGGATTGTTGAATGGATGCATTAAATGCATGGATTGTTGATTGGACGCTTGAAATGAATAGATTGTTGAATGGATGCTTGAAATGAATGGATTGTTGAATGGATGCATGAAATGCATGGATTGTTGAATGGATGCATGAAATGCATGGATTGTTGAATGGATGCATGAAATGCATGGATTGTTGAATGGATGCATGAAATGTATGGATTGTTGCATGGATGCATGAAATGTATGGATTGTTGCATGGATGCATGAAATGCATGGATTGTTGAATGGATGCATGAAAGGCATGGATTGATGAATGAATGCATGTAATGCATGGATTGTTGAATGGATGCATGAAATGCGTGGATTGTTGAAAGGATGCAGGAAATGCTTAGATTGTTGAATGAATGCATCAAATGAATGGATTCTTGAATGGATGCATGAAATGCATGGATTGTTGAATGGATGCATTAAATGCATGGATTGTTGATTGGATGCTTGAAATGAATGAATTGTTGAATGGATGCTTGAAATGAATGGATTGTTGAATGGATGCATGAAATGCATGGATTGTTGAATGGATGCATGAAATGCATGGATTGTTGAATGGATGCTTGAAAGGAATGGATTGTTGAATGGATGCATGAAATGCATGGGTTGTTGAATGGATGCATGAAATGCATGGATTGTTGAATGGATGCATGAAATGCATGGATTGTTGAATGGATGCTCGAAATGAATGGATTGTTGAATGGATGCATGAAATGCATGGATTGTTGAATGGATGCTTGAAATGAATGGATTGTTGAATGGATGCATGAAATGCATGGATTGTTGAATGGATGCATGAAATGCATGGATTGTTGAATGGATGCTTGAAATGAATGGATTGTTGAATGGATGCATGAAATGCATGGATTGTTGAATGGATGCATCAAATGCATGGGTTGTAGAATGGATGCATCAAATGCATGGATTGTTGAATGTATGCATGAAATGCATGGATTGTTGATTGGATTCATGAAATGCGTGGATTGTTGAAGGAATGCATGAATTGCGTGAATTGTTGCATGAATGCATGAAATGCATGGATTGTTGAATGGATGCATGAAATGCATGGATTGTTGAATGGATGCATGAAATGCATGGATTGTTGAATGGATGCTTGAAACGAATGGATTATTGAAAGGATGCAGGAAATGCATATATTGTTGAATGGATGCATGAAATTCGTGAACTGTTGAATACATGCATCAAACGAATGGATTGTTGAATTTATGCATCAAATGCATGGATTGTTGAATGGATGCATGAAATGCGTGGATTGTTGAATGGATGCATGAAATGCATGGATTGTTGAATGAATGCATGAAATGCATGGATTGTTGAATGGATGCATGAAATTCGTGGATTATTGAATGGATGCGTGAAACGCATGGACTGTTGAATGGATGCATGAAATGCATGGGTTGTTCAATGGATGCATCAAATGCATGGATTGTTGAATAGATGCATCAAATGCATGGATTGTTGAATGGATGCATCAAATGCATGGATTGTTGAATGGATGCATCAAATGCATGAATTGTTGGGTGGATGCATCAAATGCATGGATTGTTGAGTGGATGCATGAAATGCATGGATTGTTGAATGGATGCATGAAATGCGTCTATTGTTTAATGAATGCATGAAATGCGTCTATTGTTTAATGGATGCATGAAATGCATGGGTTGTTTAATGGATGCATGAAATGCATGGGTTGTTGAATAGATGCAAATAATGCATGGATTGTTGAATGGATGCATGTAATGCATGGATTGTTGAATGGATGCATGTGATGCATGGATTGTTGAAAGGGTGCATCAAATGCATGGATTGTTAAATGGATGCATGAAATGCATGGATTGTTGAATGGATGCAAATAATGCATGGATTGTTGAATGGATGCATGTAATACATGGATTGTTGAATGGTTGCATGTAATGCATGGATTGTTAAATGGATGCATGTAATGCATAGATTGTTGAATGGATGCATGAAATGCGTGGATTTTTGAATGGATGCATGAAAAGCGTGGATTGTTGAATGGATGCATAAAATGCATGGATTGTTGAATGGATGCATGAAATGCATGGATTGTTGAATGGATGCATGTAATGCATGGATTGTTGAATGGATGCATGTAATGCATGGATTGTTGAATGGATGCATGAAATGCATGGTTTGTTGAATGGATGCATGAAATGCATGGATTGTTGAATGGATGCATAAAATGCGTGGATTGTTAAATGGATGCATGTAATGCATGGATTGTTGAATGGATGCATGAAATTCGTGAATTGTTGAATGTATGCATCAAACGAATGGATTTTTGAATTTATGCATTAAATGCATGGATTGTTGAATGGATGCATGAAATGCGTGGATTGTGCAACGGATTCATGAAATGCATGGATTGTTGAATGGATGTATCGAATGCTTGGATTGTTGAATGAATGCATCAAATGCATGGATTGTTGACTGGATGCATGAAATGCGTGGATTGTTGAATGGATGCATGAAATGCGTGGATTGTTGAATGGATGCATAAAATGCGTGGATTGTTAAATGGATGCATGAAATGCATGGATTTTTGAAGGAATGCATGAAATGCGTGGATTGTTGAATGGATGCATGAAATGCGTGGATTTTTGAATGGATGCATGAAATGCGTGAATTGTTGGAAGGATGCATGAAATGCGTGGATTGTTGAATGGCTGCATGAAATGCGTGGATTGTTGAATGAATGCAAGTAATGCATGGATTGTTGAATGGATGCATGTAATGCATGGATTGTTGAATGGATGCATGTAATGCATGAGATGTTGAATGGATGCATGAAATGCATGGATTGTTGAATGGATGCATGAAATGCATGGATTCATGAATGGATGCATGAAATGTGTGGATTGCTGAATCGATGCATGAATTGCGTGGATTGTTGAATATATGCATGAAATGCATGGATTGTTGAATGGATGCATGAAATGCATGGATTGTTGAATGGATTCTCGAAATGAATGGATTGTTAAATGGATGCATGAAATGCATGGATTGTTGAATGGATGCATGAAATGCATGGATTGTTGAATGGATGCTTGAAATGAATGGATTGTTGAATGGATGCTTGAAATGAATGGATTGTTGAATGGATGCATGAAATGCGTGGATTGTTGAATGGATGCATGAAATGCGTGGATTGTTAAATGGATGCATGAAATGCGTGGATTGTTGAATGGAAGCATGTAATGCATGGATTTTTGAATGGATGCATGTAATGCATGGATTGTTTAATGGATTCATGAAATGCGTGGGTTGTTGAATGGATGCATCAAATGCATGGATTGTTGAATGGATGCATCAAAAGCGTGGATTGTAGAATGGATGCATGAAATGCGTGGATTGTGCAATGGATTCATGAAATGCATGGATTGTTGAATGGATGTATCAAATGCTTGGATTGTTGAATGAATGCATCAAATGCATGGATGGTTAAATGGATGCATGAAATGCATGGATTGTTGAATGGATGCATGAAATGCATGGATGGTTAAATGGATGCATGAAATGCATGGATTGTTGCATGGATGCATTAAATGCATGGATTGTTGATTGGATGCTTGGAATGAATAGATTGTTGAATAGATGCATGAAATGAATGGATTGTTGAATGGATGCATGAAAGGCGTGGATTGTTGAATGAATGCAAGTAATGCATGGATTGTTGAATGGATGCAAGTAATGCATGGATTGTTGAATGGATGCATGTAATGCATGAGATGTTGAATGGATGCATGTAATGCATGGATTCATGAATGGATGCATGAAATGCGTGGATTGCTGAATCGATGCATGAAATGCGTGGATTATTGAATGGATGCTTGAAATGAATGAATTGTTGAATGGATGCATGAAATGCGTGGATTGTTGAATGGATGCATGAAATGCGTGGATTGTTGAATGGAAGCATGTAATGCATGGATTGTTGAATGGATGCATGTTATGCATGGGTTGTTGAATGGATGCATGTAATGCATGGATTGTTGAATGGATGCATGAAATGCGTGGGTTGTTGAATGGTTGCATCAAATTCATGGATTGTTGAATGGATGCATCAAATGCATGGATTGTTGAATCGTTGCATCAAATGCATGGATTGTTGAATCGATGCATCAAATTCACGGATTGTTGAATAAATGCATCACATGCATGGATTGTTGAGTGGATGCATCAAATGCATGGCTTGTTGAGTGGATGCATCAAATG
The DNA here is from genome assembly GCA_030386875.1 of Morinoia aosen. NCBI lineage: Eukaryota > Metazoa > Arthropoda > Malacostraca > Amphipoda > Talitridae > Morinoia > Morinoia aosen. The sequence goes on along the minus strand of CM059561.1, from coordinate 41,614,479 downwards.
CATAGATTGTTGAATATATGCATGAAATGCATGGATTGTTGAATGGATGCATGAAATGCATGGATTGTTGAATGGATGCATGAAATGCATGGATTGTTGAATGGATGCATGAAATGCATGGATTGTTGAATGGATGCATGAAATGCATGGATTGTTGAATGGATGCATTAAATTCATGGATTGTTGATTGGATGCTTGAAACGAATGGATTGTGAATGGATGCTTGAAACGCATGGATAGTTGAATGGATGCATGAAATGCATGGATTGTTGAATGGATGCATGAAATTCATGGATTGATGAATGGATTCTCGAACTGAATGGATTGTTGAATGGATGCATGAAATGCATGGATTGTTGAATGGATGCATGAAATGCATGGATTGTTGAATGGATTCTCGAAATGAATGGATTGTTGAATGGATGCATGAAATGCGTGGATTGTTGAATTGAGGCATGTAATGCATGGATTATTGAACGGATGCATGTAATGCATGGATTATTGAATGGATGCTCGAAATGCATGGATTGTTGAATGGATGCTTGAAATGAATGGATTGTTGAATGGATGCTCGAAATGAATGGATTGTTGGATGGATGCATGAAATGCGTGGATTGTGCAATGGATTCATGAAATGCATGGATTGTTGAATGGATGTATCAAATGCTTGGATTGTTGAATGAAAGCATCAAATGCATGGATTGTTGAATGGATGCATAAAATGCATGGATTGTTGGATGGATGCATCAAATGCATGGATTGTTGAATGGATGCTTGAAATTCGTGGATTGTTGAATGGATGCTTGAAATTCGTGGATTGTTGAATGGATGCATGAAATGCGTCTATTGTTTAATGGATGCATGAAATGCATGGTTTGTTGAATGGATGCATGAAATGCATGGATTGTTGAATGGATGCATGAAATGCATGGATTGTTGAATGGATGCATGAAATGCATGGTTTGTTGAATGGATGCATGAAATGCATGGATTGTTAAATGGATGCATGTAATGCATGGATTGTTGAATGGATGCATGAAATTCGTGAATTGTTGAATGTATGCATCAAACGAATGGATTTTTGAATTTATGCATTAAATGCATGGATTGTTGAATGGATGCATGAAATGCGTGGATTGTGCAACGGATTCATGAAATGCATGGATTGTTGAATGGATGTATCGAATGCTTGGATTGTTGAATGAATTCATCAAATGCATGGATTGTTGAATGGATGCATGAAATGCGTGGATTGTTGAATGGATGCATGAAATGCGTGGATTGTTGAATGGATGCATAAAATGCGTGGATTGTTGAATGGATGCATGAAATGCGTGAATTTTTGAAGGAATGCATGAAATGCGTGGATTGTTGAATGGATGCATGAAATGCGTGGATTTTTGAATGGAGGCATGAAATGCGTGAATTGTTGGAAGGATGCATGAAATGCGTGGATTGTTGAATGGCTGCATGAAATGCGTGGATTGTTGAATGAATGCAAGTAATGCATGGATTGTTGAATGGATGCATGTAATGCATGGATTGTTGAATGGATGCATGTAATGCATGAGATGTTGAATGGATGCATGAAATGCATGGATTCATGAATGGATGCATGAAATGCGTGGATTGTTGAATGGATGCATGAAATGCATGGATTGTTGAATGGATGCATGTAATGCATGAGATGTTGAATGGATGCATGTAATGCATGAGATGTTGAATGGATGCATGTAATGCATGGATTGCTGAATCGATGCATGAAATGCGTGGATTATTGAATGGATGCTTGAAATGAATGAATTGTTGAATGGATGCATGAAATGCGTGGATTGTTGAATGGATGCATGAAATGCGTGGATTGTTGAATGGAAGCATGTAATGCATGGATTGTTGAATGGATGCATGTTATGCATGGGTTGTTGAATGGATGCATGTAATGCATGGATTGTTGAATGGATGCATGAAATGCGTGGGTTGTTGAATGGTTGCATCAAATTCATGGATTGTTGAATGGATGCATCAAATGCATGGATTGTTGAATCGATGCATCAAATGCATGGATTGTTGAATCGATGCATCAAATTCACGGATTGTTGAATAAATGCATCACATGCATGGATTGTTGAGTGGATGCATCACATGCATGGATTGTTGAGTGGATGCATCAAATGCATGGATTGTTGAGTGGATGCATCAAATGCATGGCTTGTTGAGTGGATGCATCAAATGCATAGATTGTTGAATATATGCATGAAATGCATGGATTGTTGAATGGATGCATGAAATGCATGGATTGTTGAATGGATGCATGAAATGCATGGATTGTTGAATGGATGCATGAAATGCATGGATTGTTGAATGGATGCATTAAATTCATGGATTGTTGATTGGATGCTTGAAACGAATGGATTGTGAATGGATGCTTGAAATGCATGGATTGTTGAATGGATGCATGAAATGCATGGATTGTTGAATGGATGCATGAAATGCATGGATTGATGAATGGATTCTCGAAATGAATGGATTGTTGAATGGATGCATGAAATGCATGGATTGTTGAATGGATGCATGAAATGCATGGATTGTTGAATGGATGCATGAAATGCATGGATTGTTGAATGGATGCATGAAATGCATGGATTGTTGAATGGATGCATGAAATGCATGGATTGTTGAATGGATGCATGAAATGCATGGATTGTTGAATGGATGCATGAAATGCATGGATTGTTGAATGGATGCATGAAATGCATGGATTGTTGAATGGATTCTCGAAATGAATGGATTGTTGAATGGATGCATTAAATGCGTGGATTGTTGAATGGATGCATGAAATGCGTGGATTGTTGAATGGATGCATGTAATGCATGGATTGTTGAATTGAGGCATGTAATGCATGGATTATTGAATGGATGCATGTAATGCATGGATTATTGAATGGATGCTCGAAATGCATGGATTGTTGAATGGATGCTTGAAATGAATGGATTGTTGAATGGATGCTCGAAATGAATGGATTGTTGAATGGATGCATGAAATGCATGGATTGTTGAATGGATGCATGAAATGCATGGATTGTTGAATGGATGCATGAAATGCATGGACTGTTGAATGGATGCATGAAATGCATGGATTGTTGAATGGATGCATGAAATGCGTGGATTGTTGAAAGGATGCAGGAAATGCATAGATTGTTGAATGGATGCATGAAATTCGTGAATTGTTGAATGTATGCATCAAACGAATGGATTGTTGAATTTATGCATCAAATGCATGGATTGTTGAATGGATGCATGAAATGCGTGGATTGTGCAATGGATTCATGAAATGCATGGATTGTTGAATGGATGTATCAAATTCATGGATTGTTGAGTGGATGCATGAAATGCATGGATTGTTGAATGGATGCATGTAATGCATGGATTGTTAAATGGATGCATGTAATGCATGGATTGTTGAATGGATGCATGAAGTGCGTGGATTGTTGAATGAATGTATGAAATCCGTGGATTGTTCAAAGGATGCATGAAATGCGTGGACTGTTGAATGGATGCATGAAAAGCGTGGATTGGTGAATGGATGCATGAAATGCGTGGATTATTGAATGGATGCATGAAATGCATGAATTGTTAATGGATGCTTGTAATGCATGGATTGTTGAATGGATGCATGTAATGCATGGATTGTTGAATGGATGCATGTAATGCATTGATTGTTGAATGGATGCATGTAATGCATGGATTGTTGAATGGATGCATGAAATGTATGAATTGTTGAATGGATGCATGAAATGTATGAATTGTTGAATGGATGCATGTAATGCATGGATTGTTGAATGGATGCATGAAAGGCGTGGATTGTTGAATGAATGCAAGTAATGCATGGATTGTTGAATGGATGCAAGTAATGCATGGATTGTTGAATGGATGCATGAAATGCATGGATTCATGAATGGATGCATGAAATGTGTGGATTGCTGAATGGATGCATGAATTGCGTGGATTGTTGAATGGATGCATGAAATGCATGGATTGTTGAATGGATGCATGAAATGCATGGATTGTTGAATGGATTCTCGAAATGAATGGATTGTTAAATGGATGCATGAAATGCATGGATTGTTGAATGGATGCATGAAATGCATGGATTGTTGAATGGATGCTTGAAATGAATGGATTGTTGAATGGATGCTTGAAATGAATGGATTGTTGAATGGATGCTTGAAATGAATGGATTGTTGAATGGATGCATGAAATGCGTGGATTGTTGAATGGATGCATGAAATGCGTGGGTTGTTGAATGGATGCATCAAATGCATGGATTGTTGAATGGATGCATCAAAAGCGTGGATTGTAGAATGGATGCATGAAATGCGTGGATTGTGCAATGGATTCATGAAATGCATGGATTGTTGAATGGATGTATCAAATGCTTGGATTGTTGAATGAATGCATCAAATGCATGGATTGTTGAATGGATGCATGAAATGCGTGGATTGTTGAATGGAAGCATGAAATGCGTGGATTGTTGAATGGATGCGTAAAATGCGTGGATTGTTGGATGGATGCATCAAATGCATGGATTGTTGAATGGATGCTTGAAATTCGTGGATTGTTGAATGGATGCTTGAAATTCGTGGATTGTTGAATGGATGCATGAAATGCGTCTATTGTTTAATGGATGCATGAAATGCATGGTTTGTTGAATAGATGCATGAAATGCATGGATTGTTGAATGGATGCATGCAATGCATGGATTGTTGAATGGATGCATGAAATGCATGGTTTGTTGAATGGATGCATGAAATGCATGGATTGTTGAATGGATGCATAAAATGCGTGGATTGTTAAATGGATGCATGTAATGCATGGATTGTTGAATGGATGCATGAAATTCGTGAATTGTTGAATGTATGCATCAAACGAATGGATTTTTGAATTTATGCATTAAATGCATGGATTGTTGAATGGATGCATGAAATGCGTGGATTGTGCAACGGATTCATGAAATGCATGGATTGTTGAATGGATGTATCGAATGCTTGGATTGTTGAATGAATGCATCAAATGCATGGATTGTTGACTGGATGCATGAAATGCGTGGATTGTTGAATGGATGCATGAAATGCGTGGATTGTTGAATGGATGCATAAAATGCGTGGATTGTTGAATGGATGCATGAAATGCATGGATTTTTGAAGGAATGCATGAAATGCATGGATTTTTGAAGGAATGCATGAAATGCGTGGATTGTTGAATGGATGCATGAAATGCGTGGATTTTTGAATGGATGCATGAAATGCGTGAATTGTTGGAAGGATGCATGAAATGCGTGGATTGTTGAATGGCTGCATGAAATGCGTGGATTGTTGAATGAATGCAAGTAATGCATGGATTGTTGAATGGATGCATGTAATGCATGGATTGTTGAATGGATGCATGTAATGCATGAGATGTTGAATGGATGCATGAAATGCATGGATTGTTGAATGGATGCATGAAATGCATGGATTCATGAATGGATGCATGAAATGTGTGGATTGCTGAATCGATGCATGAATTGCGTGGATTGTTGAATGGATGCATGAAATGCATGGATTGTTGAATGGATGCATGAAATGCATGGATTGTTGAATGGATTCTCGAAATGAATGGATTGTTAAATGGATGCATGAAATGCATGGATTGTTGAATGGATGCATGAAATGCATGGATTGTTGAATGAATGCTTGAAATGAATGGATTGTTGAATGGATGCATGAAATGCGTGGATTGTTGAATGGATGCATGAAATGCGTGGATTGTTAAATGGATGCATGAAATGCGTGGATTGTTGAATGGAAGCATGTAATGCATGGATTATTGAATGGATGCATGTAATGCATGGATTGTTTAATGGATTCATGAAATGCGTGGGTTGTTGAATGGATGCATCAAATGCATGGATTGTTGAATGGATGCATCAAAAGCGTGGATTGTAGAATGGATGCATGAAATGCGTGGATTGTGCAATGGATTCATGAAATGCATGGATTGTTGAATGGATGTATCAAATGCTTGGATTGTTGAATGAATGCATCAAATGCATGGATTGTTGAATGGATGCATGAAATGCGTGGATTGTTGAATGGATGCATGAAATGCGTGGATTGTTGAATGGAAGCATGAAATGCGTGGATTGTTGAATGGATGCGTAAAATGCGTGGATTGTTGGATGGATGCATCAAATGCATGGATTGTTGAATGGATGCTTGAAATTCGTGGATTGTTGAATGGATGCTTGAAATTCGTGGATTGTTGAATGGATGCATGAAATGCGTCTATTGTTTAATGGATGCATGAAATGCATGGTTTGTTGAATGGATGCATGAAATGCATGGATTGTTGAATGGATGCATGGTTTGTTGAATGGATGCATGAAATGCATGGATTGTTGAATGGATGCATAAAATGCGTGGATTGTTAAATGGATGCATGTAATGCATGGATTGTTGAATGGATGCATGAAATTCGTGAATTGTTGAATGTATGCATCAAACGAATGGATTTTTGAATTTATGCATTAAATGCATGGATTGTTGAATGGATGCATGAAATGCATGGATTGTTGAATGGATGCAAGTAATGCATGGATTGTTGAATGGATGCATGTAATGCATGGATTGTTGAATGGATGCATGTGATGCATGGATTGTTGAATGGATGCATGAAATGCATGGATTGTTAAATGGAAGCATGTAATACATGGATTGTTGAATGGTTGCATGTAATGCATGGATTGTTAAATTGATGCATGTAATGCATGGATTGTTGAATGGATGCATGAAATGCGTGGATTTTTAAATGGATGCATGAAAAGCGTGGATTGTTTAATGGATGCATGAAATGCATGGATTGTTGAATGGATGCATGAAATGCATGGATTGTTGAATGGATGCATGTAATGCATGGATTGTTGAATGGATGCATGTAATGCATGGATTGTTGAATGGATGCATGAAATGCGTGGATTGTTGAATGGGTGCATGAAATGCATGGATTGTTGAATGGATGCTTGAAATGAATGGATTGTTGAATGGATGCTTGAAATGAATGGATTGTTGAATGGATGCTTGAAATTAATGGATTGTTGAATGGATGCATGAAATGCATGGATTGTTGAATGGATGCATTAAATGCATGGATTGTTGATTGGACGCTTGAAATGAATAGATTGTTGAATGGATGCTTGAAATGAATGGATTGTTGAATGGATGCATGAAATGCATGGATTGTTGAATGGATGCATGAAATGCATGGATTGTTGAATGGATGCATGAAATGCATGGATTGTTGAATGGATGCATGAAATGTATGGATTGTTGCATGGATGCATGAAATGTATGGATTGTTGCATGGATGCATGAAATGCATGGATTGTTGAATGGATGCATGAAAGGCATGGATTGATGAATGAATGCATGTAATGCATGGATTGTTGAATGGATGCATGAAATGCGTGGATTGTTGAAAGGATGCAGGAAATGCTTAGATTGTTGAATGAATGCATCAAATGAATGGATTCTTGAATGGATGCATGAAATGCATGGATTGTTGAATGGATGCATTAAATGCATGGATTGTTGATTGGATGCTTGAAATGAATGAATTGTTGAATGGATGCTTGAAATGAATGGATTGTTGAATGGATGCATGAAATGCATGGATTGTTGAATGGATGCATGAAATGCATGGATTGTTGAATGGATGCTTGAAAGGAATGGATTGTTGAATGGATGCATGAAATGCATGGGTTGTTGAATGGATGCATGAAATGCATGGATTGTTGAATGGATGCATGAAATGCATGGATTGTTGAATGGATGCTCGAAATGAATGGATTGTTGAATGGATGCATGAAATGCATGGATTGTTGAATGGATGCTTGAAATGAATGGATTGTTGAATGGATGCATGAAATGCATGGATTGTTGAATGGATGCATGAAATGCATGGATTGTTGAATGGATGCTTGAAATGAATGGATTGTTGAATGGATGCATGAAATGCATGGATTGTTGAATGGATGCATCAAATGCATGGGTTGTAGAATGGATGCATCAAATGCATGGATTGTTGAATGTATGCATGAAATGCATGGATTGTTGATTGGATTCATGAAATGCGTGGATTGTTGAAGGAATGCATGAATTGCGTGAATTGTTGCATGAATGCATGAAATGCATGGATTGTTGAATGGATGCATGAAATGCATGGATTGTTGAATGGATGCATGAAATGCATGGATTGTTGAATGGATGCTTGAAACGAATGGATTATTGAAAGGATGCAGGAAATGCATATATTGTTGAATGGATGCATGAAATTCGTGAACTGTTGAATACATGCATCAAACGAATGGATTGTTGAATTTATGCATCAAATGCATGGATTGTTGAATGGATGCATGAAATGCGTGGATTGTTGAATGGATGCATGAAATGCATGGATTGTTGAATGAATGCATGAAATGCATGGATTGTTGAATGGATGCATGAAATTCGTGGATTATTGAATGGATGCGTGAAACGCATGGACTGTTGAATGGATGCATGAAATGCATGGGTTGTTCAATGGATGCATCAAATGCATGGATTGTTGAATAGATGCATCAAATGCATGGATTGTTGAATGGATGCATCAAATGCATGGATTGTTGAATGGATGCATCAAATGCATGAATTGTTGGGTGGATGCATCAAATGCATGGATTGTTGAGTGGATGCATGAAATGCATGGATTGTTGAATGGATGCATGAAATGCGTCTATTGTTTAATGAATGCATGAAATGCGTCTATTGTTTAATGGATGCATGAAATGCATGGGTTGTTTAATGGATGCATGAAATGCATGGGTTGTTGAATAGATGCAAATAATGCATGGATTGTTGAATGGATGCATGTAATGCATGGATTGTTGAATGGATGCATGTGATGCATGGATTGTTGAAAGGGTGCATCAAATGCATGGATTGTTAAATGGATGCATGAAATGCATGGATTGTTGAATGGATGCAAATAATGCATGGATTGTTGAATGGATGCATGTAATACATGGATTGTTGAATGGTTGCATGTAATGCATGGATTGTTAAATGGATGCATGTAATGCATAGATTGTTGAATGGATGCATGAAATGCGTGGATTTTTGAATGGATGCATGAAAAGCGTGGATTGTTGAATGGATGCATAAAATGCATGGATTGTTGAATGGATGCATGAAATGCATGGATTGTTGAATGGATGCATGTAATGCATGGATTGTTGAATGGATGCATGTAATGCATGGATTGTTGAATGGATGCATGAAATGCGTGGATTGTTGAATGGGTGCATGAAATGCATGGATTGTTGAATGGATGCTTGAAATGAATGGATTGTTGAATGGATGCATGAAATGCATGGATTGTTGAATGAATGCATGAAATGCATGGATTGTTGAATGGATGCAAGAAATGCATAGATTGTTGAATGGATGCTTGAAATGAATGGATTGTTGAATGGATGCTTGAAATTAATGGATTGTTGAACGGATGCTTGAAATGAATGGATTGTTGAATGAATGCATGTAATGCATGGATTGTTGAATGGATGCTCGAAATGAATGGATTGTTGAATGGATGCATGAAATGAATGGATTGTTGAATGGATTGTTGAATGGATGCATGAAATGCATGGATTGTTGAATGGATGCTTGAAATGAATGAATTGTTGAATGGATGCATGAAATGCGTGGATTGTTGAATGTATGCATGAAATGCGTGGATTGTTGAATGTATGCATGAAATGCGTGGATTGTTAAATGGATGCATGAAATGCGTGGATTGTTGAATGGATGCTTGAAATGAATGAATTGTTGAATGGATGCATGAAATGCGTGGATTGTTGAATGGATGCATGAAATGCATGGATTGTTGAATGGAAGCATGTAATGCATGGATTGTTGAATCGATGCATCAAATGCATGGATTGTTGAATCGATGCATCAAATTCACGAATTGTTAAATAAATGCATCACATGCATGGATTGTTGAATGGATGCATCAAATGCATGGATGGTTAAATGGATGCATGAAATGCATGGATTGTTGAATGGATGCATGAAATGCATGGATTGTTGAATGGATGCATTAAATGCATGGATTGTTGATTGGACGCTTGAAATGAATAGATTGTTGAATGGATGCTTGAAATGAATGGATTGTTGAATGGATGCATGAAATGCATGGATTGTTGAATGGATGCATGAAATGCATGGATTGTTGAATGGATGCATGAAATGCATGGATTGTTGAATGGATGCATGAAATGTATGGATTGTTGCATGGATGCATGAAATGTATGGATTGTTGCATGGATGCATGAAATGCATGGATTGTTGAATGGATGCATGAAAGGCATGGATTGATGAATGAATGCATGTAATGCATGGATTGTTGAATGGATGCATGAAATGCGTGGATTGTTGAAAGGATGCAGGAAATGCTTAGATTGTTGAATGGATGCATCAAATGAATGGATTCTTGAATGGATGCATGAAATGCATGGATTGTTGAATGGATGCATTAAATGCATGGATTGTTGATTGGATGCTTGAAATGAATGAATTGTTGAATGGATGCTTGAAATGAATGAATTGTTGAATGGATGCTTGAAATGAATGAATTGTTGAATGGATGCTTGAAATGAATGGATTGTTGAATGGATGCATGAAATGCATGGATTGTTGAATATATGCATGAAATGCATGGATTGTTGAATGGATGCTTGAAAGGAATGGATTGTTGAATGGATGCATGAAATGCATGGGTTGTTGAATGGATGCATGAAATGCATGGATTGTTGAATGGATGCATGAAATGCATGGATTGTTGAATGGGTGCATGAAATGCATGGATTGTTGAATGGATGCGTGAAATGCATGGGATGTTGAATCGATCCATGTAATGCATGGATTGTTGAATAGATGCATGTAATGCATGGATTGTTGAATGGATGCATGAAATGCATGGATTGTTGAATGGATGCATTAAATGCATAGGTTGTTGATTGGATGCTTGAAATGAATGGATTGTTGAATGGATGCATGAAATGCATGGATTGTTGAATGGATGCTTGAAATGAATGGATTGTTGAATGGATGCATGAAATGCATGGATTGTTGAATGGATGCATGAAATGCATGGATTGTCGAATGGATGCTTGAAATGAATGGATTGTTGGATGGATGCATGAAATGCATGGATTGTTGAATGGATGCATGAAATGCATGGATTGTTGAATGGATGCATGAAATGCATGGATTGTTGAATGGATGCTTGAAATGAATGGATTGTTGAAAGGATGCAGGAAATGCATAGATTGTTGAATGGATGCATGTAATGCATGGGATGTTGAATGGATGCATGTAATGCATGGATTGTAGAATGGATGCAGGAAGTGCATGGATTGTTGAATGGAAGCATGTAATGCATGGATTGTTGAATGGATGCATGTAATGCATGGATTGTTGAATGGATGCATGAAATGCGTGGATTGTTGAAGGAATGCATGAATTGCGTGAATTGTTGCATGAATGCATGAAATGCATGGATTGTTGAATGGATGCATGAAATGCATGGATTGTTGAATGGATGCATGAAATGCATGGATTGTTGAATGGATGCATGAAATGCATGGATTGTTGAATGGATGCATGAAATTCGTGGATTGTTGAATGGATGCGTGAAACGCATGGACTGTTGAATGGATGCATGAAATGCATGGGTTGTTCAATGGATGCATCAAATGCATGGATTGTTGAATAGATGCATCAAATGCATGGATTGTTGAATGGATGCATCAAATGCATGGATTGTTGAATGGATGCATCAAATGCATGAATTGTTGGGTGGATGCATCAAATGCATGGATTGTTGAGTGGATGCATGAAATGCATGGATTGTTGAATGGATGCATGAAATGCGTCTATTGTTTAATGAATGCATGAAATGCGTCTATTGTTTAATGGATGCATGAAATGCATGGGTTGTTTAATGGATGCATGAAATGCATGGATTGTTGAATGGATGCGTGAAATGCATGGGTTGTTGAATAGATGCATCAAATGCATGGATTGTTAAATGGATGCATGAAATGCATGGGTTGTTTAATGGATGCATGAAATGCATGGATTGTTGAATGGATGCATGAAATGCATGGGTTGTTGAATAGATGCATCAAATGCATGGATTGTTAAATGGATGCATGAAATGCGTCTATTGTTTATTGGATGCATGAAATGCATGGGTTGTTTAATGGATGCATGAAATGCATGGGTTGTTGAATAGATGCATCAAATGCATGGATTGTTAAATGGATGCATGAAATGCATGGATTGTTGAATGGATGCAAATAATGCATGGATTGTTGAATGGATGCATGTAATGCATGGATTGTTGAATGGATGCATGTGATGCATGGATTGTTGAATGGTTGCATGTAATGCATGGATTGTTAAATGGATGCATGTAATGCATGGATTGTTGAATGGATGCATGAAATGCGTGGATTTTTAAATGGATGCATGAAAAGCGTGGATTGTTGAATGGATGCATGAAATGCATGGATTGTTGAATGGATGCATGAAATGCATGGATTGTTGAATGGATGCATGTAATGCATGGATTGTTGAATGGATGCATGTAATGCATGGATTGTTGAATGGATGCATGAAATGCGTGGATTGTTGAATGGGTGCATGAAATGCATGGATTGTTGAATGGATGCTTGAAATGAATGGATTGTTGAATGGATGCATGAAATGCATGGATTGTTGAATGAATGCATGAAATGCATGGATTGTTGAATGAATGCATGTAATGCATGGATTGTTGAATGGATGCTCGAAATGAATGGATTGTTGAATGGATGCATGAAATGAATGGATTGTTGAATGGATTGTTGAATGGATGCATGAAATGCATGGATTGTTGAATGGGTGCATGAAATGCATGGATTGTTGAATGGATGCTTGAAATGAATGAATTGTTGAATGGATGCATGAAATGCGTGGATTGTTGAATGGATGCATGAAATGCGTGGATTGGTAAATGGATGCATGAAATGCGTGGATTGTTGAATGGATGCTTGAAATGAATGAATTGTTGAATGGATGCATGAAATGCGTGGATTGTTGAATGGATGCATGAAATGCATGGATTGTTGAATGGAAGCATGTAATGCATGGATTGTTGACTGGATGCCTGTAATGCATGGATTGTTGAATTGATGCATGAAATGCTTGGGTTGTTGAATGGTTGCATCAAATTCATGAATTGTTGAATGGATGCATCAAATGCATGGATTTTTGAATCGATGCATCAAATGCATGGATTGTTGAATCGATGCATCAAATTCACGAATTGTTAAATAAATGCATCACATGCATGGATTGTTGAATGGATGCATCAAATGCATGGATGGTTAAATGGATGCATGAAATGCATGGATTGTTGAATGGATGCATGAAATGCATGGATTGTTGAATGGATGCATGAAATGCATGGATTGTTGAATGGATGCATTAAATGCATGGATTGTTGATTGGACGCTTGAAATGAATAGATTGTTGAATGGATGCTTGAAATGAATGGATTGTTGAATGGATGCATGAAATGCATGGATTGTTGAATGGATGCATGAAATGCATGGATTGTTGAATGGATGCATGAAATGCATGGATTGTTGAATGGATGCATGAAATGTATGGATTGTTGCATGGATGCATGAAATGCATGGATTGTTGAATGGATGCATGAAAGGCATGGATTGATGAATGAATGCATGTAATGCATGGATTGTTGAATGGATGCATGAAATGCGTGGATTGTTGAAAGGATGCAGGAAATGCTTAGATTGTTGAATGGATGCATCAAATGAATGGATTCTTGAATGGATGCATGAAATGCATGGATTGTTGAATGGATGCATTAAATGCATGGATTGTTGATTGGATGCTTGAAATGAATGAATTGTTGAATGGATGCTTGAAATGAATGAATTGTTGAATGGATGCTTGAAATGAATGGATTGTTGAATGGATGCATGAAATGCATGGATTGTTGAATATATGCATGAAATGCATGGACTGTTGAATGGATGCTTGAAAGGAATGGATTGTTGAATGGATGCATGAAATGCATGGGTTGTTGAATGGATGCATGAAATGCATGGATTGTTGAATGGATGCATGAAATGCATGGATTGTTGAATGGATGCATGAAATGCATGGATTGTTGAATGGATGCGTGAAATGCATGGGATGTTGAATCGATCCATGTAATGCATGGATTGTTGAATAGATGCATGTAATGCATGGATTGTTGAATGGATGCATGAAATGCATGGATTGTTGAATGGATGCATTAAATGCATAGGTTGTTGATTGGATGCTTGAAATGAATGGATTGTTGAATGGATGCATGAAATGCATGGATTGTTGAATGGATGCTTGAAATGAATGGATTGTTGAATGGATGCATGAAATGCATGGATTGTTGAATGGATGCATGAAATGCATGGATTGTTGAATGGATGCATGAAATGCATGGATTGTCGAATGGATGCTTGAAATGAATGGATTGTTGGATGGATGCATGAAATGCATGGATTGTTGAATGGATGCATGAAATGCATGGATTGTTGAATGGATGCATGAAATGCATGGATTGTTGAATGGATGCTTGAAATGAATGGATTGTTGAAAGGATGCAGGAAATGCATAGATTGTTGAATGGATGCATGTAATGCATGGGATGTTGAATGGATGCATGTAATGCATGGATTGTAGAATGGATGCAGGAAGTGCATGGATTGTTGAATGGATGCTTGTAATGCATGGATTGTTGAATGGATGCATGAAATGCGTGGATTGTTGAATGGATGCATGAAATGCGTGGATTGTTGAATGGATGCATGAAATGCGTGGATTGTTGATTGGATGCATGAAATGCATGGATTGTTGAACGGATGCATGAAATGCGTGAATTGTTGAATGAATGTATGAAATACATGGATTGTTGAATGTTAGCGTGAAATACATAATGCATGGATTGTTGAATGGATGCATGAAAGGCGTGGATTGTTGAATGAATGCAAGTAATGCATGGATTGTTGAATGGATGCATGTAATGCATGGGATGTTGAATGGATGCATGAAATGCATGGATTCATGAAATGCGTGGATTGTTGAATGGATGCATGAAATTTGTGGATTACTGAATCGATGCATGAAATGCATGGATTGTTGGTTGAATGGATGCTCGAAATGAATGGATTGTTGAATGGATGCATGAAATGCATGGATTGTTGAATGGATGCATGAAATGCATGGATTGTTGAATGGATGCATGATATGCATGGATTGTTTAATGGATGCATGTAATGCATGGATTGTTGAATGGATGCATGTAATGCATGGATTGTTGAATGGATGCATGTAATGCATGGATCGTTGAATGGATACATGTAATGCATTGATTGTTGAATGGATGCATGTAATGCATGGATTGTTGAATGGATGCATGAAATGTATGAATTGTTGAATGGATGCATGTAATGCATGGATTGTTGAATGGATGCATGAAAGGCGTGGATTGTTGAATGAATGCAAGTAATGCATGGATTGTTGAATGGATGCAAGTAAAGCATGGATTGTTGAATGGATGCATGTAATGCATGGATTGTTGAATGGATGCATGTAATGCATGGGATGTTGAATGGATGCATGAAATGCATGGATTCATGAATGGATGCATGTAATGCATGGATTGTTGAATGGATGCATGTAATGCATGGGATGTTGAATCGATCCATGTAATGCATGGATTGTTGAATAGATGCATGTAATGCATGGATTGTTGAATGGATGCATGAAATGCATGGATTGTTGAATGGATGCATTAAATGCATAGGTTGTTGATTGGATGCTTGAAATGAATGGATTGTTGAATGGATGCATGAAATGCATGGATTGTTGAATGGATGCTTGAAATGAATGGATTGTTGAATGGATGCATGAAATGCATGGATTGTTGAATGGATGCATGAAATGCATGGATTGTCGAATGGATGCTTGAAATGAATGGATTGTTGGATGGATGCATGAAATGCATGGATTGTTGAATGGATGCATGAAATGCATGGATTGTTGAATGGATGCATGAAATGCATGGATTGTTGAATGGATGCTTGAAATGAATGGATTGTTGAAAGGATGCAGGAAATGCATAGATTGTTGAATGGATGCATGTAATGCATGGGATGTTGAATGGATGCATGTAATGCATGGATTGTAGAATGGATGCAGGAAGTGCATGGATTGTTGAATGGAAGCATGTAATGCATGGATTGTTGAATGGATGCATGTAATGCATGGATTGTTGAATGGATGCATGAAATGCGTGGATTGTTGAATGGATGCATGAAATGCGTGGATTGTTGAATGGATGCTTGAAATGAGTGGATTGTTGAATGGATGCATGAAAGGCATGGATTGATGAATGAATGCATGTGATGCATGGATTGTTGAATGGATGCATGTGATGCATGGATTGTTGAATGGATGCATGAAAGTCGTGGATTGTTGAATGAATGCATGAAATGCATGGATTGTTGAATGAATACATGAAATGCATGGATTGTTGAATGGATGCATGAAATGCGTGGATTGTTGAATGGATGCATGAAATGCGTGGATTGTTGAATGGATGCTTGAAATGAGTGGATTGTTGAATGGATGCATGAAAGGCATGGATTGATGAATGAATGCATGTGATGCATGGATTGTTGAATGGATGCATGTGATGCATGGATTGTTGAATGGATGCATGAAAGTCGTGGATTGTTGAATGAATGCATGAAATGCATGGATTGTTGAATGAATACATGAAATGCATGGATTGTGGAATGGATGCAGGAAGTGCATGGATTGTTGAATGGATGCATGAAATTCGTGGATTGTTGAATGGATGTATGTAATGCATGGATTGGTGAATGAATGCATGTAATGCATGGATTGTTGAATGGATGCATGAAATGCGTGGTTTGTTGCATGTTAGCATGAAATGCATGGATTGTTGATTGGATGCATGAAATGCATGGATTGTTGAACGGATGCATGAAATGCGTGAATTGTTGAATGAATGTATGAAATACATGGATTGTTGAATGTTAGCGTGAAATACATAATGCATGGATTGTTGAATGGATGCATGAAAGGCGTGGATTGTTGAAGGAATGCAAGTAATGCATGGATTGTTGAATGGATGCAAGTAATGCATGGATTGTTGAATGGATGCATGTAATGCATGGGATGTTGAATGGATGCATGAAATGCATGGATTCATGAAATGCGTGGATTGTTGAATGGATTCTCGAAATGAATGGATTGGTAAATGGATGCATGAAATGCATGGATTGTTGAATGGATGCATGAAATGCATGGATTGTTGAATGGATGCTTGAAATGAATGGATTGTTGAATGGATGCTTGAAATGAATGGATTGTTGAATGGATGCATGAAATGCGTGGATTGTTGAATGGATGCATGAAATGCGTGGATTGTTAAATGGATGCATGAAATGCGTGGATTGTTGAATGGAAGCATGTAATGCATGGATTTTTGAATGGATGCATGTAATGCATGGATTGTTTAATGGATTCATGAAATGCGTGGGTTGTTGAATGGATGCATCAAATGCATGGATTGTTGAATGGATGCATCAAAAGCGTGGATTGTAGAATGGATGCATGAAATGCGTGGATTGTGCAATGGATTCATGAAATGCATGGATTGTTGAATGGATGTATCAAATGCTTGGATTGTTGAATGAATGCATCAAATGCATGGATGGTTAAATGGATGCATGAAATGCATGGATTGTTGAATGGATGCATGAAATGCATGGATGGTTAAATGGATGCATGAAATGCATGGATTGTTGCATGGATGCATTAAATGCATGGATTGTTGATTGGATGCTTGGAATGAATAGATTGTTGAATAGATGCATGAAATGAATGGATTGTTGAATGGATGCATGAAAGGCGTGGATTGTTGAATGAATGCAAGTAATGCATGGATTGTTGAATGGATGCAAGTAATGCATGGATTGTTGAATGGATGCATGTAATGCATGAGATGTTGAATGGATGCATGTAATGCATGGATTCATGAATGGATGCATGAAATGCGTGGATTGCTGAATCGATGCATGAAATGCGTGGATTATTGAATGGATGCTTGAAATGAATGAATTGTTGAATGGATGCATGAAATGCGTGGATTGTTGAATGGATGCATGAAATGCGTGGATTGTTGAATGGAAGCATGTAATGCATGGATTGTTGAATGGATGCATGTTATGCATGGGTTGTTGAATGGATGCATGTAATGCATGGATTGTTGAATGGATGCATGAAATGCGTGGGTTGTTGAATGGTTGCATCAAATTCATGGATTGTTGAATGGATGCATCAAATGCATGGATTGTTGAATCGTTGCATCAAATGCATGGATTGTTGAATCGATGCATCAAATTCACGGATTGTTGAATAAATGCATCACATGCATGGATTGTTGAGTGGATGCATCAAATGCATGGCTTGTTGAGTGGATGCATCAAATGCATAGATTGTTGAATATATGCATGAAATGCATGGATTGTTGAATGGATGCATGAAATGCATGGATTGTTGAATGGATGCATGAAATGCATGGATTGTTGAATGGATGCATGAAATGCATGGATTGTTGAATGGATGCATGAAATGCATGGATTGTTGAATGGATGCATTAAATTCATGGATTGTTGATTGGATGCTTGAAACGAATGGATTGTGAATGGATGCTTGAAACGCATGGATAGTTGAATGGATGCATGAAATGCATGGATTGTTGAATGGATGCATGAAATTCATGGATTGATGAATGGATTCTCGAAATGAATGGATTGTTGAATGGATGCATGAAATGCATGGATTGTTGAATGGATGCATGAAATGCATGGATTGTTGAATGGATTCTCGAAATGAATGGATTGTTGAATGGATGCATGAAATGCGTGGATTGTTGAATTGAGGCATGTAATGCATGGATTATTGAACGGATGCATGTAATGCATGGATTATTGAATGGATGCTCGAAATGCATGGATTGTTGAATGGATGCTTGAAATGAATGGATTGTTGAATGGATGCTCGAAATGAATGGATTGTTGGATGGATGCATGAAATGCGTGGATTGTGCAATGGATTCATGAAATGCATGGATTGTTGAATGGATGTATCAAATGCTTGGATTGTTGAATGAAAGCATCAAATGCATGGATTGTTGAATGGATGCATAAAATGCATGGATTGTTGGATGGATGCATCAAATGCATGGATTGTTGAATGGATGCTTGAAATTCGTGGATTGTTGAATGGATGCTTGAAATTCGTGGATTGTTGAATGGATGCATGAAATGCGTCTATTGTTTAATGGATGCATGAAATGCATGGTTTGTTGAATGGATGCATGAAATGCATGGATTGTTGAATGGATGCATGAAATGCATGGATTGTTGAATGGATGCATGAAATGCATGGTTTGTTGAATGGATGCATGAAATGCATGGATTGTTAAATGGATGCATGTAATGCATGGATTGTTGAATGGATGCATGAAATTCGTGAATTGTTGAATGTATGCATCAAACGAATGGATTTTTGAATTTATGCATTAAATGCATGGATTGTTGAATGGATGCATGAAATGCGTGGATTGTGCAACGGATTCATGAAATGCATGGATTGTTGAATGGATGTATCGAATGCTTGGATTGTTGAATGAATTCATCAAATGCATGGATTGTTGAATGGATGCATGAAATGCGTGGATTGTTGAATGGATGCATGAAATGCGTGGATTGTTGAATGGATGCATAAAATGCGTGGATTGTTGAATGGATGCATGAAATGCGTGAATTTTTGAAGGAATGCATGAAATGCGTGGATTGTTGAATGGATGCATGAAATGCGTGGATTTTTGAATGGAGGCATGAAATGCGTGAATTGTTGGAAGGATGCATGAAATGCGTGGATTGTTGAATGGCTGCATGAAATGCGTGGATTGTTGAATGAATGCAAGTAATGCATGGATTGTTGAATGGATGCATGTAATGCATGGATTGTTGAATGGATGCATGTAATGCATGAGATGTTGAATGGATGCATGAAATGCATGGATTCATGAATGGATGCATGAAATGCGTGGATTGTTGAATGGATGCATGAAATGCATGGATTGTTGAATGGATGCATGTAATGCATGAGATGTTGAATGGATGCATGTAATGCATGAGATGTTGAATGGATGCATGTAATGCATGGATTGCTGAATCGATGCATGAAATGCGTGGATTATTGAATGGATGCTTGAAATGAATGAATTGTTGAATGGATGCATGAAATGCGTGGATTGTTGAATGGATGCATGAAATGCGTGGATTGTTGAATGGAAGCATGTAATGCATGGATTGTTGAATGGATGCATGTTATGCATGGGTTGTTGAATGGATGCATGTAATGCATGGATTGTTGAATGGATGCATGAAATGCGTGGGTTGTTGAATGGTTGCATCAAATTCATGGATTGTTGAATGGATGCATCAAATGCATGGATTGTTGAATCGATGCATCAAATGCATGGATTGTTGAATCGATGCATCAAATTCACGGATTGTTGAATAAATGCATCACATGCATGGATTGTTGAGTGGATGCATCACATGCATGGATTGTTGAGTGGATGCATCAAATGCATGGATTGTTGAGTGGATGCATCAAATGCATGGCTTGTTGAGTGGATGCATCAAATGCATAGATTGTTGAATATATGCATGAAATGCATGGATTGTTGAATGGATGCATGAAATGCATGGATTGTTGAATGGATGCATGAAATGCATGGATTGTTGAATGGATGCATGAAATGCATGGATTGTTGAATGGATGCATTAAATTCATGGATTGTTGATTGGATGCTTGAAACGAATGGATTGTGAATGGATGCTTGAAATGCATGGATTGTTGAATGGATGCATGAAATGCATGGATTGTTGAATGGATGCATGAAATGCATGGATTGATGAATGGATTCTCGAAATGAATGGATTGTTGAATGGATGCATGAAATGCATGGATTGTTGAATGGATGCATGAAATGCATGGATTGTTGAATGGATGCATGAAATGCATGGATTGTTGAATGGATGCATGAAATGCATGGATTGTTGAATGGATGCATGAAATGCATGGATTGTTGAATGGATGCATGAAATGCATGGATTGTTGAATGGATGCATGAAATGCATGGATTGTTGAATGGATGCATGAAATGCATGGATTGTTGAATGGATTCTCGAAATGAATGGATTGTTGAATGGATGCATTAAATGCGTGGATTGTTGAATGGATGCATGAAATGCGTGGATTGTTGAATGGATGCATGTAATGCATGGATTGTTGAATTGAGGCATGTAATGCATGGATTATTGAATGGATGCATGTAATGCATGGATTATTGAATGGATGCTCGAAATGCATGGATTGTTGAATGGATGCTTGAAATGAATGGATTGTTGAATGGATGCTCGAAATGAATGGATTGTTGAATGGATGCATGAAATGCATGGATTGTTGAATGGATGCATGAAATGCATGGATTGTTGAATGGATGCATGAAATGCATGGACTGTTGAATGGATGCATGAAATGCATGGATTGTTGAATGGATGCATGAAATGCGTGGATTGTTGAAAGGATGCAGGAAATGCATAGATTGTTGAATGGATGCATGAAATTCGTGAATTGTTGAATGTATGCATCAAACGAATGGATTGTTGAATTTATGCATCAAATGCATGGATTGTTGAATGGATGCATGAAATGCGTGGATTGTGCAATGGATTCATGAAATGCATGGATTGTTGAATGGATGTATCAAATTCATGGATTGTTGAGTGGATGCATGAAATGCATGGATTGTTGAATGGATGCATGTAATGCATGGATTGTTAAATGGATGCATGTAATGCATGGATTGTTGAATGGATGCATGAAGTGCGTGGATTGTTGAATGAATGTATGAAATCCGTGGATTGTTCAAAGGATGCATGAAATGCGTGGACTGTTGAATGGATGCATGAAAAGCGTGGATTGGTGAATGGATGCATGAAATGCGTGGATTATTGAATGGATGCATGAAATGCATGAATTGTTAATGGATGCTTGTAATGCATGGATTGTTGAATGGATGCATGTAATGCATGGATTGTTGAATGGATGCATGTAATGCATTGATTGTTGAATGGATGCATGTAATGCATGGATTGTTGAATGGATGCATGAAATGTATGAATTGTTGAATGGATGCATGAAATGTATGAATTGTTGAATGGATGCATGTAATGCATGGATTGTTGAATGGATGCATGAAAGGCGTGGATTGTTGAATGAATGCAAGTAATGCATGGATTGTTGAATGGATGCAAGTAATGCATGGATTGTTGAATGGATGCATGAAATGCATGGATTCATGAATGGATGCATGAAATGTGTGGATTGCTGAATGGATGCATGAATTGCGTGGATTGTTGAATGGATGCATGAAATGCATGGATTGTTGAATGGATGCATGAAATGCATGGATTGTTGAATGGATTCTCGAAATGAATGGATTGTTAAATGGATGCATGAAATGCATGGATTGTTGAATGGATGCATGAAATGCATGGATTGTTGAATGGATGCTTGAAATGAATGGATTGTTGAATGGATGCTTGAAATGAATGGATTGTTGAATGGATGCTTGAAATGAATGGATTGTTGAATGGATGCATGAAATGCGTGGATTGTTGAATGGATGCATGAAATGCGTGGGTTGTTGAATGGATGCATCAAATGCATGGATTGTTGAATGGATGCATCAAAAGCGTGGATTGTAGAATGGATGCATGAAATGCGTGGATTGTGCAATGGATTCATGAAATGCATGGATTGTTGAATGGATGTATCAAATGCTTGGATTGTTGAATGAATGCATCAAATGCATGGATTGTTGAATGGATGCATGAAATGCGTGGATTGTTGAATGGAAGCATGAAATGCGTGGATTGTTGAATGGATGCGTAAAATGCGTGGATTGTTGGATGGATGCATCAAATGCATGGATTGTTGAATGGATGCTTGAAATTCGTGGATTGTTGAATGGATGCTTGAAATTCGTGGATTGTTGAATGGATGCATGAAATGCGTCTATTGTTTAATGGATGCATGAAATGCATGGTTTGTTGAATAGATGCATGAAATGCATGGATTGTTGAATGGATGCATGCAATGCATGGATTGTTGAATGGATGCATGAAATGCATGGTTTGTTGAATGGATGCATGAAATGCATGGATTGTTGAATGGATGCATAAAATGCGTGGATTGTTAAATGGATGCATGTAATGCATGGATTGTTGAATGGATGCATGAAATTCGTGAATTGTTGAATGTATGCATCAAACGAATGGATTTTTGAATTTATGCATTAAATGCATGGATTGTTGAATGGATGCATGAAATGCGTGGATTGTGCAACGGATTCATGAAATGCATGGATTGTTGAATGGATGTATCGAATGCTTGGATTGTTGAATGAATGCATCAAATGCATGGATTGTTGACTGGATGCATGAAATGCGTGGATTGTTGAATGGATGCATGAAATGCGTGGATTGTTGAATGGATGCATAAAATGCGTGGATTGTTAAATGGATGCATGAAATGCATGGATTTTTGAAGGAATGCATGAAATGCGTGGATTGTTGAATGGATGCATGAAATGCGTGGATTTTTGAATGGATGCATGAAATGCGTGAATTGTTGGAAGGATGCATGAAATGCGTGGATTGTTGAATGGCTGCATGAAATGCGTGGATTGTTGAATGAATGCAAGTAATGCATGGATTGTTGAATGGATGCATGTAATGCATGGATTGTTGAATGGATGCATGTAATGCATGAGATGTTGAATGGATGCATGAAATGCATGGATTGTTGAATGGATGCATGAAATGCATGGATTCATGAATGGATGCATGAAATGTGTGGATTGCTGAATCGATGCATGAATTGCGTGGATTGTTGAATGGATGCATGAAATGCATGGATTGTTGAATGGATGCATGAAATGCATGGATTGTTGAATGGATTCTCGAAATGAATGGATTGTTAAATGGATGCATGAAATGCATGGATTGTTGAATGGATGCATGAAATGCATGGATTGTTGAATGGATGCTTGAAATGAATGGATTGTTGAATGGATGCTTGAAATGAATGGATTGTTGAATGGATGCATGAAATGCGTGGATTGTTGAATGGATGCATGAAATGCGTGGATTGTTAAATGGATGCATGAAATGCGTGGATTGTTGAATGGAAGCATGTAATGCATGGATTATTGAATGGATGCATGTAATGCATGGATTGTTTAATGGATTCATGAAATGCGTGGGTTGTTGAATGGATGCATCAAATGCATGGATTGTTGAATGGATGCATCAAAAGCGTGGATTGTAGAATGGATGCATGAAATGCGTGGATTGTGCAATGGATTCATGAAATGCATGGATTGTTGAATGGATGTATCAAATGCTTGGATTGTTGAATGAATGCATCAAATGCATGGATTGTTGAATGGATGCATGAAATGCGTGGATTGTTGAATGGAAGCATGAAATGCGTGGATTGTTGAATGGATGCGTAAAATGCGTGGATTGTTGGATGGATGCATCAAATGCATGGATTGTTGAATGGATGCTTGAAATTCGTGGATTGTTGAATTTATGCTTGAAATTCGTGGATTGTTGAATGGATGCATGAAATGCGTCTATTGTTTAATGGATGCATGAAATGCATGGTTTGTTGAATGGATGCATGAAATGCATGGATTGTTGAATGGATGCATGAAATGCATGGATTGTTGAATGGATGCATGAAATGCATGGTTTGTTGAATGGATGCATGAAATGCATGGATTGTTGAATGGATGCATAAAATGCGTGGATTGTTAAATGGATGCATGTAATGCATGGATTGTTGAATGGATGCATGAAATTCGTGAATTGTTGAATGTATGCATCAAACGAATGGATTTTTGAATTTATGCATTAAATGCATGGATTGTTGAATGGATGCATGAAATGCGTGGATTGTGCAACGGATTCATGAAATGCATGGATTGTTGAATGGATGTATCGAATGCTTGGATTGTTGAATGAATGCATCAAATGCATGGATTGTTGACTGGATGCATGAAATGCGTGGATTGTTGAATGGATGCATGAAATGCGTGGATTGTTGAATGGATGCATAAAATGCGTGGATTGTTAAATGGATGCATGAAATGCATGGATTTTTGAAGGAATGCATGAAATGCGTGGATTGTTGAATGGATGCATGAAATGCGTGGATTTTTGAATGGATGCATGAAATGCGTGAATTGTTGGAAGGATGCATGAAATGCGTGGATTGTTGAATGGCTGCATGAAATGCGTGGATTGTTGAATGAATGCAAATAATGCATGGATTGTTGAATGGATGCATGTAATGCATGGATTGTTGAATGGATGCATGTAATGCATGAGATGTTGAATGGATGCATGAAATGCATGGATTGTTGAATGGATGCATGAAATGCATGGATTCATGAATGGATGCATGAAATGTGTGGATTGCTGAATCGATGCATGAATTGCGTGGATTGTTGAATGGATGCATGAAATGCATGGATTGTTGAATGGATGCATGAAATGCATGGATTGTTGAATGGATTCTCGAAATGAATGGATTGTTAAATGGATGCATGAAATGCATGGATTGTTGAATGGATGCTTGAAATGAATGGATTGTTGAATGGATGCTTGAAATGAATGGATTGTTGAATGGATGCTTGAAATGAATGGATTGTTGAATGGATGCATGAAATGCGTGGATTGTTGAATGGATGCATGAAATGCGTGGATTGTTAAATGGATGCATGAAATGCGTGGATTGTTGAATGGAAGCATGTAATGCATGGATTATTGAATGGATGCATGTAATGCATGGATTGTTTAATGGATTCATGAAATGCGTGGGTTGTTGAATGGATGCATCAAATGCATGGATTGTTGAATGGATGCATCAAAAGCGTGGATTGTAGAATGGATGCATGAAATGCGTGGATTGTGCAATGGATTCATGAAATGCATGGATTGTTGAATGGATGTATCAAATGCTTGGATTGTTGAATGAATGCATCAAATGCATGGATTGTTGAATGGATGCATGAAATGCGTGGATTGTTGAATGGAAGCATGAAATGCGCGGATTGTTGAATGGATGCGTAAAATGCGTGGATTGTTGGATGGATGCATCAAATGCATGGATTGTTGAATGGATGCTTGAAATTCGTGGATTGTTGAATGGATGCTTGAAATTCGTGGATTGTTGAATGGATGCATGAAATGCGTCTATTGTTTAATGGATGCATGAAATGCATGGTTTGTTGAATGGATGCATGAAATGCATGGATTGTTGAATGGATGCATGAAATGCATGGATTGTTGAATGGATGCATGAAATGCATGGTTTGTTGAATGGATGCATGAAATGCATGGATTGTTGAATGGATGCATAAAATGCGTGGATTGTTAAATGGATGCATGTAATGCATGGATTGTTGAATGGATGCATGAAATTCGTGAATTGTTGAATGTATGCATCAAACGAATGGATTTTTGAATTTATGCATTAAATGCATGGATTGTTGAATGGATGCATGAAATGCGTGGATTGTGCAACGGATTCATGAAATGCATGGATTGTTGAATGGATGTATCGAATGCTTGGATTGTTGAATGAATGCATCAAATGCATGGATTGTTGACTGGATGCATGAAATGCGTGGATTGTTGAATGGATGCATGAAATGCGTGGATTGTTGAATGGATGCATAAAATGCGTGGATTGTTGAATGGATGCATGAAATGCATGGATTTTTGAAGGAATGCATGAAATGCATGGATTTTTGAAGGAATGCATGAAATGCGTGGATTGTTGAATGGATGCATGAAATGCGTGGATTTTTGAATGGATGCATGAAATGCGTGAATTGTTGGAAGGATGCATGAAATGCGTGGATTGTTGAATGGCTGCATGAAATGCGTGGATTGTTGAATGAATGCAAGTAATGCATGGATTGTTGAATGGATGCATGTAATGCATGGATTGTTGAATGGATGCATGTAATGCATGAGATGTTGAATGGATGCATGAAATGCATGGATTGTTGAATGGATGCATGAAATGCATGGATTCATGAATGGATGCATGAAATGTGTGGATTGCTGAATCGATGCATGAATTGCGTGGATTGTTGAATGGATGCATGAAATGCATGGATTGTTGAATGGATGCATGAAATGCATGGATTGTTGAATGGATTCTCGAAATGAATGGATTGTTAAATGGATGCATGAAATGCATGGATTGTTGAATGGATGCATGAAATGCATGGATTGTTGAATGAATGCTTGAAATGAATGGATTGTTGAATGGATGCATGAAATGCGTGGATTGTTGAATGGATGCATGAAATGCGTGGATTGTTAAATGGATGCATGAAATGCGTGGATTGTTGAATGGAAGCATGTAATGCATGGATTATTGAATGGATGCATGTAATGCATGGATTGTTTAATGGATTCATGAAATGCGTGGGTTGTTGAATGGATGCATCAAATGCATGGATTGTTGAATGGATGCATCAAAAGCGTGGATTGTAGAATGGATGCATGAAATGCGTGGATTGTGCAATGGATTCATGAAATGCATGGATTGTTGAATGGATGTATCAAATGCTTGGATTGTTGAATGAATGCATCAAATGCATGGATTGTTGAATGGATGCATGAAATGCGTGGATTGTTGAATGGATGCATGAAATGCGTGGATTGTTGAATGGAAGCATGAAATGCGTGGATTGTTGAATGGATGCGTAAAATGCGTGGATTGTTGGATGGATGCATCAAATGCATGGATTGTTGAATGGATGCTTGAAATTCGTGGATTGTTGAATGGATGCTTGAAATTCGTGGATTGTTGAATGGATGCATGAAATGCGTCTATTGTTTAATGGATGCATGAAATGCATGGTTTGTTGAATGGATGCATGAAATGCATGGATTGTTGAATGGATGCATGGTTTGTTGAATGGATGCATGAAATGCATGGATTGTTGAATGGATGCATAAAATGCGTGGATTGTTAAATGGATGCATGTAATGCATGGATTGTTGAATGGATGCATGAAATTCGTGAATTGTTGAATGTATGCATCAAACGAATGGATTTTTGAATTTATGCATTAAATGCATGGATTGTTGAATGGATGCATGAAATGCATGGATTGTTGAATGGATGCAAGTAATGCATGGATTGTTGAATGGATGCATGTAATGCATGGATTGTTGAATGGATGCATGTGATGCATGGATTGTTGAATGGATGCATGAAATGCATGGATTGTTAAATGGAAGCATGTAATACATGGATTGTTGAATGGTTGCATGTAATGCATGGATTGTTAAATTGATGCATGTAATGCATGGATTGTTGAATGGATGCATGAAATGCGTGGATTTTTAAATGGATGCATGAAAAGCGTGGATTGTTTAATGGATGCATGAAATGCATGGATTGTTGAATGGATGCATGAAATGCATGGATTGTTGAATGGATGCATGTAATGCATGGATTGTTGAATGGATGCATGTAATGCATGGATTGTTGAATGGATGCATGAAATGCGTGGATTGTTGAATGGGTGCATGAAATGCATGGATTGTTGAATGGATGCTTGAAATGAATGGATTGTTGAATGGATGCTTGAAATGAATGGATTGTTGAATGGATGCTTGAAATTAATGGATTGTTGAATGGATGCATGAAATGCATGGATTGTTGAATGGATGCATTAAATGCATGGATTGTTGATTGGACGCTTGAAATGAATAGATTGTTGAATGGATGCTTGAAATGAATGGATTGTTGAATGGATGCATGAAATGCATGGATTGTTGAATGGATGCATGAAATGCATGGATTGTTGAATGGATGCATGAAATGCATGGATTGTTGAATGGATGCATGAAATGTATGGATTGTTGCATGGATGCATGAAATGTATGGATTGTTGCATGGATGCATGAAATGCATGGATTGTTGAATGGATGCATGAAAGGCATGGATTGATGAATGAATGCATGTAATGCATGGATTGTTGAATGGATGCATGAAATGCGTGGATTGTTGAAAGGATGCAGGAAATGCTTAGATTGTTGAATGAATGCATCAAATGAATGGATTCTTGAATGGATGCATGAAATGCATGGATTGTTGAATGGATGCATTAAATGCATGGATTGTTGATTGGATGCTTGAAATGAATGAATTGTTGAATGGATGCTTGAAATGAATGGATTGTTGAATGGATGCATGAAATGCATGGATTGTTGAATGGATGCATGAAATGCATGGATTGTTGAATGGATGCTTGAAAGGAATGGATTGTTGAATGGATGCATGAAATGCATGGGTTGTTGAATGGATGCATGAAATGCATGGATTGTTGAATGGATGCATGAAATGCATGGATTGTTGAATGGATGCTCGAAATGAATGGATTGTTGAATGGATGCATGAAATGCATGGATTGTTGAATGGATGCTTGAAATGAATGGATTGTTGAATGGATGCATGAAATGCATGGATTGTTGAATGGATGCATGAAATGCATGGATTGTTGAATGGATGCTTGAAATGAATGGATTGTTGAATGGATGCATGAAATGCATGGATTGTTGAATGGATGCATCAAATGCATGGGTTGTAGAATGGATGCATCAAATGCATGGATTGTTGAATGTATGCATGAAATGCATGGATTGTTGATTGGATTCATGAAATGCGTGGATTGTTGAAGGAATGCATGAATTGCGTGAATTGTTGCATGAATGCATGAAATGCATGGATTGTTGAATGGATGCATGAAATGCATGGATTGTTGAATGGATGCATGAAATGCATGGATTGTTGAATGGATGCTTGAAACGAATGGATTATTGAAAGGATGCAGGAAATGCATATATTGTTGAATGGATGCATGAAATTCGTGAACTGTTGAATACATGCATCAAACGAATGGATTGTTGAATTTATGCATCAAATGCATGGATTGTTGAATGGATGCATGAAATGCGTGGATTGTTGAATGGATGCATGAAATGCATGGATTGTTGAATGAATGCATGAAATGCATGGATTGTTGAATGGATGCATGAAATTCGTGGATTATTGAATGGATGCGTGAAACGCATGGACTGTTGAATGGATGCATGAAATGCATGGGTTGTTCAATGGATGCATCAAATGCATGGATTGTTGAATAGATGCATCAAATGCATGGATTGTTGAATGGATGCATCAAATGCATGGATTGTTGAATGGATGCATCAAATGCATGAATTGTTGGGTGGATGCATCAAATGCATGGATTGTTGAGTGGATGCATGAAATGCATGGATTGTTGAATGGATGCATGAAATGCGTCTATTGTTTAATGAATGCATGAAATGCGTCTATTGTTTAATGGATGCATGAAATGCATGGGTTGTTTAATGGATGCATGAAATGCATGGGTTGTTGAATAGATGCAAATAATGCATGGATTGTTGAATGGATGCATGTAATGCATGGATTGTTGAATGGATGCATGTGATGCATGGATTGTTGAAAGGGTGCATCAAATGCATGGATTGTTAAATGGATGCATGAAATGCATGGATTGTTGAATGGATGCAAATAATGCATGGATTGTTGAATGGATGCATGTAATACATGGATTGTTGAATGGTTGCATGTAATGCATGGATTGTTAAATGGATGCATGTAATGCATAGATTGTTGAATGGATGCATGAAATGCGTGGATTTTTGAATGGATGCATGAAAAGCGTGGATTGTTGAATGGATGCATAAAATGCATGGATTGTTGAATGGATGCATGAAATGCATGGATTGTTGAATGGATGCATGTAATGCATGGATTGTTGAATGGATGCATGTAATGCATGGATTGTTGAATGGATGCATGAAATGCGTGGATTGTTGAATGGGTGCATGAAATGCATGGATTGTTGAATGGATGCTTGAAATGAATGGATTGTTGAATGGATGCATGAAATGCATGGATTGTTGAATGAATGCATGAAATGCATGGATTGTTGAATGGATGCAAGAAATGCATAGATTGTTGAATGGATGCTTGAAATGAATGGATTGTTGAATGGATGCTTGAAATTAATGGATTGTTGAACGGATGCTTGAAATGAATGGATTGTTGAATGAATGCATGTAATGCATGGATTGTTGAATGGATGCTCGAAATGAATGGATTGTTGAATGGATGCATGAAATGAATGGATTGTTGAATGGATTGTTGAATGGATGCATGAAATGCATGGATTGTTGAATGGATGCTTGAAATGAATGAATTGTTGAATGGATGCATGAAATGCGTGGATTGTTGAATGTATGCATGAAATGCGTGGATTGTTGAATGTATGCATGAAATGCGTGGATTGTTAAATGGATGCATGAAATGCGTGGATTGTTGAATGGATGCTTGAAATGAATGAATTGTTGAATGGATGCATGAAATGCGTGGATTGTTGAATGGATGCATGAAATGCATGGATTGTTGAATGGAAGCATGTAATGCATGGATTGTTGAATCGATGCATCAAATGCATGGATTGTTGAATCGATGCATCAAATGCATGGATGGTTAAATGGATGCATGAAATGCATGGATTGTTGAATGGATGCATGAAATGCATGGATTGTTGAATGGATGCATTAAATGCATGGATTGTTGATTGGACGCTTGAAATGAATAGATTGTTGAATGGATGCTTGAAATGAATGGATTGTTGAATGGATGCATGAAATGCATGGATTGTTGAATGGATGCATGAAATGCATGGATTGTTGAATGGATGCATGAAATGCATGGATTGTTGAATGGATGCATGAAATGTATGGATTGTTGCATGGATGCATGAAATGTATGGATTGTTGCATGGATGCATGAAATGCATGGATTGTTGAATGGATGCATGAAAGGCATGGATTGATGAATGAATGCATGTAATGCATGGATTGTTGAATGGATGCATGAAATGCGTGGATTGTTGAAAGGATGCAGGAAATGCTTAGATTGTTGAATGGATGCATCAAATGAATGGATTCTTGAATGGATGCATGAAATGCATGGATTGTTGAATGGATGCATTAAATGCATGGATTGTTGATTGGATGCTTGAAATGAATGAATTGTTGAATGGATGCTTGAAATGAATGAATTGTTGAATGGATGCTTGAAATGAATGAATTGTTGAATGGATGCTTGAAATGAATGGATTGTTGAATGGATGCATGAAATGCATGGATTGTTGAATATATGCATGAAATGCATGGATTGTTGAATGGATGCTTGAAAGGAATGGATTGTTGAATGGATGCATGAAATGCATGGGTTGTTGAATGGATGCATGAAATGCATGGATTGTTGAATGGATGCATGAAATGCATGGATTGTTGAATGGGTGCATGAAATGCATGGATTGTTGAATGGATGCGTGAAATGCATGGGATGTTGAATCGATCCATGTAATGCATGGATTGTTGAATAGATGCATGTAATGCATGGATTGTTGAATGGATGCATGAAATGCATGGATTGTTGAATGGATGCATTAAATGCATAGGTTGTTGATTGGATGCTTGAAATGAATGGATTGTTGAATGGATGCATGAAATGCATGGATTGTTGAATGGATGCTTGAAATGAATGGATTGTTGAATGGATGCATGAAATGCATGGATTGTTGAATGGATGCATGAAATGCATGGATTGTCGAATGGATGCTTGAAATGAATGGATTGTTGGATGGATGCATGAAATGCATGGATTGTTGAATGGATGCATGAAATGCATGGATTGTTGAATGGATGCATGAAATGCATGGATTGTTGAATGGATGCTTGAAATGAATGGATTGTTGAAAGGATGCAGGAAATGCATAGATTGTTGAATGGATGCATGTAATGCATGGGATGTTGAATGGATGCATGTAATGCATGGATTGTAGAATGGATGCAGGAAGTGCATGGATTGTTGAATGGAAGCATGTAATGCATGGATTGTTGAATGGATGCATGTAATGCATGGATTGTTGAATGGATGCATGAAATGCGTGGATTGTTGAATGGATGCATGAAATGCGTGGATTGTTGAATGGATGCTTGAAATGAGTGGATTGTTGAATGGATGCATGAAAGGCATGGATTGATGAATGAATGCATGTGATGCATGGATTGTTGAATGGATGCATGTGATGCATGGATTGTTGAATGGATGCATGAAAGTCGTGGATTGTTGAATGAATGCATGAAATGCATGGATTGTTGAATGAATACATGAAATGCATGGATTGTTGAATGGATGCATGAAATGCGTGGATTGTTGAATGGATGCATGAAATGCGTGGATTGTTGAATGGATGCTTGAAATGAGTGGATTGTTGAATGGATGCATGAAAGGCATGGATTGATGAATGAATGCATGTGATGCATGGATTGTTGAATGGATGCATGTGATGCATGGATTGTTGAATGGATGCATGAAAGTCGTGGATTGTTGAATGAATGCATGAAATGCATGGATTGTTGAATGAATACATGAAATGCATGGATTGTGGAATGGATGCAGGAAGTGCATGGATTGTTGAATGGATGCATGAAATTCGTGGATTGTTGAATGGATGTATGTAATGCATGGATTGGTGAATGAATGCATGTAATGCATGGATTGTTGAATGGATGCATGAAATGCGTGGTTTGTTGCATGTTAGCATGAAATGCATGGATTGTTGATTGGATGCATGAAATGCATGGATTGTTGAACGGATGCATGAAATGCGTGAATTGTTGAATGAATGTATGAAATACATGGATTGTTGAATGTTAGCGTGAAATACATAATGCATGGATTGTTGAATGGATGCATGAAAGGCGTGGATTGTTGAAGGAATGCAAGTAATGCATGGATTGTTGAATGGATGCAAGTAATGCATGGATTGTTGAATGGATGCATGTAATGCATGGGATGTTGAATGGATGCATGAAATGCATGGATTCATGAAATGCGTGGATTGTTGAATGGATGCATGAAATTTGTGGATTGCTGAATCGATGCATGAAATGCATGGATTGTTGGTTGAATGGATGCTCGAAATGAATGGATTGTTGAATGGATGCATGAAATGCATGGATTGTTGAATGGATGCATGAAATGCATGGATTGTTGAATGGATGCATGATATGCATGGATTGTTTAATGGATGCATGTAATGCATGGATTGTTGAATGGATGCATGTAATGCATGGATTGTTTAATGGATGCATGTAATGCATGGATTGTTTAATGGATGCATGTAATGCATGGATCGTTGAATGGATACATGTAATGCATTGATTGTTGAATGGATGCATGAAATGCATGGGTTGTTTAATGGATGCATGAAATGCATGGGTTGTTGAATAGATGCATCAAATGCATGGATTGTTAAATGAATGCATGAAATGCATGGATTGTTGAATGGATGCATGAAATGCATGGATTGTTGAATGGATGCATGAAATGTATGGATTGTTGCATGGATGCATGAAATGTATGGATTGTTGCATGGATGCATGAAATGCATGGATTGTTGAATGGATGCATGAAAGGCATGGATTGATGAATGAATGCATGTAATGCATGGATTGTTGAATGGATGCATGAAATGCGTGGATTGTTGAAAGGATGCAGGAAATGCTTAGATTGTTGAATGGATGCATCAAATGAATGGATTCTTGAATGGATGCATGAAATGCATGGATTGTTGAATGGATGCATTAAATGCATGGATTGTTGATTGGATGCTTGAAATGAATGAATTGTTGAATGGATGCTTGAAATGAATGGATTGTTGAATGGATGCATGAAATGCATGGATTGTTGAATGGATGCATGAAATGCATGGATTGTTGAATGGATGCATGAAATGCATGGATTGTTGAATGGATGCATGAAATGCATGGATTGTTGAATGGATGCGTGAAATGCATGGATTGTTGAATGGATGCATGAAATGCATGGATTGTTGAATGGATGCATGAAATGCATGGATTGTTGAATGGATGCGTGAAATGCATGGATTGTTGAATGGATGCATGAAATGCATGGATTGTTGAATGGATGCATGAAATGCATGGATTGTTGAATGGATGCATGAAATGCATGGATTGTTGAATGGATGCATGAAATGCATGGATTGTTGAATGGATGCATGAAATGCATGGATTGTTGAATGGATGCGTGAAATGCATGGGATGTTGAATCGATCCATGTAATGCATGGATTGTTGAATAGATGCATGTAATGCATGGATTGTTGAATGGATGCATGAAATGCATGGATTGTTGAATGGATGCATTAAATGCATGGGTTGTTGATTGGATGCTTGAAATGAATGGATTGTTGAATGGATGCATGAAATGAATGGATTGTTGAATGGATGCATGAAATGCATGGATTGTTGAATGGATGCATGAAATGCATGGATTGTTGAATGGATGCTTGAAATGAATGGATTGTTGAATGGATGCATGAAATGCATGGATTGTTGAATGGATGCATCAAATGCATGGATTGTAGAATGGATGCATCAAATGCATGGATTGTTGAATGTATGCATGAAATGCATGGATTGTTGATTGGATTCATGAAATGCGTGGATTGTTGAAGGAATGCATGAATTGCGTGAATTGTTGCATGAATGCATGAAATGCATGGATTGTTGAATGGATGCATGAAATGCATGGATTGTTGAATGGATGCATGAAATGCATGGATTGTTGAATGGATGCATGAAATGCATGGATTGTTGAATGGATGCATGAAATTCGTGGATTGTTGAATGGATGCGTGAAACGCATGGACTGTTGAATGGATGCATGAAATGCATGGGTTGTTCAATGGATGCATCAAATGCATGGATTGTTGAATAGATGCATCAAATGCATGGATTGTTGAATGGATGCATCAAATGCATGGATTGTTGAATGGATGCATCAAATGCATGAATTGTTGGGTGGATGCATCAAATGCATGGATTGTTGAGTGGATGCATGAAATGCATGGATTGTTGAATGGATGCATGAAATGCGTCTATTGTTTAATGAATGCATGAAATGCGTCTATTGTTTAATGGATGCATGAAATGCATGGGTTGTTTAATGGATGCATGAAATGCATGGATTGTTGAATGGATGCATGAAATGCATGGGTTGTTGAATAGATGCATCAAATGCATGGATTGTTAAATGGATGCATGAAATGCATGGGTTGTTTAATGGATGCATGAAATGCATGGATTGTTGAATGGATGCATGAAATGCATGGGTTGTTGAATAGATGCATCAAATGCATGGATTGTTAAATGGATGCATGAAATGCGTCTATTGTTTATTGGATGCATGAAATGCATGGGTTGTTTAATGGATGCATGAAATGCATGGGTTGTTGAATAGATGCATCAAATGCATGGATTGTTAAATGGATGCATGAAATGCATGGATTGTTGAATGGATGCAAATAATGCATGGATTGTTGAATGGATGCATGTAATGCATGGATTGTTGAATGGATGCATGTGATGCATGGATTGTTGAATGGTTGCATGTAATGCATGGATTGTTAAATGGATGCATGTAATGCATGGATTGTTGAATGGATGCATGAAATGCGTGGATTTTTAAATGGATGCATGAAAAGCGTGGATTGTTGAATGGATGCATGAAATGCATGGATTGTTGAATGGATGCATGAAATGCATGGATTGTTGAATGGATGCATGTAATGCATGGATTGTTGAATGGATGCATGTAATGCATGGATTGTTGAATGGATGCATGAAATGCGTGGATTGTTGAATGGGTGCATGAAATGCATGGATTGTTGAATGGATGCTTGAAATGAATGGATTGTTGAATGGATGCATGAAATGCATGGATTGTTGAATGAATGCATGAAATGCATGGATTGTTGAATGAATGCATGTAATGCATGGATTGTTGAATGGATGCTCGAAATGAATGGATTGTTGAATGGATGCATGAAATGAATGGATTGTTGAATGGATTGTTGAATGGATGCATGAAATGCATGGATTGTTGAATGGGTGCATGAAATGCATGGATTGTTGAATGGATGCTTGAAATGAATGAATTGTTGAATGGATGCATGAAATGCGTGGATTGTTGAATGGATGCATGAAATGCGTGGATTGGTAAATGGATGCATGAAATGCGTGGATTGTTGAATGGATGCTTGAAATGAATGAATTGTTGAATGGATGCATGAAATGCGTGGATTGTTGAATGGATGCATGAAATGCATGGATTGTTGAATGGAAGCATGTAATGCATGGATTGTTGACTGGATGCCTGTAATGCATGGATTGTTGAATTGATGCATGAAATGCTTGGGTTGTTGAATGGTTGCATCAAATTCATGAATTGTTGAATGGATGCATCAAATGCATGGATTTTTGAATCGATGCATCAAATGCATGGATTGTTGAATCGATGCATCAAATTCACGAATTGTTAAATAAATGCATCACATGCATGGATTGTTGAATGGATGCATCAAATGCATGGATGGTTAAATGGATGCATGAAATGCATGGATTGTTGAATGGATGCATGAAATGCATGGATTGTTGAATGGATGCATGAAATGCATGGATTGTTGAATGGATGCATTAAATGCATGGATTGTTGATTGGACGCTTGAAATGAATAGATTGTTGAATGGATGCTTGAAATGAATGGATTGTTGAATGGATGCATGAAATGCATGGATTGTTGAATGGATGCATGAAATGCATGGATTGTTGAATGGATGCATGAAATGCATGGATTGTTGAATGGATGCATGAAATGTATGGATTGTTGCATGGATGCATGAAATGCATGGATTGTTGAATGGATGCATGAAAGGCATGGATTGATGAATGAATGCATGTAATGCATGGATTGTTGAATGGATGCATGAAATGCGTGGATTGTTGAAAGGATGCAGGAAATGCTTAGATTGTTGAATGGATGCATCAAATGAATGGATTCTTGAATGGATGCATGAAATGCATGGATTGTTGAATGGATGCATTAAATGCATGGATTGTTGATTGGATGCTTGAAATGAATGAATTGTTGAATGGATGCTTGAAATGAATGAATTGTTGAATGGATGCTTGAAATGAATGGATTGTTGAATGGATGCATGAAATGCATGGATTGTTGAATATATGCATGAAATGCATGGACTGTTGAATGGATGCTTGAAAGGAATGGATTGTTGAATGGATGCATGAAATGCATGGGTTGTTGAATGGATGCATGAAATGCATGGATTGTTGAATGGATGCATGAAATGCATGGATTGTTGAATGGATGCATGAAATGCATGGATTGTTGAATGGATGCGTGAAATGCATGGGATGTTGAATCGATCCATGTAATGCATGGATTGTTGAATAGATGCATGTAATGCATGGATTGTTGAATGGATGCATGAAATGCATGGATTGTTGAATGGATGCATTAAATGCATAGGTTGTTGATTGGATGCTTGAAATGAATGGATTGTTGAATGGATGCATGAAATGCATGGATTGTTGAATGGATGCTTGAAATGAATGGATTGTTGAATGGATGCATGAAATGCATGGATTGTTGAATGGATGCATGAAATGCATGGATTGTTGAATGGATGCATGAAATGCATGGATTGTCGAATGGATGCTTGAAATGAATGGATTGTTGGATGGATGCATGAAATGCATGGATTGTTGAATGGATGCATGAAATGCATGGATTGTTGAATGGATGCATGAAATGCATGGATTGTTGAATGGATGCTTGAAATGAATGGATTGTTGAAAGGATGCAGGAAATGCATAGATTGTTGAATGGATGCATGTAATGCATGGGATGTTGAATGGATGCATGTAATGCATGGATTGTAGAATGGATGCAGGAAGTGCATGGATTGTTGAATGGATGCTTGTAATGCATGGATTGTTGAATGGATGCATGAAATGCGTGGATTGTTGAATGGATGCATGAAATGCGTGGATTGTTGAATGGATGCATGAAATGCGTGGATTGTTGATTGGATGCATGAAATGCATGGATTGTTGAACGGATGCATGAAATGCGTGAATTGTTGAATGAATGTATGAAATACATGGATTGTTGAATGTTAGCGTGAAATACATAATGCATGGATTGTTGAATGGATGCATGAAAGGCGTGGATTGTTGAATGAATGCAAGTAATGCATGGATTGTTGAATGGATGCATGTAATGCATGGGATGTTGAATGGATGCATGAAATGCATGGATTCATGAAATGCGTGGATTGTTGAATGGATGCATGAAATTTGTGGATTACTGAATCGATGCATGAAATGCATGGATTGTTGGTTGAATGGATGCTCGAAATGAATGGATTGTTGAATGGATGCATGAAATGCATGGATTGTTGAATGGATGCATGAAATGCATGGATTGTTGAATGGATGCATGATATGCATGGATTGTTTAATGGATGCATGTAATGCATGGATTGTTGAATGGATGCATGTAATGCATGGATTGTTGAATGGATGCATGTAATGCATGGATCGTTGAATGGATACATGTAATGCATTGATTGTTGAATGGATGCATGTAATGCATGGATTGTTGAATGGATGCATGAAATGTATGAATTGTTGAATGGATGCATGTAATGCATGGATTGTTGAATGGATGCATGAAAGGCGTGGATTGTTGAATGAATGCAAGTAATGCATGGATTGTTGAATGGATGCAAGTAAAGCATGGATTGTTGAATGGATGCATGTAATGCATGGATTGTTGAATGGATGCATGTAATGCATGGGATGTTGAATGGATGCATGAAATGCATGGATTCATGAATGGATGCATGTAATGCATGGATTGTTGAATGGATGCATGTAATGCATGGGATGTTGAATCGATCCATGTAATGCATGGATTGTTGAATAGATGCATGTAATGCATGGATTGTTGAATGGATGCATGAAATGCATGGATTGTTGAATGGATGCATTAAATGCATAGGTTGTTGATTGGATGCTTGAAATGAATGGATTGTTGAATGGATGCATGAAATGCATGGATTGTTGAATGGATGCTTGAAATGAATGGATTGTTGAATGGATGCATGAAATGCATGGATTGTTGAATGGATGCATGAAATGCATGGATTGTCGAATGGATGCTTGAAATGAATGGATTGTTGGATGGATGCATGAAATGCATGGATTGTTGAATGGATGCATGAAATGCATGGATTGTTGAATGGATGCATGAAATGCATGGATTGTTGAATGGATGCTTGAAATGAATGGATTGTTGAAAGGATGCAGGAAATGCATAGATTGTTGAATGGATGCATGTAATGCATGGGATGTTGAATGGATGCATGTAATGCATGGATTGTAGAATGGATGCAGGAAGTGCATGGATTGTTGAATGGAAGCATGTAATGCATGGATTGTTGAATGGATGCATGTAATGCATGGATTGTTGAATGGATGCATGAAATGCGTGGATTGTTGAATGGATGCATGAAATGCGTGGATTGTTGAATGGATGCTTGAAATGAGTGGATTGTTGAATGGATGCATGAAAGGCATGGATTGATGAATGAATGCATGTGATGCATGGATTGTTGAATGGATGCATGTGATGCATGGATTGTTGAATGGATGCATGAAAGTCGTGGATTGTTGAATGAATGCATGAAATGCATGGATTGTTGAATGAATACATGAAATGCATGGATTGTTGAATGGATGCATGAAATGCGTGGATTGTTGAATGGATGCATGAAATGCGTGGATTGTTGAATGGATGCTTGAAATGAGTGGATTGTTGAATGGATGCATGAAAGGCATGGATTGATGAATGAATGCATGTGATGCATGGATTGTTGAATGGATGCATGTGATGCATGGATTGTTGAATGGATGCATGAAAGTCGTGGATTGTTGAATGAATGCATGAAATGCATGGATTGTTGAATGAATACATGAAATGCATGGATTGTGGAATGGATGCAGGAAGTGCATGGATTGTTGAATGGATGCATGAAATTCGTGGATTGTTGAATGGATGTATGTAATGCATGGATTGGTGAATGAATGCATGTAATGCATGGATTGTTGAATGGATGCATGAAATGCGTGGTTTGTTGCATGTTAGCATGAAATGCATGGATTGTTGATTGGATGCATGAAATGCATGGATTGTTGAACGGATGCATGAAATGCGTGAATTGTTGAATGAATGTATGAAATACATGGATTGTTGAATGTTAGCGTGAAATACATAATGCATGGATTGTTGAATGGATGCATGAAAGGCGTGGATTGTTGAAGGAATGCAAGTAATGCATGGATTGTTGAATGGATGCAAGTAATGCATGGATTGTTGAATGGATGCATGTAATGCATGGGATGTTGAATGGATGCATGAAATGCATGGATTCATGAAATGCGTGGATTGTTGAATGGATGCATGAAATTTGTGGATTGCTGAATCGATGCATGAAATGCATGGATTGTTGGTTGAATGGATGCTCGAAATGAATGGATTGTTGAATGGATGCATGAAATGCATGGATTGTTGAATGGATGCATGAAATGCATGGATTGTTGAATGGATGCATGATATGCATGGATTGTTTAATGGATGCATGTAATGCATGGATTGTTGAATGGATGCATGTAATGCATGGATTGTTTAATGGATGCATGTAATGCATGGATTGTTTAATGGATGCATGTAATGCATGGATCGTTGAATGGATACATGTAATGCATTGATTGTTGAATGGATGCATGAAATGCATGGGTTGTTTAATGGATGCATGAAATGCATGGGTTGTTGAATAGATGCATCAAATGCATGGATTGTTAAATGAATGCATGAAATGCATGGATTGTTGAATGGATGCATGAAATGCATGGATTGTTGAATGGATGCATGAAATGTATGGATTGTTGCATGGATGCATGAAATGTATGGATTGTTGCATGGATGCATGAAATGCATGGATTGTTGAATGGATGCATGAAAGGCATGGATTGATGAATGAATGCATGTAATGCATGGATTGTTGAATGGATGCATGAAATGCGTGGATTGTTGAAAGGATGCAGGAAATGCTTAGATTGTTGAATGGATGCATCAAATGAATGGATTCTTGAATGGATGCATGAAATGCATGGATTGTTGAATGGATGCATTAAATGCATGGATTGTTGATTGGATGCTTGAAATGAATGAATTGTTGAATGGATGCTTGAAATGAATGGATTGTTGAATGGATGCATGAAATGCATGGATTGTTGAATGGATGCATGAAATGCATGGATTGTTGAATGGATGCATGAAATGCATGGATTGTTGAATGGATGCATGAAATGCATGGATTGTTGAATGGATGCGTGAAATGCATGGATTGTTGAATGGATGCATGAAATGCATGGATTGTTGAATGGATGCATGAAATGCATGGATTGTTGAATGGATGCGTGAAATGCATGGATTGTTGAATGGATGCATGAAATGCATGGATTGTTGAATGGATGCATGAAATGCATGGATTGTTGAATGGATGCATGAAATGCATGGATTGTTGAATGGATGCATGAAATGCATGGATTGTTGAATGGATGCATGAAATGCATGGATTGTTGAATGGATGCGTGAAATGCATGGGATGTTGAATCGATCCATGTAATGCATGGATTGTTGAATAGATGCATGTAATGCATGGATTGTTGAATGGATGCATGAAATGCATGGATTGTTGAATGGATGCATTAAATGCATGGGTTGTTGATTGGATGCTTGAAATGAATGGATTGTTGAATGGATGCATGAAATGAATGGATTGTTGAATGGATGCATGAAATGC
This sequence comes from Morinoia aosen, assembly GCA_030386875.1. Lineage (NCBI taxonomy): Eukaryota > Metazoa > Arthropoda > Malacostraca > Amphipoda > Talitridae > Morinoia > Morinoia aosen. Next base: position 41,571,137 of record CM059561.1, on the reverse strand, counting down.
ATGGATTGTTGAATGGATGCATGAAATGCATGGATTGTTGAATGGATGCTTGAAATGAATGGATTGTTGAATGGATGCATGAAATGCATGGATTGTTGAATGGATGCATCAAATGCATGGATTGTAGAATGGATGCATCAAATGCATGGATTGTTGAATGTATGCATGAAATGCATGGATTGTTGATTGGATTCATGAAATGCGTGGATTGTTGAAGGAATGCATGAATTGCGTGAATTGTTGCATGAATGCATGAAATGCATGGATTGTTGAATGGATGCATGAAATGCATGGATTGTTGAATGGATGCATGAAATGCATGGATTGTTGAATGGATGCATGAAATGCATGGATTGTTGAATGGATGCATGAAATTCGTGGATTGTTGAATGGATGCGTGAAACGCATGGACTGTTGAATGGATGCATGAAATGCATGGGTTGTTCAATGGATGCATCAAATGCATGGATTGTTGAATAGATGCATCAAATGCATGGATTGTTGAATGGATGCATCAAATGCATGGATTGTTGAATGGATGCATCAAATGCATGAATTGTTGGGTGGATGCATCAAATGCATGGATTGTTGAGTGGATGCATGAAATGCATGGATTGTTGAATGGATGCATGAAATGCGTCTATTGTTTAATGAATGCATGAAATGCGTCTATTGTTTAATGGATGCATGAAATGCATGGGTTGTTTAATGGATGCATGAAATGCATGGATTGTTGAATGGATGCATGAAATGCATGGGTTGTTGAATAGATGCATCAAATGCATGGATTGTTAAATGGATGCATGAAATGCATGGGTTGTTTAATGGATGCATGAAATGCATGGATTGTTGAATGGATGCATGAAATGCATGGGTTGTTGAATAGATGCATCAAATGCATGGATTGTTAAATGGATGCATGAAATGCGTCTATTGTTTAATGGATGCATGAAATGCATGGGTTGTTTAATGGATGCATGAAATGCATGGGTTGTTGAATAGATGCATCAAATGCATGGATTGTTAAATGGATGCATGAAATGCATGGATTGTTGAATGGATGCAAATAATGCATGGATTGTTGAATGGATGCATGTAATGCATGGATTGTTGAATGGATGCATGTGATGCATGGATTGTTGAATGGTTGCATGTAATGCATGGATTGTTAAATGGATGCATGTAATGCATGGATTGTTGAATGGATGCATGAAATGCGTGGATTTTTAAATGGATGCATGAAAAGCGTGGATTGTTGAATGGATGCATGAAATGCATGGATTGTTGAATGGATGCATGAAATGCATGGATTGTTGAATGGATGCATGTAATGCATGGATTGTTGAATGGATGCATGTAATGCATGGATTGTTGAATGGATGCATGAAATGCGTGGATTGTTGAATGGGTGCATGAAATGCATGGATTGTTGAATGGATGCTTGAAATGAATGGATTGTTGAATGGATGCATGAAATGCATGGATTGTTGAATGAATGCATGAAATGCATGGATTGTTGAATGAATGCATGTAATGCATGGATTGTTGAATGGATGCTCGAAATGAATGGATTGTTGAATGGATGCATGAAATGAATGGATTGTTGAATGGATTGTTGAATGGATGCATGAAATGCATGGATTGTTGAATGGGTGCATGAAATGCATGGATTGTTGAATGGATGCTTGAAATGAATGAATTGTTGAATGGATGCATGAAATGCGTGGATTGTTGAATGGATGCATGAAATGCGTGGATTGGTAAATGGATGCATGAAATGCGTGGATTGTTGAATGGATGCTTGAAATGAATGAATTGTTGAATGGATGCATGAAATGCGTGGATTGTTGAATGGATGCATGAAATGCATGGATTGTTGAATGGAAGCATGTAATGCATGGATTGTTGACTGGATGCCTGTAATGCATGGATTGTTGAATTGATGCATGAAATGCTTGGGTTGTTGAATGGTTGCATCAAATTCATGAATTGTTGAATGGATGCATCAAATGCATGGATTTTTGAATCGATGCATCAAATGCATGGATTGTTGAATCGATGCATCAAATTCACGAATTGTTAAATAAATGCATCACATGCATGGATTGTTGAATGGATGCATCAAATGCATGGATGGTTAAATGGATGCATGAAATGCATGGATTGTTGAATGGATGCATGAAATGCATGGATTGTTGAATGGATGCATGAAATGCATGGATTGTTGAATGGATGCATTAAATGCATGGATTGTTGATTGGACGCTTGAAATGAATAGATTGTTGAATGGATGCTTGAAATGAATGGATTGTTGAATGGATGCATGAAATGCATGGATTGTTGAATGGATGCATGAAATGCATGGATTGTTGAATGGATGCATGAAATGCATGGATTGTTGAATGGATGCATGAAATGTATGGATTGTTGCATGGATGCATGAAATGCATGGATTGTTGAATGGATGCATGAAAGGCATGGATTGATGAATGAATGCATGTAATGCATGGATTGTTGAATGGATGCATGAAATGCGTGGATTGTTGAAAGGATGCAGGAAATGCTTAGATTGTTGAATGGATGCATCAAATGAATGGATTCTTGAATGGATGCATGAAATGCATGGATTGTTGAATGGATGCATTAAATGCATGGATTGTTGATTGGATGCTTGAAATGAATGAATTGTTGAATGGATGCTTGAAATGAATGAATTGTTGAATGGATGCTTGAAATGAATGGATTGTTGAATGGATGCATGAAATGCATGGATTGTTGAATATATGCATGAAATGCATGGACTGTTGAATGGATGCTTGAAAGGAATGGATTGTTGAATGGATGCATGAAATGCATGGGTTGTTGAATGGATGCATGAAATGCATGGATTGTTGAATGGATGCATGAAATGCATGGATTGTTGAATGGATGCATGAAATGCATGGATTGTTGAATGGATGCGTGAAATGCATGGGATGTTGAATCGATCCATGTAATGCATGGATTGTTGAATAGATGCATGTAATGCATGGATTGTTGAATGGATGCATGAAATGCATGGATTGTTGAATGGATGCATGAAATGCATGGATTGTTGAATGGATGCATGTAATGCATGGATTGTTGAATGGATGCATGTAATGCATGGATTGTTGAATGGATGCATGAAATGCGTGGATTGTTGAATGGGTGCATGAAATGCATGGATTGTTGAATGGATGCTTGAAATGAATGGATTGTTGAATGGATGCATGAAATGCATGGATTGTTGAATGAATGCATGAAATGCATGGATTGTTGAATGAATGCATGTAATGCATGGATTGTTGAATGGATGCTCGAAATGAATGGATTGTTGAATGGATGCATGAAATGAATGGATTGTTGAATGGATTGTTGAATGGATGCATGAAATGCATGGATTGTTGAATGGGTGCATGAAATGCATGGATTGTTGAATGGATGCTTGAAATGAATGAATTGTTGAATGGATGCATGAAATGCGTGGATTGTTGAATGGATGCATGAAATGCGTGGATTGGTAAATGGATGCATGAAATGCGTGGATTGTTGAATGGATGCTTGAAATGAATGAATTGTTGAATGGATGCATGAAATGCGTGGATTGTTGAATGGATGCATGAAATGCATGGATTGTTGAATGGAAGCATGTAATGCATGGATTGTTGACTGGATGCCTGTAATGCATGGATTGTTGAATTGATGCATGAAATGCTTGGGTTGTTGAATGGTTGCATCAAATTCATGAATTGTTGAATGGATGCATCAAATGCATGGATTTTTGAATCGATGCATCAAATGCATGGATTGTTGAATCGATGCATCAAATTCACGAATTGTTAAATAAATGCATCACATGCATGGATTGTTGAATGGATGCATCAAATGCATGGATGGTTAAATGGATGCATGAAATGCATGGATTGTTGAATGGATGCATGAAATGCATGGATTGTTGAATGGATGCATGAAATGCATGGATTGTTGAATGGATGCATTAAATGCATGGATTGTTGATTGGACGCTTGAAATGAATAGATTGTTGAATGGATGCTTGAAATGAATGGATTGTTGAATGGATGCATGAAATGCATGGATTGTTGAATGGATGCATGAAATGCATGGATTGTTGAATGGATGCATGAAATGCATGGATTGTTGAATGGATGCATGAAATGTATGGATTGTTGCATGGATGCATGAAATGCATGGATTGTTGAATGGATGCATGAAAGGCATGGATTGATGAATGAATGCATGTAATGCATGGATTGTTGAATGGATGCATGAAATGCGTGGATTGTTGAAAGGATGCAGGAAATGCTTAGATTGTTGAATGGATGCATCAAATGAATGGATTCTTGAATGGATGCATGAAATGCATGGATTGTTGAATGGATGCATTAAATGCATGGATTGTTGATTGGATGCTTGAAATGAATGAATTGTTGAATGGATGCTTGAAATGAATGAATTGTTGAATGGATGCTTGAAATGAATGGATTGTTGAATGGATGCATGAAATGCATGGATTGTTGAATATATGCATGAAATGCATGGACTGTTGAATGGATGCTTGAAAGGAATGGATTGTTGAATGGATGCATGAAATGCATGGGTTGTTGAATGGATGCATGAAATGCATGGATTGTTGAATGGATGCATGAAATGCATGGATTGTTGAATGGATGCATGAAATGCATGGATTGTTGAATGGATGCGTGAAATGCATGGGATGTTGAATCGATCCATGTAATGCATGGATTGTTGAATAGATGCATGTAATGCATGGATTGTTGAATGGATGCATGAAATGCATGGATTGTTGAATGGATGCATTAAATGCATAGGTTGTTGATTGGATGCTTGAAATGAATGGATTGTTGAATGGATGGATGAAATGCATGGATTGTTGAATGGATGCTTGAAATGAATGGATTGTTGAATGGATGCATGAAATGCATGGATTGTTGAATGGATGCATGAAATGCATGGATTGTTGAATGGATGCATGAAATGCATGGATTGTCGAATGGATGCTTGAAATGAATGGATTGTTGGATGGATGCATGAAATGCATGGATTGTTGAATGGATGCATGAAATGCATGGATTGTTGAATGGATGCATGAAATGCATGGATTGTTGAATGGATGCTTGAAATGAATGGATTGTTGAAAGGATGCAGGAAATGCATAGATTGTTGAATGGATGCATGTAATGCATGGGATGTTGAATGGATGCATGTAATGCATGGATTGTAGAATGGATGCAGGAAGTGCATGGATTGTTGAATGGATGCTTGTAATGCATGGATTGTTGAATGGATGCATGAAATGCGTGGATTGTTGAATGGATGCATGAAATGCGTGGATTGTTGAATGGATGCATGAAATGCGTGGATTGTTGATTGGATGCATGAAATGCATGGATTGTTGAACGGATGCATGAAATGCGTGAATTGTTGAATGAATGTATGAAATACATGGATTGTTGAATGTTAGCGTGAAATACATAATGCATGGATTGTTGAATGGATGCATGAAAGGCGTGGATTGTTGAATGAATGCAGGTAATGCATGGATTGTTGAATGGATGCATGTAATGCATGGGATGTTGAATGGATGCATGAAATGCATGGATTCATGAAATGCGTGGATTGTTGAATGGATGCATGAAATTTGTGGATTACTGAATCGATGCATGAAATGCATGGATTGTTGGTTGAATGGATGCTCGAAATGAATGGATTGTTGAATGGATGCATGAAATGCATGGATTGTTGAATGGATGCATGAAATGCATGGATTGTTGAATGGATGCATGATATGCATGGATTGTTTAATGGATGCATGTAATGCATGGATTGTTGAATGGATGCATGAAATGCATGGATTGTTGAATGGATGCGTGAAATGCATGGATTGTTGAATGGATGCATGAAATGCATGGATTGTTGAATGGATGCATGAAATGCATGGATTGTTGAATGGATGCATGAAATGCATGGATTGTTGAATGGATGCATGAAATGCATGGATTGTTGAATGGATGCATGAAATGCATGGATTGTTGAATGGATGCGTGAAATGCATGGGATGTTGAATCGATCCATGTAATGCATGGATTGTTGAATAGATGCATGTAATGCATGGATTGTTGAATGGATGCATGAAATGCATGGATTGTTGAATGGATGCATTAAATGCATGGGTTGTTGATTGGATGCTTGAAATGAATGGATTGTTGAATGGATGCATGAAATGAATGGATTGTTGAATGGATGCATGAAATGCATGGATTGTTGAATGGATGCATGAAATGCATGGATTGTTGAATGGATGCTTGAAATGAATGGATTGTTGAATGGATGCATGAAATGCATGGATTGTTGAATGGATGCATCAAATGCATGGATTGTAGAATGGATGCATCAAATGCATGGATTGTTGAATGTATGCATGAAATGCATGGATTGTTGATTGGATTCATGAAATGCGTGGATTGTTGAAGGAATGCATGAATTGCGTGAATTGTTGCATGAATGCATGAAATGCATGGATTGTTGAATGGATGCATGAAATGCATGGATTGTTGAATGGATGCATGAAATGCATGGATTGTTGAATGGATGCATGAAATGCATGGATTGTTGAATGGATGCATGAAATTCGTGGATTGTTGAATGGATGCGTGAAACGCATGGACTGTTGAATGGATGCATGAAATGCATGGGTTGTTCAATGGATGCATCAAATGCATGGATTGTTGAATAGATGCATCAAATGCATGGATTGTTGAATGGATGCATCAAATGCATGGATTGTTGAATGGATGCATCAAATGCATGAATTGTTGGGTGGATGCATCAAATGCATGGATTGTTGAGTGGATGCATGAAATGCATGGATTGTTGAATGGATGCATGAAATGCGTCTATTGTTTAATGAATGCATGAAATGCGTCTATTGTTTAATGGATGCATGAAATGCATGGGTTGTTTAATGGATGCATGAAATGCATGGATTGTTGAATGGATGCATGAAATGCATGGGTTGTTGAATAGATGCATCAAATGCATGGATTGTTAAATGGATGCATGAAATGCATGGGTTGTTTAATGGATGCATGAAATGCATGGATTGTTGAATGGATGCATGAAATGCATGGGTTGTTGAATAGATGCATCAAATGCATGGATTGTTAAATGGATGCATGAAATGCGTCTATTGTTTAATGGATGCATGAAATGCATGGGTTGTTTAATGGATGCATGAAATGCATGGGTTGTTGAATAGATGCATCAAATGCATGGATTGTTAAATGGATGCATGAAATGCATGGATTGTTGAATGGATGCAAATAATGCATGGATTGTTGAATGGATGCATGTAATGCATGGATTGTTGAATGGATGCATGTGATGCATGGATTGTTGAATGGTTGCATGTAATGCATGGATTGTTAAATGGATGCATGTAATGCATGGATTGTTGAATGGATGCATGAAATGCGTGGATTTTTAAATGGATGCATGAAAAGCGTGGATTGTTGAATGGATGCATGAAATGCATGGATTGTTGAATGGATGCATGAAATGCATGGATTGTTGAATGGATGCATGTAATGCATGGATTGTTGAATGGATGCATGTAATGCATGGATTGTTGAATGGATGCATGAAATGCGTGGATTGTTGAATGGGTGCATGAAATGCATGGATTGTTGAATGGAAGCATGTAATGCATGGATTGTTGACTGGATGCCTGTAATGCATGGATTGTTGAATTGATGCATGAAATGCTTGGGTTGTTGAATGGTTGCATCAAATTCATGAATTGTTGAATGGATGCATCAAATGCATGGATTTTTGAATCGATGCATCAAATGCATGGATTGTTGAATCGATGCATCAAATTCACGAATTGTTAAATAAATGCATCACATGCATGGATTGTTGAATGGATGCATCAAATGCATGGATGGTTAAATGGATGCATGAAATGCATGGATTGTTGAATGGATGCATGAAATGCATGGATTGTTGAATGGATGCATGAAATGCATGGATTGTTTAATGGATGCATTAAATGCATGGATTGTTGATTGGACGCTTGAAATGAATAGATTGTTGAATGGATGCTTGAAATGAATGGATTGTTGAATGGATGCATGAAATGCATGGATTGTTGAATGGATGCATGAAATGCATGGATTGTTGAATGGATGCATGAAATGCATGGATTGTTGAATGGATGCATGAAATGTATGGATTGTTGCATGGATGCATGAAATGCATGGATTGTTGAATGGATGCATGAAAGGCATGGATTGATGAATGAATGCATGTAATGCATGGATTGTTGAATGGATGCATGAAATGCGTGGATTGTTGAAAGGATGCAGGAAATGCTTAGATTGTTGAATGGATGCATCAAATGAATGGATTCTTGAATGGATGCATGAAATGCATGGATTGTTGAATGGATGCATTAAATGCATGGATTGTTGATTGGATGCTTGAAATGAATGAATTGTTGAATGGATGCTTGAAATGAATGAATTGTTGAATGGATGCTTGAAATGAATGGATTGTTGAATGGATGCATGAAATGCATGGATTGTTGAATATATGCATGAAATGCATGGACTGTTGAATGGATGCTTGAAAGGAATGGATTGTTGAATGGATGCATGAAATGCATGGGTTGTTGAATGGATGCATGAAATGCATGGATTGTTGAATGGATGCATGAAATGCATGGATTGTTGAATGGATGCATGAAATGCATGGATTGTTGAATGGATGCGTGAAATGCATGGGATGTTGAATCGATCCATGTAATGCATGGATTGTTGAATAGATGCATGTAATGCATGGATTGTTGAATGGATGCATGAAATGCATGGATTGTTGAATGGATGCATTAAATGCATAGGTTGTTGATTGGATGCTTGAAATGAATGGATTGTTGAATGGATGGATGAAATGCATGGATTGTTGAATGGATGCTTGAAATGAATGGATTGTTGAATGGATGCATGAAATGCATGGATTGTTGAATGGATGCATGAAATGCATGGATTGTTGAATGGATGCATGAAATGCATGGATTGTCGAATGGATGCTTGAAATGAATGGATTGTTGGATGGATGCATGAAATGCATGGATTGTTGAATGGATGCATGAAATGCATGGATTGTTGAATGGATGCATGAAATGCATGGATTGTTGAATGGATGCATGAAATGCATGGATTGTTGAATGGATGCTTGAAATGAATGGATTGTTGAAAGGATGCAGGAAATGCATAGATTGTTGAATGGATGCATGTAATGCATGGATTGTTAAATGGATGCATGAAATGCGTCTATTGTTTAATGGATGCATGAAATGCATGGGTTGTTTAATGGATGCATGAAATGCATGGGTTGTTGAATAGATGCATGAAATGCATGGGTTGTTGAATAGATGCATCAAATGCATGGATTGTTAAATGGATGCATGAAATGCATGGATTGTTGAATGGATGCAAATAATGCATGGATTGTTGAATGGATGCATGTAATGCATGGATTGTTGAATGGATGCATGTGATGCATGGATTGTTGAATGGTTGCATGTAATGCATGGATTGTTAAATGGATGCATGTAATGCATGGATTGTTGAATGGATGCATGAAATGCGTGGATTTTTAAATGGATGCATGAAAAGCGTGGATTGTTGAATGGATGCATGAAATGCATGGATTGTTGAATGGATGCATGAAATGCATGGATTGTTGAATGGATGCATGTAATGCATGGATTGTTGAATGGATGCATGTAATGCATGGATTGTTGAATGGATGCATGAAATGCGTGGATTGTTGAATGGGTGCATGAAATGCATGGATTGTTGAATGGATGCTTGAAATGAATGGATTGTTGAATGGATGCATGAAATGCATGGATTGTTGAATGAATGCATGAAATGCATGGATTGTTGAATGAATGCATGTAATGCATGGATTGTTGAATGGATGCTCGAAATGAATGGATTGTTGAATGGATGCATGAAATGAATGGATTGTTGAATGGATTGTTGAATGGATGCATGAAATGCATGGATTGTTGAATGGGTGCATGAAATGCATGGATTGTTGAATGGATGCTTGAAATGAATGAATTGTTGAATGGATGCATGAAATGCGTGGATTGTTGAATGGATGCATGAAATGCGTGGATTGGTAAATGGATGCATGAAATGCGTGGATTGTTGAATGGATGCTTGAAATGAATGAATTGTTGAATGGATGCATGAAATGCGTGGATTGTTGAATGGATGCATGAAATGCATGGATTGTTGAATGGAAGCATGTAATGCATGGATTGTTGACTGGATGCCTGTAATGCATGGATTGTTGAATTGATGCATGAAATGCTTGGGTTGTTGAATGGTTGCATCAAATTCATGAATTGTTGAATGGATGCATCAAATGCATGGATTTTTGAATCGATGCATCAAATGCATGGATTGTTGAATCGATGCATCAAATTCACGAATTGTTAAATAAATGCATCACATGCATGGATTGTTGAATGGATGCATCAAATGCATGGATGGTTAAATGGATGCATGAAATGCATGGATTGTTGAATGGATGCATGAAATGCATGGATTGTTGAATGGATGCATGAAATGCATGGATTGTTGAATGGATGCATTAAATGCATGGATTGTTGATTGGACGCTTGAAATGAATAGATTGTTGAATGGATGCTTGAAATGAATGGATTGTTGAATGGATGCATGAAATGCATGGATTGTTGAATGGATGCATGAAATGCATGGATTGTTGAATGGATGCATGAAATGCATGGATTGTTGAATGGATGCATGAAATGTATGGATTGTTGCATGGATGCATGAAATGCATGGATTGTTGAATGGATGCATGAAAGGCATGGATTGATGAATGAATGCATGTAATGCATGGATTGTTGAATGGATGCATGAAATGCGTGGATTGTTGAAAGGATGCAGGAAATGCTTAGATTGTTGAATGGATGCATCAAATGAATGGATTCTTGAATGGATGCATGAAATGCATGGATTGTTGAATGGATGCATTAAATGCATGGATTGTTGATTGGATGCTTGAAATGAATGAATTGTTGAATGGATGCTTGAAATGAATGAATTGTTGAATGGATGCTTGAAATGAATGGATTGTTGAATGGATGCATGAAATGCATGGATTGTTGAATATATGCATGAAATGCATGGACTGTTGAATGGATGCTTGAAAGGAATGGATTGTTGAATGGATGCATGAAATGCATGGGTTGTTGAATGGATGCATGAAATGCATGGATTGTTGAATGGATGCATGAAATGCATGGATTGTTGAATGGATGCATGAAATGCATGGATTGTTGAATGGATGCGTGAAATGCATGGGATGTTGAATCGATCCATGTAATGCATGGATTGTTGAATAGATGCATGTAATGCATGGATTGTTGAATGGATGCATGAAATGCATGGATTGTTGAATGGATGCATTAAATGCATAGGTTGTTGATTGGATGCTTGAAATGAATGGATTGTTGAATGGATGGATGAAATGCATGGATTGTTGAATGGATGCTTGAAATGAATGGATTGTTGAATGGATGCATGAAATGCATGGATTGTTGAATGGATGCATGAAATGCATGGATTGTTGAATGGATGCATGAAATGCATGGATTGTCGAATGGATGCTTGAAATGAATGGATTGTTGGATGGATGCATGAAATGCATGGATTGTTGAATGGATGCATGAAATGCATGGATTGTTGAATGGATGCATGAAATGCATGGATTGTTGAATGGATGCTTGAAATGAATGGATTGTTGAAAGGATGCAGGAAATGCATAGATTGTTGAATGGATGCATGTAATGCATGGGATGTTGAATGGATGCATGTAATGCATGGATTGTAGAATGGATGCAGGAAGTGCATGGATTGTTGAATGGATGCTTGTAATGCATGGATTGTTGAATGGATGCATGAAATGCGTGGATTGTTGAATGGATGCATGAAATGCGTGGATTGTTGAATGGATGCATGAAATGCGTGGATTGTTGATTGGATGCATGAAATGCATGGATTGTTGAACGGATGCATGAAATGCGTGAATTGTTGAATGAATGTATGAAATACATGGATTGTTGAATGTTAGCGTGAAATACATAATGCATGGATTGTTGAATGGATGCATGAAAGGCGTGGATTGTTGAATGAATGCAAGTAATGCATGGATTGTTGAATGGATGCATGTAATGCATGGGATGTTGAATGGATGCATGAAATGCATGGATTCATGAAATGCGTGGATTGTTGAATGGATGCATGAAATTTGTGGATTACTGAATCGATGCATGAAATGCATGGATTGTTGGTTGAATGGATGCTCGAAATGAATGGATTGTTGAATGGATGCATGAAATGCATGGATTGTTGAATGGATGCATGAAATGCATGGATTGTTGAATGGATGCATGATATGCATGGATTGTTTAATGGATGCATGTAATGCATGGATTGTTGAATGGATGCATGTAATGCATGGATTGTTGAATGGATGCATGTAATGCATGGATCGTTGAATGGATACATGTAATGCATTGATTGTTGAATGGATGCATGTAATGCATGGATTGTTGAATGGATGCATGAAATGTATGAATTGTTGAATGGATGCATGTAATGCATGGATTGTTGAATGGATGCATGAAAGGCGTGGATTGTTGAATGAATGCAAGTAATGCATGGATTGTTGAATGGATGCAAGTAAAGCATGGATTGTTGAATGGATGCATGTAATGCATGGATTGTTGAATGGATGCATGTAATGCATGGGATGTTGAATGGATGCATGAAATGCATGGATTCATGAATGGATGCATGAAATGCGTGGATTGTTGAATGGATGCATGAAATGTGTGGAGTGCTGAATCGATGCATGAAATGCGTGGACTATTGAATGGATGCATGAAATGCATGGATTGTTGAATGGATGCATGAAATGCATGGATTGTTGAATGGATGCATGAAATGAATGTATTGTTGAATGGATGCATGGAATGCATGGATTGTTGAATGGGTGCATGAAATGCATGGATTGTTGAATGGATGCTTGAAATGAATGAATTTTTGAATGGATGCATTAAATGCGTGGATTGTTGAATGGATGCATGAAATGCGTGGATTGTTAAATGGATGCATAAAATGCGTGGATTGTTGAATGGAAGCATGTAATGCATGGATTGTTGAATGGATGCATGTAATGCATGGATTGTTGAATGGATGCATGAAATGCGTGGGTTGTTGAATGGTTGCATCAAATTCATGGATTGTTGAATGGATGCATGAAATGCATGGATTGTTGATTGGATTCATGAAATGCGTGGATTGTTGAAGGAATGCATGAATTGCGTGAATTGTTGCATGAATGCATGTGTGGAGATTTTCTTCACACAACTCTTGCTGGAGGGTCAAACAAAAGTAATATTACCAATAGATTTATTGGATCTAACTCGGAACAAGGCGCAAAACAAGGCGCAAAGCTCCAACGGGAGCCCAAGCTCAACGCAGTAACAAGAGTAGGCGTAAAACCCTCCAGTTTGGTGACAAATTTTTGTCAGTTAATTAAGGCTGTTAAGAGGACATCCAGAAATAGCAACGACTAGGTTTACAAATTCTTGAATGAAAATAGACGTCATAGCCAGCACTTCCGTTAACTTCAGCGAAGAACAGACGGCTTAAGAACTTGGAAGGTTGAAATTTTGTCGGTCGAACGTCGGGGCATGCAGAGCGAGGCAGCGGCATGCGAACACCGCTAAGGCCGACAAACGACAATCTAGAAAGACAAATTTAAATTAGAGGCAATAGGAGAAAGAAAGTGAAGTTTGAGCTTAATTTTAATATCTCTCAAAATTTAGAGGAATTTAATATGGGAGTATTTACCTCATAGTCAAGGACTGAGTGAAATCGAAAGAAGTAGCAATAACTGGTCCAAGGGAGCCATTGCAGCGAGAGTTATACTGAAAAGAATGATTAAGGCATTGGTAAGCATACAGCCAGAAACTTAAGAAATATAAAGAAGGAATTTATCAAGTTATACTCAGATTTAGATTGGATTACAGACAAGATGCCCCGTACCTGAACTTATTTTGGTCCAGTGTGCGGCGACTTTCGGACGTAGACTTGTAGTTGAGAAAAGATTTAAGGTTGCAAAGGCAACAAGAAGAAAGAAGGAAGAATTGCTCGGAGAGAGTTTGCACTCTCTTGCTAGATGAGCAAATCTTAGTTGAGGTAATATAGGCAACAGCCAAGGTAAGGTGAGGTAATATAGGCAACAGCCAAGGTAAGGTGAGGTAAGGTAATATAGGCAACAGCCAAGGTAAGGTAAGGTAATATAGGCAACAGCCAAGGTAAGGTAAGGTAATATAGGCAACAGCCAAGGTAAGGTAAGGTAATATAGGCAACGGCCAAGGTAAGGTAAGGTACAGTAATATAGGCAACGGCCAAGGTAAAGTAAGGTACAGAAATATAGGCAACGGCCAAGGTAAAGTAAGGTACAGAAATATAGGCAACGGCCAAGGTAAAGTAAGGTACAGAAATATAGGCAACGGCCAAGGTAAGGCAAGGTAATTTTACCTCGCACACTATTATACACACACACACACACAAGCACACATACACAGTCACACCAAGCATTAAGGAAAGGTGCAAGTAAGGTAAGGGGAGTTGAGTAAAGGAGAGAAACGATTGCGAGAAGATTGACTCGCACTTGCACTTGCACTTGCACTTGCAGATCTTCCACACAGTTGAAGTTACGCTAATCTTGGCAAAACGGCAACATGCCAGACGAGCACGCATGAAGAACGCAGATCGCTGGGCACATAAACTTTAAAGAACGTAAAGGTGTTCGACACTAACTGACGAAAATAGCTAGATGGACGAGCTTTCCGAATTAAAGGCTGGCCTGGAGATCACTACTCTCCATCGTTCTACTACACCCTAAGTAAAACTTACAAAAGAATCCACTGACACAACAAAAGGTTGGCCCGCAATGTTACGGTCAGACCCCCACTAGAAAATGTGAGGAAATTCCTCACACACTCCCGGGGGGGCCGAGAGAGTCGTCGAATATCTCCTTCAATCGAGCTCGACAACGCATCGCAGCGGCTCTGGGTGTTCGCCTTCTCGGAACCGAGCCGCTTGAAGTATCTGTGTTAGACGAGGAATTCAAGGAATTAGAAGAGGTATCGGGTTCCTGAGAGTAAGGTGTAGCAACGGCATCAGCAAAAAGTTCTAAAGGATAAAGTAACGAGACCGCGTAATCGCCGAGAGACCGATCGGCCCTCATAAGCTGCACAGAGCGAGTTTGGCCGTCTGCACCGGTATACAAACGCACCACTCGCCCCAATGACCAGAAGGGCCTTGATTTCACGGGAGAAGCTATAAGAACTACTTCGTTAATTTTTATGCGGTCTTCCCAAGAGGGTTGATAAGTAGGCAGGTGCCGCTCTCTTAGAGAAAGAAGGTAGTCTGAAAAAAACGACTCTTTAAATTTTTCGAAGGCTTCTTGACGAAGCTCCATGCTTTTCAAGATAGAAATACGTGAAGGGCTAATTAGTTCGCTTCCAGCTTGAGCCAGAAAGGTGACATTACCACCATTAGAAAGTTTAAGAAAGGAGTTAGGAGTTATAACTTCGAGATCGCGCTCAGCGCCATCTCGGTAAGTTAAGGGTCTGTTATTGATAGCTTCTTGAACGTCAGACAAGAGAGTTAACCCGCGCACGGTCGCGCATCCCTCAGAAAAGTAGTCAATTTACCCGCGTTACTCTGCCGTTCCCTGTTCACTTACCGTAATAGGCAGAGATGTAAAAATATGAAGTAATGAGTAAAAAATGTTGCTTTACACTTTGATGTTGTCAGATTTTTGATAACTTGAACCGTTTCTTTGTAATATGGAGTCAAACTCCGTAGATTTTTGCAGAACATTGCTTCAAAGAGATCAATGGCCATTTTTTTGTTTTGGGAACAATGTAATGTTTTTCATTGCTATTTTATGCAGAAAATCCTTCCAAACCTGCTGATGTTTTTATTTTTTCTCTACAACAATTAGAAAAAAATTTATGACCATTTATATGTCTACAAAGTGTTATCCATTCTTCGTTTTAGTTCCTACATAAATGCATGTTTGCATGTCTGGTTATATTACTGTAAGTATAGTGTTTCGAAACTTGTAATTTTCACACAATATGAATAAAATACTGCTCTACACGCTACTGACTTTAGATTTGTCTTATTTGCCATTTTTGCGAAATAAGGCGAAATAAGGCCCTGAGTAGTTTCGCTGGTAACTGAGGCAGCCACTGACTGTTCGCACGCACACCCTCTCACGGTCGCCTCATTTACCACACTGACTGTGCTTACCCCTCCCAACTTCCAAGTGGTTGGAGCTCTGCCTTAACCCCCACAAAGTGGGGGTTTCTGGCTCCAGCTGTGTAGCACTCGCTGAGACGATCATTTTGGTGTATAACAACTTGGGGTTATGCCTTACGTCTGGCAACCAGTGAGCCTGGTAAATGAGGCGACCAGTTATAGTTCGCGGGTTAAGAAAGTGAAGTATTCTATCTTTCCTCGGCCAACGGCTTTGAACAAACAGCGCTTTACAACGCCAACCATACGTTCCCAAGTAGCACCAAACCAAGCACTGTATAGAGGTATTTTTACGTGTTTGACGTTGTTCATGATCAGATGCTGAATGAAAACGTTATCTATTGAAGAGCCAGCTAATAATTCACCCCCCTGCGTGAAAGTGGGAGCGTTGTCACTATAAATAACTTTAGGCATACCATATCTATTTGCGAACCTTACAAATGCAGCGATGAACGCATCGGCGCTCATGTCTGGCACTAGCTCTAGATGAACCAAGCGTACACATAAACAGGTGAAAAGAAGCACGTACATTTTTGTTGATTTGTCCCCCAGTCGTACATGGAAAGCACCAGTGAAGTCTATTCCAACTGCTTGATATGGCTGGACAAAATTCACACGATCTCCAGGTAGATCCGTAGGCTTAGGATAAGCAAAGGGACGGACATTAATTTTTTTACAAATTATGCACTCTTTTAGAATGCTCTTGATTAAGGGTCTGGGCTTAGGAAGCCAGAACCCAAAGTTGCGCAAAGCGTTCAGCGTGGAAGCCAAACCCAAGTGACAACATTTTCTATGGCAATCTTCTACAACAAGTTTCGTAAAGAAGCTATCTCTGGATAATAAAATGGGGTTAGCAATGTCAAAGGAAAGGTAAGTGCATTTATTAAGTCGACCACGAGACCGAATTAACCCGTCTTTGTCAAGGAACAAGTTCAAATTTCTCACTAGTTGAGGCACAACAGTAGACTGAAGGTCCGCAGACAGAAATCTATACTCTTCATCAAAATATTTACGCTGTTCAAGTCTAGCCCAATAAATTTTAGCAGCTCGTACACATTCCTCCCTGGAAACAGATTTACGTTTAGTGAAAAAAAATACAGAGAATATTCTAGCGGTCACGCCGACAAGTTTGTCCAAGGTTGAAAATTTACTTACAGGGAAAATCGGTTGAGGGCTCTCTGCAACTCCAGAAGCAGCAGAGCAAGCAATCAAGGCACGATTAGGTGCAGAGATGCATCCCAAGGCATCAACGGGCCAGTGACCAGGGGTTTTAAGGAAATCGGGACCTGTAGTCCAGAAGTCGAATTTAGATTCAAGTTGTTCAACCGTTAAACCCCTGGTAACGAGGTCAGCAGGATTACTTGCAGTAGGAACAAACTTAAATGAACAGGTCAAATTGAAATCGTCCTTGAGTTGTTTTAGAAATTGATGAATATCTTTTACCCGGTTATCGGCAAATACATTTCCAGATTTGGTCTTCCTGTTTAGAACCCATGAGAGGGCAATTTGAGAATCTGTGGCAATAGTCAAGTCCGTTACAGTTACTCTATCCAAAGAATTTAATATGGTCAGAGAACACTTCAAGGCCAGGTAAATGGCAAGTAATTCAAGAGTAGGTAAGCTTTTCGCTTTTAAGGGTGCGACTTTAGATTTACTGAACAACAAAGTAGAGGACTCTTCAGACAATGCGTAAACGCAAAACCCGTAGTTAGATTTAGAAGCGTCAGTGAAGATAACCAAGGAAATTTTGCTCCCCGAGGAAAATGTTCTACGGTCAAACAACAAATTAGGCAACTTCCCCAGCTCTCCCTCCTGTTTTAGCCAAGTTCGTCGGATCTCGTCGGGCAATTCGTCATCCCAGTCCAGGTTTTCCTGCCAAATTTCCCGCAATATCTTTTTCCCCTTCACCAGTACCGGAGTAGCCAGCCCAAGAGGATCGAAACATTTAGCAAGCTGAGATACAATCTTCCTTTTGGTAATTGTACCCGAAGGTTCACAATCTACAACTACGTTCAGGCTCAACTTATCGGTGGTTCGGTGATAGCGGTATCCGAGTACCTTCTCACCTGTTTCTTCAGGTGTCACTTCCAAACCTTCGTCGCGGAAAGTCCCCTGCAAAGCTTCGCTATTGCTGGACCACGAGCGAAGATCGAATCCTCCCTCACTCAAGCGAGATCTGGCTGATCTGGCAACCTCTGTCAAGGTGTCGAGATCATTACCTGTTAAGTAAAGGTTATCAACATACATCATTTTTAACAAGAAGTAGCTGCAAAGGTCTGAAGGATAATTCAAAACGTGTTTTCTGATGACATAGTTGAGAATGAAGGGACTTGCGACAAAGCCAAACACTACTGAGGTATACCTATACACAAGCAGTTTGTTGTCTTTCATCCACAATATACAAAACCTATTCCGGTCTTCCTCGGAAGCCAACTTGATCTGTAAAAATGCTTTCCGTATATCAGCCATAACCAAGTAATTGTCGTGCCTGAGTCCGAGCAATATGCTAAACAGATTACCCATTAAATCCACTCCCGGAAAGGCGGCTTCATTGAGCGACGGCTTTTTCCCTACTCTCACGCTGCAATTAAGAACTGGCCTTATTTTAGTGGTACAGGCAGGATCAAGCTTTACAACCTCTCTATGGGGCAAATAAATTCTACGACCCTGGGAACGCAGAGGAACTTCCTCCAGAATACCCTCGTCGAGTTGTTGTTGCAACACAGCATCGTAAGAATCGTACAGGTTTTTCCTTTTCAATCTATCAACCACCTTTCCAAGCACAGCACGGGCAATAGGAAAATTATTATCCACATCCGATAGGTTATCGTTCCAGACTAATTTAACCTGGTACTTGCCTTGATTGAAGTCTACTCCGGCGTCAAACTCTTTCAGCTTGTCGTTGTCAGACTCCGCAAATTCTTGCTCGGAGATGCCGATAGACTCAAGCTGGAAAATCTTGTCCAGGTTTGGTTCTACTTGAGTTCCGGACAACACGCCCGCAACAGGGTCGAGGCTCGTCTCGCGAGGCTCCAACACAAAATTAACAGCAGACTCGTACGCAGATTTTTCGGCATGCAAGTCTTTATACATGACAACGGCCTCGCGTCGATTTAGGAAATGTTCGACATTTCCAAACGGTATCAGCCTATCACACCAAGAAAACGCGGAACCTCTCATGCAAGGAACCACCTTCAAGTCGCGTACATATTGTATCAGGTCGACACCTAAGATTCCTTCAAAAGTGACGGCATCCAAATTATCCTTGAAGGAATAGTCCGCCAACTCGCCGCATCGGCTAACATTACTGACAGCTTTCTGCAAGCTGTTAATCTCAAGCGCCATCTGGAAGTTTTGATCTATTAACACTGGAGCCTGGATCTGCTTTGTACCATCCAACAAATTTATGGTCATGCTCAATTCTGCGAATTCTCGCACACCCTTCTGCAAGAAGGAATCAACTGAGAACGGAGAAACCATTAAATTCCCATCAAACCTAATACGGTCCAATATTTTTGCTGAAATGTACGAGCGCTGGGAGCCGGTATCCAACAGGAACCGGACATTAGTAACAGTCACCACGACTCACAGGCAGAGTTATACTTGGCAGCACGTAACCACATCTGACATCTGCAACAGAGTTTAAACAAAAGTTCGTGTTCAAGTTACTGGAAAAACTCCTGGCCTGGGGGCAAAGAGCAGCCACGTGAGTTTTCGCATGACAAAACTTACACTCGTAATCTAACCTGGCGTAACACGCGCCAGTTTTATGCCTCCCACTCGTGCAAATGCTGCACAAGTTCAATTCGGCACATCTCTGCTTTCGGCTAGGGTATGACGGATACGCAGAACAGTTGGTCATGGAATGAGCCTGACTCAGGCAGAACTTACAAGCCCGACGGTCAGGGGCAGCCGCGGCGGAGTTCGCGAACACCGGCGCGCCCAGGACTCGAGGTGCAGTCGTGGGGGTAACTGATTTCGGAGTAGCGAGGTTAAACTGCCCTGGAGCGTCTGAAGGAGGCCGGAGATTTAAAGTAGCAATGACATCAACATAGGAATCTAAGACCTGTTGGAGAGTGGGATAATTGGTGTCCAGCTTTCTTGCCAATTCCTGGCGAAACACCGAAGGCAATTTCGAAAGGACAACATGCCCGAACAATTTGCAGCTAGTTTTTTCACTCAATATATCATATTGATAAATTTTAAGGTCAGCCAGCAAACTTCTCACTTCGCTTAGAAAAACCCGGGTTTCCGCAAAATTTTTATCAGTCTCGCACCTCAGGTTAACAAGCTTCAAGCACAATTTATACACCAATTCTTCTTCATTTAGAAATTCACGCTGCAGCAAAGTTAACGCCACAGGATAATTTTCGTCGTTCACAATCAAATGTTCAACCAACTTCGCGGCATACCCTGCTAAGTAGCTCTTCAAATAAGTAAACTTGGCGGAACTCGACAAACCAGGTCTATGCCCAACAACATTGTTGAAAGAAACCATAAAACTGTGAAACGTCAGACAATCCCGAGAATCTCCCTTAAAGGGCTCTATTTTAATGGCTGGCAGTTTCACATCCTTCACAAATTCAGCTTTCACAGAAGTTTCCCCTGAAGAGACGCTTTGCTTAGCAAAATCTCTCAGCGCTAGTTCCACCTCTAGGTGATATGCCAGCTGAGCATCGATCTCCGCATCAAGTGCTTCTTCTGAGATTTTTCCTTCCATCATCTTTGCAATCAAAGCCTCATCACACTCCCTCACCTGACGTAGGTTACACTGTATGAGATCGCGATGTACTGCAAGTTCAGATGCAGAGTCTCTGGCTTGGGCCTCCCGGGCCTTCTTCATAGCCAGCGTTATCTCACGCTTGAAGACTCCCCGCTTTTGCGCGAGGGTACTATCCATTTTGGAACGGTAACAAGTTCTGCAAAACAGCAATCTATAGAACCTGGAAGACGCACCCGTGGTTTAAATGACGAATCCTGCCACTGGAAGGAATTCAAGGTTAGTTTAGAGGTAAATCACTCATCACGCTAGACAGCGAAGACAGGAATCCCACCGGGAACCTGCAAAATAAGTTCAGTATTAAAGTTGTGTGGAGATTTTCTTCACACAACTCTTGCTGGAGGGTCAAACAAAAGTAATATTACCAATAGATTTATTGGATCTAACTCGGAACAAGGCGCAAAACAAGGCGCAAAGCTCCAACGGGAGCCCAAGCTCAACGCAGTAACAAGAGTAGGCGTAAAACCCTCCAGTTTGGTGACAAATTTTTGTCAGTTAATTAAGGCCGTTAAGAGGACATCCAGAAATAGCAACGACTAGGTTTACAAATTCTTGAATGAAAATAGACGTCATAGCCAGCACTTCCGTTAACTTCAGCGAAGAACAGACGGCTTAAGAACTTGGAAGGTTGAAATTTTGTCGGTCGAACGTCGGGGCATGCAGAGCGAGGCAGCGGCATGCGAACACCGCTAAGGCCGACAAACGACAATCTAGAAAGACAAATTTAAATTAGAGGCAATAGGAGAAAGAAAGTGAAGTTTGAGCTTAATTTTAATATCTCTCAAAATTTAGAGGAATTTAATATGGGAGTATTTACCTCATAGTCAAGGACTGAGTGAAATCGAAAGAAGTAGCAATAACTGGTCCAAGGGAGCCATTGCAGCGAGAGTTATACTGAAAAGAAAGATTAAGGCATTGGTAAGCATACAGCCAGAAACTTAAGAAATATAAAGAAGGAATTTATCAAGTTATACTCAGATTTAGATTGGATTACAGACAAGATGCCCCGTACCTGAACTTATTTTGGTCCAGTGTGCGGCGACTTTCGGACGTAGACTTGTAGTTGAGAAAAGATTTAAGGTTGCAAAGGCAACAAGAAGAAAGAAGGAAGAATTGCTCGGAGAGAGTTTGCACTCTCTTGCTAGATGAGCAAATCTTAGTTGAGGTAATATAGGCAACAGCCAAGGTAAGGTGAGGTAATATAGGCAACAGCCAAGGTAAGGTGAGGTAAGGTAATATAGGCAACAGCCAAGGTAAGGTAATATAGGCAACAGCCAAGGTAAGGTAAGGTAATATAGGCAACAGCCAAGGTAAGGTAAGGTAATATAGGCAACGGCCAAGGTAAGGTAAGGTACAGTAATATAGGCAACGGCCAAGGTAAAGTAAGGTACAGAAATATAGGCAACGGCCAAGGTAAAGTAAGGTACAGAAATATAGGCAACGGCCAAGGTAAAGTAAGGTACAGAAATATAGGCAACGGCCAAGGTAAGGCAAGGTAATTTTACCTCGCACACTATTATACACACACACACACAAAAGCACACATACACAGTCACACCAAGCATTAAGGAAAGGTGCAAGTAAGGTAAGGGGAGTTGAGTAAAGGAGAGAAACGATTGCGAGAAGATTGACTCGCACTTGCACTTGCACTTGCACTTGCAGATCTTCCACACAGTTGAAGTTACGCTAATCTTGGCAAAACGGCAACATGCCAGACGAGCACGCATGAAGAACGCAGATCGCTGGGCACATAAACTTTAAAGAACGTAAAGGTGTTCGACACTAACTGACGAAAATAGCTAGATGGACGAGCTTTCCGAATTAAAGGCTGGCCTGGAGATAACTACTCTCCATCGTTCTACTACACCCTAAGTAAAACTTACAAAAGAATCCACTGACACAACAAAAGGTTGGCCCGCAATGTTACGGTCAGACCCCCACTAGAAAATGTGAGGAAATTCCTCACACATGAAATGCATGGATTGTTGAATGGATGCATGAAATGCATGGAATGTTGAATGGATGCGTGAAATGCATGGGATGTTGAATCGATGCATGTAATGCATGGATTGTTGAATGGATGCATGAAATGCATGGATTGTTTAATGGATGCATGAAATGCATGGATTTGTTGAATGGATGCTTGAAACGAATGGATTATTGAAAGGATGCAGGAAATGCATATATTGTTGAATGGATGCATGAAATTCGTGAATTGTTGAATACATGCATCAAACGAATGGATTGTTGAATTTATGCATCAAATGCATGGATTGTTGAATGGATGCATGAAATGCGTGGATTGTTGAATGGATGCATGAAATGCATGGATTGTTGAATGGATGCATGAAATGCATGGATTGTTGAATGGATGCATGAAATTCGTGGATTGTTGAATGGATGCGTGAAACGCATGGACTGTTGAATGGATGCATTAAATGCATGGGTTGTTCAATGGATGCATCAAATGCATGGATTGTTGAATAGATGCATCAAATGCATGGATTGTTGAATGGATGCATCAAATGCATGGATTGTTGAATGGATGCATCAAATGCATGGATTGTTGGATGGATGCATCAAATGCATGGATTGTTGAGTGGATGCATGAAATGCATGGATTGTTGAATGGATGCATGAAATGCGTCTATTGTTTAATGAATGCATGAAATGCGTCTATTGTTTAATGGATGCATGAAATGCATTGGTTGTTTAATGGATGCATGAAATGCATGGATTGTTGAATGGATGCAAGTAATGCATGGATTGTTGAATGGATGCATGTAATGCATGGATTGTTGAATGGATGCATGTGATGCATGGATTGTTGAAAGGGTGCATGAAATGCATGGATTGTTAAATGGATGCATGTAATGCATGGATTGTTGAATGGATGCATGAAATGCATGGATTTTTAAATGGATGCATGAAAAGCGTGGATTGTTGAATGGATGCATGAAATGCATGGATTGTTGAATGGATGCATGAAATGCATGGATTGTTGAATGGATGCATGTAATGCATGGATTGTTGAATGGATGCATGTAATGCATGGATTGTTGAATGGATGCATGAAATGCGTGGATTGTTGAATGGGTGCATGAAATGCATGGATTTTTGAATGGATGCTTGAAATGAATGGATTGTTGAATGGATGCATGAAATGAATGGATTGTTGAATGGATGCATGAAATGCATGGATTGTTGAATGGATGCAAGAAATGCATAGATTGTTGAATGGATGCTTGAAATGAATGGATTGTTGAATGGATGCTTGAAATGAATGGATTGTTGAATGGATGCATGAAATGCATGGATTGTTGAATGGATGCATGAAATGCATGGATTGTTGAATGGATGCTTGAAATGAATGGATTGTTGAATGGATGCTTGAAATGAATGGATTGTTGAATGGATGCATGAAATGCATGGATTGTTGAATGGATGCTTGAAATGAATGGATTGTTGAATGGATGCATGAAATGAATGGATTGTTGAATGGATGCATGAAATGCATGGATTGTTGAATGGATGCTTGAAATGAATGGATTGTTGAATGGATGCATGAAATGCATGGATTGTTGAATGGATGCATGAAATGCATGGATTGTTGAATGGATGAAAGAAATGCATAGATTGTTGAATGGATGCTTGAAATGTATGGATTGTTGAATGGATGCATGAAATGCATGGATTGTTGAATGGATGCATGAAATGCATGGATTGTTGAATGGATGCTTGAAATGAATGGATTGTTGAATGGATGCTGGAAATGAATGGATTGTTGAATGGATGCATGAAATGCATGGATTGTTGAATGGATGCTTGAAATGAATGGATTGTTGAATGGATGCATGAAATGAATGGATTGTTGAATGGATGCATGAAATGCATGGATTGTTGAATGGATGCATGTAATGCATCTATTGTTGAATGGATGCATGTAATGCATGGATTGTTGAATGGATGCTTGAAATGAATGAATTGTTGAATGGATGCATGAAATGCGTGGATTGTTGAATGGATGCATGAAATGCGTGGATTGTTAAATGGATGCATGAAATGCGTGGATTGTTGAATAGAAGCATGTAATGCATGGATTGTTGAATGGATGCCTGTAATGCATGGATTGTTGAATGGATGCATGAAATGCTTGGGTTTTTGAATGGTTGCATCAAATTCATGGATTGTTGAATGGATGCATCAAATGCATGGATTTTTAAATCGATGCATCAAATGCATGGATTGTTGAATCGATGCATCAAATTCACGAATTGTTAAATAAATGCATCACATGCATGGATTGTTGAATGGATGCATCAAATGCATGGATTGTTGAGTGGATGCATCAAATGCATGGATGGTTAAATGGATGCATGAAATGCATGGATTGTTGAATGGATGCATGAAATGCATGGATTGTTGAATGGATGCATGAAATGCATGGATTGTTGAATGGATGCATGAAATGCATGGATTGTTGAATGGATGCATGAAATGTATGGATTGTTGCATGGATGCATGAAATGTATGGATTGTTGCATGGATGCATGAAATGCATGGATTGTTGAATGGATGCATGAAAGGCATGGATTGATGAATGAATGCATGTAATGCATGGATTGTTGAATGGATGCATGAAATGCGTGGATTGTTGAAAGGATGCAGGAAATGCTTAGATTGTTGAATGGATGCATCAAATGAATGGATTCTTGAATGGATGCATGGAATGCATGGATTGTTGAATGGATGCATTAAATGCATGGATTGTTGATTGGATGCTTGAAATGAATGAATTGTTGAATGGATGCTTGAAATGAATGGATTGTTGAATGGATGCATGAAATGCATGGATTGTTGAATGGATGCATGAAATGCATGGATTGTTGAATGGATGCTTGAAAGGAATGGATTGTTGAATGGATGCATGAAATGCATGGGTTGTTGAATGGATGCATGAAATGCATGGATTGTTGAATGGATGCATGAAATGCATGAATTGTTGAATAGATGCATGTAATGCATGGATTGTTGAATGGATGCATGAAATGCATGGATTGTTGAATGGATGCATTAAATGCATGGGTTGTTGATTGGATGCTTGAAATGAATGGATGCATGAAATGCATGGATTGTTGAATGGATGCTTGAAATGAATGGATTGTTGAATGGATGCATGAAATGCATGGATTGTTGAATGGATGCATGAAATGCATGGATTGTTGAATGGATGCTTGAAATGAATGGATTGTTGAATGGATGCATGAAATGCATGGATTGTTGAATGGATGCATCAAATGCATGGATTGTAGAATGGATGCATCAAATGCATGGATTGTTGAATGTATGCATCAAATGCATGGATTGTTGATTGGATTCATGAAATGCGTGGATTGTTGAAGGAATGCATGAATTGCGTGAATTGTTGCATGAATGCATGAAATGCATGGATTGTTGAATGGATGCATGAAATGCATGGAATGTTGAATGGATGCGTGAAATGCATGGGATGTTGAATCGATGCATGTAATGCAGCATGGATTGTTGAATGGATGCATGAAATGCATGGATTGTTGAATGGATGCAAGAAATGCATGGATTGTTGAATGGATGCTTGAAATGCATGGATTGTTGAATGGATGCATGAAATGCATGGATTGTTGAATGGATGCATGAAATGCATGGATTGTTGGATGGATGCTTGAAACGAATGGATTATTGAAAAGATGCAGGAAATGCATATATTGTTGAATGGATGCATGAAATTCGTGAATTGTTGAATACATGCATCAAACGAATGGATTGTTGAATTTATGCATCAAATGCATGGATTGTTGAATGGATGCATGAAATGCGTGGATTGATGAATGGATGCAAGAAATGCATGGATTGTTGAATGGATGCATGAAATGCATGGATTGTTGAATGGATGCATGAAATTCGTGGATTGTTGAATGGATGCGTGAAACGCATGGACTGTTGAATGGATGCATGAAATGCATGGGTTTTTCAATGGATGCATCAAATGCATGGATTGTTGAATGGATGCATCAAATGCATGGATTGTTGAATGGATGCATCAAATGCATGGATTGTTGGGTGGATGCATCAAATGCATGGATTGTTGAGTGGATGCATGAAATGCATGGATTGTTGAATGGATGCATGAAATGCGTCTATTGTTTAATGAATGCATGAAATGCGTCTATTGTTTAATGGATGCATGAAATGCATGGGTTGTTTAATGGATGCATGAAATGCATGGGTTGTTGAATAGATGCATCAAATGCATGGATTGTTAAATGGATGCATGAAATGCATGGATTGTTGAATGGATGCAAGTAATGCATGGATTGTTGAATGGATGCATGTAATGCATGGATTGTTGAATGGATGCATGTGATGCATGGATTGTTGAAAGGGTGCATGAAATGCATGGATTGTTAAATGGAAGCATGTAATACATGGATTGTTGAATGGTTGCATGTAATGCATGGATTGTTAAATGGATGCATGTAATGCATGGATTGTTGAATGGATGCATGAAATGCGTGGATTTTTAAATGGATGCATGAAAAGCGTGGATTGTTTAATGGATGCATGAAATGCATGGGTTGTTGAATAGATGCATCAAATGCATGGATTGTTAAATGGATGCATGAAATGCATGGATTGTTGAATGGATGCAAGTAATGCATGGATTGTTGAATGGATGCATGTAATGCATGGATTGTTGAATGGATGCATGTGATGCATGGATTGTTGAAAGGGTGCATGAAATGCATGGATTGTTAAATGGAAGCATGTAATGCATGGATTGTTAAATGGATGCATGTAATGCATGGATTGTTGAATGGATGCATGAAATGCGTGGATTTTTAAATGGATGCATGAAAAGCGTGGATTGTTGAATGGATGCATGAAATGCATGGATTGTTGAATGGATGCATGTAATGCATGGATTGTTGAATGGATGCATGTAATGCATGGATTGTTGAATGGATGCATGAAATGCGTGGATTGTTGAATGGGTGCATGAAATGCGTGGATTGATGAATGGATGCAAGAAATGCATGGATTGTTGAATGGATGCATGAAATGCATGGATTGTTGAATGGATGCATGAAATTCGTGGATTGTTGAATGGATGCGTGAAACGCATGGACTGTTGAATGGATGCATGAAATGCATGGGTTTTTCAATGGATGCATCAAATGCATGGATTGTTGAATGGATGCATCAAATGCATGGATTGTTGAATGGATGCATCAAATGCATGGATTGTTGGGTGGATGCATCAAATGCATGGATTGTTGAGTGGATGCATGAAATGCATGGATTGTTGAATGGATGCATGAAATGCGTCTATTGTTTAATGAATGCATGAAATGCGTCTATTGTTTAATGGATGCATGAAATGCATGGGTTGTTTAATGGATGCATGAAATGCATGGGTTGTTGAATAGATGCATCAAATGCATGGATTGTTAAATGGATGCATGAAATGCATGGATTGTTGAATGGATGCAAGTAATGCATGGATTGTTGAATGGATGCATGTAATGCATGGATTGTTGAATGGATGCATGTGATGCATGGATTGTTGAAAGGGTGCATGAAATGCATGGATTGTTAAATGGAAGCATGTAATACATGGATTGTTGAATGGTTGCATGTAATGCATGGATTGTTAAATGGATGCATGTAATGCATGGATTGTTGAATGGATGCATGAAATGCGTGGATTTTTAAATGGATGCATGAAAAGCGTGGATTGTTTAATGGATGCATGAAATGCATGGGTTGTTGAATAGATGCATCAAATGCATGGATTGTTAAATGGATGCATGAAATGCATGGATTGTTGAATGGATGCAAGTAATGCATGGATTGTTGAATGGATGCATGTAATGCATGGATTGTTGAATGGATGCATGTGATGCATGGATTGTTGAAAGGGTGCATGAAATGCATGGATTGTTAAATGGAAGCATGTAATGCATGGATTGTTAAATGGATGCATGTAATGCATGGATTGTTGAATGGATGCATGTAATGCATGGATTGTTGAATGGATGCATGAAATGCGTGGATTGTTGAATGGGTGCATGAAATGCATGGATTGTTGAATGGATGCTTGAAATGAATGGATTGTTGAATGGATGCATGAAATGCATGGATTGTTGAATGGATGCATGAAATGCATGGATTGTTGAATGGATGCAAGAAATGCATAGATTGTTGAATGGATGCTTGAAATGAATGGATTGTTGAATGGATGCTTGAAATTAATGGATTGTTGAACGGATGCTTGAAATGAATGGATTGTTGAATGAATGCATGTAATGCATGGATTGTTGAATGGATGCTCGAAATGAATGGATTGTTGAATGGATGCATGAAATGAATGGATTGTTGAATGGATGCATGAAATGCATGGATTGTTGAATGGGTGCATGAAATGCATGGATTGTTGAATGGATGCTTGAAATGAATGAATTGTTGAATGGATGCATGAAATGCGTGCATTGTTGAATGGATGCATGAAATGCGTGGATTGTTGAATGGATGCATGAAATGCGTGGATTGTTAAATGGATGCATGAAATGCGTGGATTGTTGAATGGAAGCATGTAATGCATGGATTGTTGAATGGATGCCTGTAATGCATGGATGCATGAAATGCTTGGGTTGTTGAATGGTTGCATCAAATTCATGGATTGTTGAATGGATGCATCAAATGCATGGATTTTCGAATCGATGCATCAAATGCATGGATTGTTGAATCGATGCATCAAATTCACGAATTGTTAAATAAATGCATCACATGCATGGATTGTTGAATGGATGCATCAAATGCATGGATTGTTGAGTGGATGCATCAAATGCATGGATGGTTAAATGGATGCATGAAATGCATGGATTGTTGAATGGATGAATGAAATGCATGGATTGTTGAATGGATGCATGAAATGCATGGATTGTTTAATGGATGCATTAAATGCATGGATTGTTGATTGGACGCTTGAAATGAATAGATTGTTGAATGGATGCTTGAAATGAATGGATTGTTGAATGGATGCATGAAATGCATGGATTGTTGAATGAATGCATGAAATGCATGGATTGTTGAATGGATGCATGAAATGCATGGATTGTTGAATGGATGCATGAAATGTATGGATTGTTGCATGGATGCATGAAATGTATGGATTGTTGCATGGATGCATGAAATGCATGGATTGTTGAATGGATGCATGAAAGGCATAAATTGATGAATGAATGCATGTAATGCATGGATTGTTGAATGGATGCATGAAATGCGTGGATTGTTGAAAGGATGCAGGAAATGCTTAGATTGTTGAATGGATGCATCAAATGAATGGATTCTTGAATGGATGCATGAAATGCATGGATTGTTGAATGGATGCATTAAATGCATGGATTGTTGATTGGATGCTTGAAATGAATGAATTGTTGAATGGATGCTTGAAATGAATGGATTGTTGAATGGATGCATGAAATGCATGGATTGTTGAATGGATGCATGAAATGCATGGATTGTTGAATGGATGCATGAAATGCATGGATTGTTGAATGGATGCATGAAATGCATGGATTGTTGAATGGATGCGTGAAATGCATGGATTGTTGAATGGATGCATGAAATGCATGGATTGTTGAATGGGTGCATCAAATGCATGGATTGTTGAATAGATGCATCAAATGCATGGATTGTTGAATGGATGCATCAAATGCATGGATTGTTGAATGGATGCATCAAATGCATGAATTGTTGGGTGGATGCATCAAATGCATGGATTGTTGAGTGGATGCATGAAATGCATGGATTGTTGAATGGATGCATGAAATGCGTCTATTGTTTAATGAATGCATGAAATGCGTCTATTGTTTAATGGATGCATGAAATGCATGGGTTGTTTAATGGATGCATGAAATGCATGGGTTGTTGAATAGATGCATCAAATGCATGGATTGTTGAGTGGATGCATGAAATGCATGGATTGTTGAATGGATGCATGAAATGCGTCTATTGTTTAATGAATGCATGAAATGCGTCTATTGTTTAATGGATGCATGAAATGCATGGATTGTTAAATTGATGCATGAAATGCATGGATTGTTGAATGGATGCAAATAATGCATGGATTGTTGAATGGATGCATGTAATGCATGGATTGTTGAATGGATGCATGTGATGCATGGATTGTTGAAAGAGTGCATGAAATGCATGGATTGTTAAATGGAAGCATGTAATACATGGATTGTTGAATGGTTGCATGTAATGCATGGATTGTTAAATGGATGCATGTAATGCATGGATTGTTGAATGGATGCATGAAATGCGTGGATTTTTAAATGGATGCATGAAAAGCGTGGATTGTTGAATGGATGCATGAAATGCATGGATTGTTGAATGGATGCATGAAATGCATGGATTGTTGAATGGATGCATGTAATGCATGGATTGTTGAATGGATGCATGTAATGCATGGATTGTTGAATGGATGCATGAAATGCGTGGATTGTTGAATGGGTGCATGAAATGCATGGATTGTTGAATGGATGCTTGAAATGAATGGATTGTTGAATGGATGCATGAAATGCATGGATTGTTGAATGAATGCATGAAATGCATGGATTGTTGAATGGATGCAAGAAATGCATAGATTGTTGAATGAATGCTTGAAATGAATGGATTGTTGAATGGATGCTTGAAATTAATGGATTGTTGAACGGATGCTTGAAATGAATGGATTGTTGAATGAATGCATGTAATGCATGGATTGTTGAATGGATGCTCGAAATGAATGGATTGTTGAATGGATGCATGAAATGAATGGATTGTTGAATGGATTGTTGAATGGATGCATGAAATGCATGGATTGTTGAATGGGTGCATGAAATGCATGGATTGTTGAATGGATGCTTGAAATGAATGGATTGTTGAATGGATGCATGAAATGCGTGGATTGTTGAATGGATGCATGAAATGCGTGGATTGTTAAATGGATGCATGAAATGCGTGGATTGTTGAATGGATGCTTGAAATGAATGAATTGTTGAATGGATGCATGAAATGCATGGATTGTTGAATGGATGCATGAAATGCATGGATTGTTGAATGGATGCATGAAATGCATGGATTGTTGAATGGATGCATGAAATGCATGGATTGTTGAATGGATGCATGAAATGTATGGATTGTTGCATGGATGCATGAAATGTATGGATTGTTGCATGGATGCATGAAATGCATGGATTGTTGAATGGATGCATGAAAGGCATGGATTGATGAATGAATGCATGTAATGCATGGATTGTTGAATGGATGCATGAAATGCGTGGATTGTTGAAAGGATGCAGGAAATGCTTAGATTGTTGAATGGATGCATCAAATGAATGGATTCTTGAATGGATGCATGAAATGCATGGATTGTTGAATGGATGCATTAAATGCATGGATTGTTGATTGGATGCTTGAAATGAATGAATTGTTGAATGGATGCTTGAAATGAATGAATTGTTGAATGGATGCTTGAAATGAATGGATTGTTGAATGGATGCATGAAATGCATGGATTGTTGAATATATGCATGAAATGCATGGATTGTTGAATGGATGCTTGAAAGGAATGGATTGTTGAATGGATGCATGAAATGCATGGGTTGTTGAATGGATGCATGAAATGCATGGATTGTTGAATGGAGGCATGAAATGCATGGATTGTTGAATGGATGCATGTAATGCATGGATTGTTGAAAAGATGCATGTAATGCATGGATTGTTGAATGGATGCATGAAATGCATGGATTGTTGAATGGATGCATTAAATGCATAGGTTGTTGATTGGATGCTTGAAATGAATGGATTGTTGAATGGATGCATGAAATGCATGGATTGTTGAATGGATGCATGAAATGCGTGGATTGTTGAAGGGATGCAGGAAATGCATAGTTTGTTGAATGGATGCATGAAATTCGTGGATTGTTGAAGGGATGCAGGAAATGCATAGTTTGTTGAATGGACGCATGAAAAGCGTGGATTGTTGAATGGATGCATGAAAGGCATGGATTGATGAATGAATGCATGTGATGCATGGATTGTTGAATGGATGCATGTGATGCATGGATTGTTGAATGGATGCATGTGATGCATGGATTGTTGAATGGATGCATGAAAGTCGTGGATTGTTGAATGAATGCATGAAATGCATGGATTGTTGAATGAATACATGAAATGCATGGATTGTTGAATGGATGCATGTAATGCATGGATTGTGGAATGGATGCAGGAAGTGCATGGATTGTTGAATGGATGCATGAAATTCGTGGATTGTTGAATGGATGTATGTAATGCATGGATTGGTGAATGAATGCATGTAATGCATTGATTGTTGAATGGATGCATGAAATGCGTGGTTTGTTGCATGTTAGCATGAAATGCATGGATTGTTGATTGGATGCATGAAATGCATGGATTGTTGAACGGATGCATGAAATGCGTGAATTGTTGAATGAATGTATGAAATACATGGATTGTTGAATGTTAGCGTGAAATACATAATGCATGGATTGTTGAATGGATGCATGAAAGGCGTGGATTGTTGAATGAATGCAAGTAATGCAAGGATTGTTGAATGGATGCAAGTAATGCATGGATTGTTGAATGGATGCATGTAATGCATGGATTGTTGAATGGATGCATGTAATGCACGGGATGTTGAATGGATGCATGAAATGCATGGATTCATGAAATGCGTGGATTGTTGAATGGATGCATGAAATTTGTTGATTGCTGAATCGATGCATGAAATGCATGGATTGTTGGTTGA
The DNA here is from genome assembly GCA_030386875.1 of Morinoia aosen. Lineage (NCBI taxonomy): Eukaryota > Metazoa > Arthropoda > Malacostraca > Amphipoda > Talitridae > Morinoia > Morinoia aosen. The sequence goes on along the minus strand of CM059561.1, from coordinate 41,536,997 downwards.
ATGGATGCTCGAAATGAATGGATTGTTGAATGGATGCATGAAATGCATGGATTGTTGAATGGATGCATGAAATGCATGGATTGTTGAATAAATGCATGATATGCATGGATTGTTTAATGGATGCATGTAATGCATGGATTGTTGAATGGATGCATGTAATGCATGGATTGTTGAATGGATGCATGTAATGCATGGATCGTTGAATGGATACATGTAATGCATTGATTGTTGAATGGATGCATGTAATGCATGGATTGTTGAATGGATGCATGAAATGTATGAATTGTTGAATGGATGCATGTAATGCATGGATTGTTGAATGGATGCATGTAATGCATGGATTGTTGAATGGATGCATGAAAGGCGTGGATTGTTGAATGAATGCAAGTAATGCATGGATTGTTGAATGGATGCAAGTAAAGCATGGATTGTTGAATGGATGCATGTAATGCATGGATTGTTGAATGGATGCATGTAATGCATGGGATGTTGAAAGGATGCATGAAATGCATGGATTCATGAATGGATGCATGAAATGCGTGGATTGTTGAATGGATGCATGAAATGTGTGGAGTGCTGAATCGATGCATGAAATGCGTGGACTATTGAATGGATGCATGAAATGCATGGATTGTTGAATGGATGCATGAAATGCATGGATTGTTGAATGGATGCATGAAATGAATGGATTGTTGAATGGATGCATGGAATGCATGGATTGTTGAATGGGTGCATGAAATGCATGGATTGTTGAATGGATGCTTGAAATGAATGAATTGTTGAATGGATGCATGAAATGCGTGGATTGTTGAATGGATGCATGAAATGCATGGATTGTTAAATGGATGCATAAAATGCGTGGATTGTTGAATGGAAGCATGTAATGCATGGATTGTTGAATGGATGCATGTAATGCATGGATTGTTGAATGGATGCATGAAATGCGTGGGTTGTTGAATGGTTGCATCAAATTCATGGATTGTTGAATGGATGCATCAAATGCATAGATTGTAGAATGGATGCATCGAATGCATGGATTGTTGAATGTATGCATGAAATGCATGGATTGTTGATTGGATTCATGAAATGCGTGGATTGTTGAAGGAATGCATGAATTGCGTGAATTGTTGCATGAATGCATGAAATGCATGGATTGTTGAATGGATGCATGAAATGCATGGAATGTTGAATGGATGCGTGAAATGCATGGGATGTTGAATCGATGCATGTAATGCATGGATTGTTGAATGGATGCATGAAATGCATGGATTGTTGAATGGATGCATGAAATGCATGGATTGTTGAATGGATGCATGAAATGCATATATTGTTGAATGGATGCATGAAATTCGTGAATTGTTGAATACATGCATCAAACGAATGGATTGTTGAATTTATGCATCAAATGCATGGATTGTTGAATGGATGCATGAAATGCGTGGATTGTTGAATGGATGCATGAAATGCATGGATTGTTGAATGGATGCATGAAATGCATGGATTGTTGAATGGATGCATGAAATTCGTGGATTGTTGAATGGATGCGTGAAACGCATGGACTGTTGAATGGATGCATCAAATGCATGGGTTGTTCAATGGATGCATCAAATGCATGGATTGTTGAATAGATGCATCAAATGCATGGATTGTTGAATGGATGCATCAAATGCATGGATTGTTGAATGGATGCATCAAATGCATGGATTGTTGGATGGATGCATCAAATGCATGGATTGTTGAGTGGATGCATGAAATGCATGGATTGTTGAATGGATGCATGAAATGCGTCTATTGTTTAATGAATGCATGAAATGCGTCTATTGTTTAATGGATGCATGAAATGCATTGGTTGTTTAATGGATGCATGAAATGCATGGATTGTTGAATGGATGCATGAAATGCATGGATTGTTGAATGGATGCATGAAATGCATGGATTGTTGAATGGATGCAAGTAATGCATGGATTGTTGAATGGATGCATGTAATGCATGGATTGTTGAATGGATGCATGTGATGCATGGATTGTTGAAAGTGTGCATGAAATGCATGGATTGTTAAATGGAAGCATGTAATACATGGATTAATGAATGTTTGCATGTAATGCATGGATTGTTAAATGGATGCATGTAATGCATGGATTGTTGAATGGATGCATGAAATGCGTGGATTTTTAAATGGATGCATGAAACGCGTGGATTGTTGAATGGATGCATGAAATGCATGGATTGTTGAATGGATGCATGAAATGCATTGGTTGTTTAATGGATGCATGAAATGCATGGATTGTTGAATAGATGCATCAAATGCATGGATTGTTAAATGGATGCATGAAATGCATGGATTGTTGAATGGATGCAAGTAATGCATGGATTGTTGAATGGATGCAAGTAATGCATGGATTGTTGAATGGATGCATGTGATGCATGGATTGTTGAAAGGGTGCATGTGATGCATGGATTGTTGAAAGGGTGCATGAAATGCATGGATTGTTAAATGGAAGCATGTAATGCATGGATTGTTAAATGGATGCATGTAATGCATGGATTGTTGAATGGATGCATGAAATGCGTGGATTTTTAAATGGATGCATGAAAAGCATGGATTGTTGAATGGATGCATGAAATGAATGGGTTGTTGAATAGATGCATCAAATGCATGGATTGTTAAATGGATGCATGAAATGCATGGATTGTTGAATGGATGCAAGTAATGCATGGATTGTTGAATGGATGCAAGTAATGCATGGATTGTTGAATGGATGCATGTAATGCATGGATTGTTGAATGGATGCATGTGATGCATGGATTGTTGAAAGGGTGCATGAAATGCATGGATTGGTAAATGGAAGCATGTAATACATGGATTGTTGAATGGTTGCATGTAATGCATGGATTGTTAAATGGATGCATGTAATGCATGGATTGTTACGAAAAACTAGGCGAAGTGGAGAAAGTAAACCTTGATGGCCGGGAAAATTTATTCGCGTAAAGTTACAGTTAAGAGGCGAATAATCAAGTAGAACATAGATATTGCCCGCAGCTCGTTAGAATTGGACGACGCTGCATACGGCCACCAAGTGGAGAAGATCAGTAGGCGCGATCTTCTCGGGCCACTTCAGTTAATCGTGCCCTGGTGAAAATAGAAAGAAAAATCGTTAATTTCACCTCAACGAGATAATTTCTTTACTGGGATCGCTGTAGGAAGATGGTTTTCAAGTTACGTAATAGTTTTCGTTATAAGTTAATAGTTATAGTTTTAGTTCTAGTTATAAGTTAATAGTTATACCGTTATGGTTCAAGGTAAGTTACAGTTATAGGTATAGTTATACACCAAAGGCTCAAGGTAAGTTATAGTTATAGTTATAGTTATACACCCAAGGCTCAAGGTAAGTTATAGTTATACACCTAAGGTTCAAGGTAAGTTATAGTTATACATCTAAGGTTCAAGGTAAGTTATAGTTATACACCTAAGGTTCAAGGTAAGTTATAGTTATACACCTAAGGTTCAAGGTAAGTTATAGTTATACACCTAAGGTTCAAGGTAAGTTATAGTTATACACCTAAGGTTCAAGGTAAGTTATAGTTATACACCTAAGGTTCAAGGTAAGTTATAGTTATAGTTATAGTTATATTTCACCAGGTAAATTTGCGGGAGCGGATCTTATAGAAGCTCAATGGAAGCTAAATCACTGGTAGACGTGCGCCAAGTCTACGTGAACTAACCTCAGCTGCCATCAAGTAGGGAGTTCCGTTGACGACGCAGAGGAGCCGTGAAGACTCCCGTCCAGGCACGGATTCCCACCATCGCAGGTGCCGAAGAGAGGAAGGCGGGGCAGTGCAGTGCATGCAGTGAAGAGTGGTTTAGCCCCTCATGGTTTCCCCTACGGAGTTCGGCCGAATTCCAACAAAGATGCTCACGCTCATCGTAGCCGAAGGAGAGCAGTCGGAAATACCCCGGGGAAACGCGTTGAAGTAACGATGAAAGTAGAGGCTACGAGTTAAGGCACGAGGCAGCTGCTCGGTGAAAGGTGTTCTGCCGGTAGGGCTTGTGAGAGATTCAGAGAACAGTTACTTCTACCAGCGTTAGTCACAGCCGAAGTAAACCGGATAATTCACGAGACTAGAGCAGCCTACCAGTGAATGTGAGCTTCCTTTTAATGAAATAATTTTTGTTTTCTTTACTCCCGGCGCAGGATTGCTTTTTATGGACCAAAAAGCAAGTTTTTCTTTAACGAGAACAAGCTTACCGATAAAGTTGGAATATATTTTATTTATACGTAAACTTTTAACAACAAACTTCAACTCTAAACTTTTAACTTCTAATTCAAAAGTCTGAACTTTTAATTCTAAACTTTTAACATTTAATTCAAAACTCTAAACTTTTAATTCTAAACTTAAACCTAAACCTTAATCTAAGCCTGGTCGCTCCGTAACATACTGTGCAGCCGTTCAGAACACTTAATGGCAGCACTTCTCGGGATACGACCAGTCGAATTAAAAGCATGAAATAATGAATTTGCGTCTCCACCATCAGGTGCAACAATACCACCCTGTGCAGAGCCGGTAGATTGGGAGGCAGGGAAAGAAGAAGGTATTAGAAGGATGAGAGAACCAGCGTGCCTATATACAGTTTCACGCGTAGAACCTTTAAATACCTTTGCAGCAGTCACTTCCCCTAGGTCGTTTTGTTGAACAGATCTGATTACTCCGAGGGGGTAAGACGTCTGCTTGAGATAAGGTTCCTTTACCAATACGACGTCTCCAACCTGCAAACAGCGGTGCAGCCTTTTCTTGCACCTGTTAGGTTCGTTAGTGGATTGTTTAATCAAGGTAGCGACAAATTCATTACTGTAAAAGTCTGTTAAACGCTTTAGAGCCTTTTTCAGATTCAGATAGGCTTTCGAAATAAAATTCGAAGTACCGTAGTCGGGATCGTCGAGATCCTCCGCCTGCAAACCTGGCAGCACAGACAAAGAAACCAATTCTCTACCTCTCATGAGCATCTCTGGAGTCACGGCAGAAGGAGATTCCGGGCTAGGATCTCTCAACGCGTCCACGAAGGCAACCGGACGCCTGTTAATGAGGTGAGTGGTTTTAGCGACGACAAATTGAAATTCAAAAACATCTAAAATTAATTTTCTCACCGAGTGATGCATTAATCTTTTTGTTTGCTTAACCAAGGTCTCTACTAAAGAGCCCAAAGCACTATTCCCTTTAGGATAGATGTGAAAGTCTACCGACTTTATGCCATGGGTCTCGAGAAACTCTTTCGTCTCAAAATCGTCAAGAAAGGCCCTCAAAATATTAGTGCCCGCAACTATCTGACTCCCCAGATCCGAGAAGCATTTAGTGAACATTCCATGCTGGTAAATGTGCAGTTGAAGGCCCCTCAGAAATTCAGTTACATCCGCCCTGATACAAACTTGGAGGCTGACGGCTCGACTCCATAGACAGACTATTATCAGTATCCAAACTTTCTGGGTGCGGTTTTGTATCCTGACTACCCACGGACCCATATAATCTATGAATACGTAAGAGAACACCGACTTTGGAGGTGAAATGCGGAAGTCTCTGTAGCTACTCTGATTAAGCTTTATAGCTCTGGCATTCAGCCTTCTACATGCGAAGCAGGTTTTTAGTACTTTTCGAACCGTTGTAAATAAACTAGGTATCCAGAACCTTTTTCTAAGCTCTTTCAGCACAGAATAAATCCCCGCATGAGATAACCGAGTATGCAAGTCCAAGATTATCAAACTTGTCAAATCACTAGTACGCGGCAACAAGTAAGGAAAATCATAGTCGGAAGTTAACTTGCATTTAACGCACAACAGGCCGTCGCTATTCAGAACCAAATTCAACCTGGTCATCAGCGCTGGAACATTGGCTGAAGATTTATTTCTCATGAACGAAAAAATCTCTGAGAAATGTTTTTGTTGTTCGACAAGTACTATCCTGTTCATAGCCTCAAAATAAAAGTCCAATACGCTGAGTCTCTTATTTTGTGCCGCTTCACACGGCTTTACCAGGGACTTTTTCAATAATGAAATGAAGAACAAGACATGAGCCACAACCATGACTAATTTACGGAAAGTAGGATATCTATTGACAGGCACGACATGCTCCGACTGAGACTGCTCCATCGACAACTCCTCACAACCCGCACCGTAATTCAAAGTGGTCGAGGGCACTGGGTCTGCATTTTTAGCGCATGGATTAGGGACGGTGACTACAAGCTCATCTAAAGCTGCCTGCGCAGGTACAAACCCTGAATGATAATTGCTGGTCTGAAGTTGCTTAAAGCTAACTCTTTGCGTTAGCTAATCGGCGGGGTTTCGATTACCCTTCGTATGCCGAAACGTTATGGGGCAGGTCCGGCACAGCTCGTCTATCGTACGAAGCCTATTTTGGATAAACACCGACTTTTTCTCTATTTTGTCATAATTTGAGGCAAAGGAGTTTAACCACTGAAGGCAGACAAGGCTATCCGTGAACAGCGAGAGTTTACAAATATTGATGGGTTCCGTGATGGAGAGGCCAGCAAGATCGTTTACGAGGTCAATTAAAACCTCGACACCAAGCTCAATCGCCTGCATTTCCAACATAGGTATAGTTTTGGAAAGTAAACCCTTGCCAACTACCCTGTTCTTAGCGAGGAGAAAATTCACGGAGTTTTCGGTCAAGTTGTGGAGGTACACCACTGCACCATAAATGGATTTTGACGCGTCTGTAAACGCTAGCAAGTTATATTCTTGAGATCTCCCTCCAACATATCTAGGTAATTTAACAGGTTTATGAGCATTGAATTGGTGACTAATATTAACCCACTCTTTTTGCAGGTTTGCGGGAACCGGGTCATCCCAACTCAGCGAGGAACTCGTCTGCAGAGACTGGACAAACAACTTGGCCCTGTTGAGCAAAGGTAAGTACACACCAAAAATGTCATAAATAGAGTTCAAGGTGGAGAGAATAGAGCGCTTAGTATTAGCGTTAGGGTTTAGACTAACTGCACATGGAGATATGGAATCTTCCGCTCTAGTCCAAAGCATACCAAGAAACTTCACTTCTTCTGGAGTTTTTACCCCAAAATTCTGATCAGCTCTGTCCTGAAAGGTAAGGGAATTTGAACACACTTGCTGAAGCTTGAAGCCATATTCCATAAAAATGCTTTGAAGATTACAAAGCGAGCTTTTGAGCAAATTTTCTTCATTGCAAGAAAATGCTCCGTTGTCCATATAAAATAAATTATATACGGAGCGCTTCAAACGTTTAAGTTCGGCATTACCCTCCCCTTGGATCAAAATTAGGTTTAGTGCCATCATTAGTATGAAAGGACTGCATCTCAAGCCAAAGGGAAGCCTCTTATTCCGATAGCCCACTATGGAATAGTCACCTTTGTTTACGTCTTTGAACCAAAGACATAACAACCGGTTCTGGTCAACCTCTCTAAGTCCAATATTCAGGAAGGCCTTCTCCAGGTCAAATGTCATGAGGTATTTATCAAACCTAAGCAGAATTATGGCAACAGAAAGTTTATGGTTCATAGTAGGGCCAGATAGCATCGCCTGCAGGGTGCGTACAGGCGTGGAGAAGCATGGAAAGTAGTTGAATTTCGAAAATAAAATTCAAGGCCTCGAAAGTAGTGGAATTTTAAAAATGGTCATTGAAAGTCATAAAATTTTACTGTTGAAAATTTCCGTTCTGTTTGGTCCGCGTTGAGCGAGGCGTTGTCAGTAACCTTCGAGTGTTACTTGGGCTCTGATTGGTTGATACAGCTACGTCTTTAGTGTCCGCGATTTTGATTGGTTCTCAGGCGTCACGTGAAACCAAACGCGCTCAGTGTGACTGAAGACACGCGCTCGCTCGGACCATTGTTGACCTGTCGCCACTGTTGAACATTTTCGAGCTGAGTTTTTATCATCGGTCTTGACCATCCCGTGTGTGTGTGACTAGAGTTACGGTGCCGAGACTGAGCTGAGGAATTATCGTCATGCCAGGCAGTTGTTCTTTCAACAACTTGTGGTTGCGAGACAAAGACTTTCAACAATGGATAGCACCGCATCCCAAACTGAAAACAATGGCGGTTTGCACCGCGTGCGAGTCGGAGTTCGACATCGCCAACAATGGAATAGCGGCGGTGAGGAGTCATGCAAAAGGAACAAAGCATGCCAAGAACGTGAAAGCTCAGACGACGAGACTTGCCAACCCGAAGATCGGGGATTTTTTCGTGACTTCCCAACCATCTACCGATCCTCCGACGCCTGCTGAGGGCAGTTCGGAAGCTCAGACTGAGAGCAGTGAGACCGTGCCAGCAGTACCAGAGTCTGCTAGTACCTCTACTTCATCGCCATCAGTCAAAACTTGCACCTGTCAGTGCTGTCGCAAGAAAACGGCTCTAACTCACTTTGTTCTGTGAAGTTTATGACTGAAATACATTTATTGTGCTGCAATTTAACTTTGTGTGACATTATTTTGGGCAGAGAGAGGTAGTGAAAATGTGATTTGGTTGGCATAAAAAGTCATGAAAAAGTAGTGGAATTTTGAACCTCAGAGCCTGTACGCACCCTGCGCCTGGTTGTGACTGACAAGTTGATTATTGCCAGCTTCCTTCAAATTGGAAAGATATACGACCCTACATTTTGTAGTTTCGCGATTCATTTTAAACACGCCCATATGAGCCAAAAAGCTGCATTCTGGGTGCTCGTGGAGAAAGTTATCAAAGTCATCTATTTTTTCGATTATGCCTTTACTTTCCTGCCCTTTAAAAACATCGTCGTAGAGCTTAAGTTTCCAAGGAGTTTTTTGCAGCTTTTTCAAGTTAGATCTCAAGATTAATTGTGACAAGTTCAAATTTTTTGATAAATTATGCGCGTTTTTGTTATTCCACGTAAGTGGCATAACCAATCGTCCGGTTTCGTCTCTAGTGGAATTATTGGCGACGTAGTCAATCAATTTTAAATTGGTTTCACTTTCTTTTCCCTCTTTTTCAGAGTCATCCAAATTAAGGGTTCGGAAGTAAAACTCTTCCAGAACAACATCTGAGGCTCTTTCCAAGGTCGACTCGAGCAGCTCTCCCCTTTCATCCTGAACAACCATCGACTGGCTACAACCACCGGGTGCAGAACCCTCTGCACAACCAGTGTCACAATCTTCCTCATCAAGCATTTCTTGAGGACTAGATTTTGGACTTACGTCGGGGTCAGGTGAGCTCAGGTGAGCACTAGAGCAGACAGGAATTTGCTCCGGCGCGTCCTCCGCCCCTGCCAGGCTAGCCACCGACGTTGCCGTACCCGGAGAGATCGTCGGCGGGAGCCCGAGTGCAGGAGGCAGGTGTTCTGCATTCAAGAGCATACGGTCAACATCGCCTGACAACATAACACCCAACGAGGTATCAAGATAAGAGGACGATTCATCGCCTCCAAATTTATGATAAACAATATCGAGGGACGAATCAAAATCGGCACCTAGCACCAAGTCGAACGCGGCAACCGATCCTGAAGGGTTAGTCAGGCAGCCGTCGGCCAGTTTGTACCCCTTTTCAGTGAAAATTTTAGCAATTTTATCTAAATTATTCACTTTCAATTTTATTCTAATTTCAGGAACGCAAATTGCTTTCAGTTTGAGAACCTTATTTTCAAAACACAGGGGTACTTCAGCGATTCGAGCCGTCATGGCCTTACTGGAGTTGAAACCATGTATAACCAGCGAGACGTCGTCCGGTAATAAGTTTAATTTATGTTTCTGTACGAACTTCTGCGAAATAAAATTTCTTTGACATCCCCCGTCTTTGAGCCCTCTAATTTTTACTTTACCCGAGGAATCAAGCGGACAAAAGAAAGTCGGCAAACTTATACTTTCATCTATAGTGTTAGAGAACACAGCTTGAACTACCGATGCGTTAGTATTTACGTTACGCTTTACAGGTGAATCGTTGTTAGAGGATAGGTTGGAAAACCTCCCTTTAGATTGAAGACACAAGTAAGACAAATGACTACCGTTACAATTTCTGCATTTAGAGGAGAATTTAAACCTGCACTGAGCAGAATTATGATTCCTAAAGGAGCACTTTGTACATGCGTTTATGTTCTTAAGTTTATCGAACTTTTTCCTTGGGGTATCGAAGACAGGACATGATCTGAGAATATGATTAGGGTCTTTACCTTCGTTCTCGCAGAGCAAACAAGGCACGACAGACTTAGGTTGAACCTTGACAGCCAGACCTGTTGTAGCGAGGCTACGGTTAGTGGAAGACGCATTTGCTTTTTCCTGGAAGGGAGATTTATCTTTACGATTGTTGACTTTAAGAGGCAATTTATGGTACCTATCAACAGCATCGAAAATATGCTCATTAATGTCATCTAGTGAGGGTATACTTTTATTAGTGATCTGGATTAACTGATTTTGGAGTTCAGCATTCATGGAGCGCCAAATGAAAAATTGAAGTACGTCATTCGCGTCCATCTTCAAATTATCGAAAGAGGCAGATATAGACCTCATATCTCCGATGAAGGAATACGGATCAGCTCCTATAGGCAACTCTAACTCGGAAAGCCTCTTCAAAGCGTCATGTTTTTGAATTTGAACGGAGGCAAAAGCCTTTTGCAACAATGTTTTTGCTGCATCGTAGCACTGGTCTTTAATATCCAACGAATCTATGAGAACTCTAGGCGATCCAGCAAGTTGTTTTTTTTAAGTACATGAACATTTCATAACTAGATAGAGCATATTTCGCTAGGACAGATTCTAAGTTATAAAAAAACTTCTCGAGGTTATCTTTTTTAGGGTCAGCAAATACAGGCAACTGTACCTCTGGTAGCGTAAGCTTCGGCCGAGACATCGTAGGGTCCCCTGGTAGAGCGGCGGCGCCCATCGATGGTGGAACCGCGCTGGCCGGTGCCCCGGGACTCACGGCACTCTCGAGGCTGGACTGAAGCTTGTAAATATTCAACGCCAAACACTCATCGTACTGCTCCTCTTCCTCGAAGTTTTTGTTTAGATCTTCCTCTGACACATTGTTACGAATAAGTAGGGTTAGTAACTCGCTGTCAAGAGATTTTAGCTCTGACTGTAGAGCTTTCAGACGCTCGAGAAGCACCCGTTTCTGCTCAGTACTAGCAGTATCGAGCTCTGCAGGAACCCTGGAAGAAAGTTTGGTTATTTTTTGTCTGACGTAACCTCTATTCCTGGTCAGGCCTGTAATATCAGGAGAGACACTTTTCGGGTTAGCCACTGACATTTTTATGTTATTAGTAGAAATAAGTTTTAATTAGTACAGGTAATAATTTTTAAGTTAAAAAATTTGAAATAGGAGAACACCAACACCGGCAGCTGCGTTGCCACCCGCCAACCTCAAACCTCGGCAACCTGTAAACGGGTTAGACATAGATTAGCTCCCCATACTGGCCACCATACGAAAAACTAGGCGAAGTGGAGAAAGTAAACCTTGATGGCCGGGAAAATTTATTCGCGTAAAGTTACAGTTAAGAGGCGAATAATCAAGTAGAACATAGATATTGCCCGCAGCTCGTTAGAATTGGACGACGCTGCATACGGCCACCAAGTGGAGAAGATCAGTAGGCGCGATCTTCTCGGGCCACTTCAGTTAATCGTGCCCTGGTGAAAATAGAAAGAAAAATCGTTAATTTCACCTCAACGAGATAATTTCTTTACTGGGATCGCTGTAGGAAGATGGTTTTCAAGTTACGTAATAGTTTTCGTTATAAGTTAATAGTTATACCGTTATGGTTCAAGGTAAGTTACAGTTATAGTTATAGTTATACACCAAAGGCTCAAGGTAAGTTATAGTTATAGTTATACACCCAAGGCTCAAGGTAAGTTATAGTTATACACCTAAGGTTCAAGGTAAGTTATAGTTATACACCTAAGGTTCAAGGTAAGTTATAGTTATACACCTAAGGTTCAAGGTAAGTTATAGTTATACACCTAAGGTTCAAGGTAAGTTATAGTTATACACCTAAGGTTCAAGGTAAGTTATAGTTATACACCTAAGGTTCAAGGTAAGTTATAGTTATAGTTATAGTTATATTTCACCAGGTAAATTTACGGGAGCGGATCTTATAGAAGCTCAATGGAAGCTAAATCACTGGTAGACGTGCGCCAAGTCTACGTGAACTAACCTCAGCTGCCATCAAGTAGGGAGTTCCGTTGACGACGCAGAGGAGCCGTGAAGACTCCCGTCCAGGCACGGATTCCCACCATCGCAGGTGCCGAAGAGAGGAAGGCGGGGCAGTGCAGTGCATGCAGTGAAGAGTGGTTTAGCCCCTCATGGTTTCCCCCACGGAGTTCGGCCGAATTCCAACAAAGATGCTCACGCTCATCGTAGCCGAAGGAGAGCAGTCGGAGATACCCCGGGGAAACGCGTTGAAGTAACGATGAAAGTAGAGGCTACGAGTTAAGGCACGAGGCAGCTGCTCGGTGAAAGGTGTTCTGCCGGTAGGGCTTGTGAGAGATTCAGAGAACAGTTACTTCTACCAGCGTTAGTCACAGCCGAAGTAAACCGGATAATTCACGAGACTAGAGCAGCCTACCAGTGAATGTGAGCTTCCTTTTAATGAAATAATTTTTGTTTTCTTTAATTGTTGAATGGATGCATGAAATGCGTGGATTTTTAAATGGATGCATGAAAAGCGTGGATTGTTGAATGGATGCATGAAATGCATGGATTGTTGAATGGATGCATGTAATGCATGGATTGTTGAATGGATGCATGTAATGCATGGATTGTTGAATGGATGCATGAAATGCGTGGATTGTTGAATGGGTGCATGAAATGCATGGATTGTTGAATGGATGCTTGAAATGAATGGATTGTTGAATGGATGCATGAAATGCATGGATTGTTGAATGGATGCATGAAATGCATGGATTGTTGAATGGATGCAAGAAATGCATAGATTGTTGAATGGATGCTTGAAATGAATGGATTGTTGAATGGATGCTTGAAATTAATGGATTGTTGAACGGATGCTTGAAATGAATGGATTGTTGAATGAATGCATGTAATGCATGGATTGTTGAATGGATGCTCGAAATGAATGGATTGTTGAATGGATGCATGAAATGAATGGATTGTTGAATGGATTGTTGAATGGATGCATGAAATGCATGGATTGTTGAATGGGTGCATGAAATGCATGGATTGTTGAATGGATGCTTGAAATGAATGAATTGTTGAATGGATGCATGAAATGCGTGCATTGTTGAATGGATGCATGAAATGCGTGGATTGTTAAATGGATGCATGAAATGCGTGGATTGTTGAATGGAAGCATGTAATGCATGGATTGTTGAATGGATGCCTGTAATGCATGGATTGTTGAATGGATGCATGAAATGCTTGGGTTGTTGAATGGTTGCATCAAATTCATGGATTGTTGAATGGATGCATCAAATGCATGGATTTTCGAATCGATGCATCAAATGCATGGATTGTTGAATCGATGCATCAAATTCACGAATTGTTAAATAAATGCATCACATGCATGGATTGTTGAATGGATGCATCAAATGCATGGATTGTTGAGTGGATGCATCAAATGCATGGATGGTTAAATGGATGCATGAAATGCATGGATTGTTGAATGGATGCATGAAATGAATGGATTGTTGAATGGATGCATGAAATGCATGGATTGTTGAATGGATGCATGAAATGCATGGATTGTTGAATGGATGCATGAAATGCATGGATTGTTGAATGGATGCATGAAATGTATGGATTGTTGCATGGATGCATGAAATGTATGGATTGTTGCATGGATGCATGAAATGCATGGATTGTTGAATAGATGCATGAAAGGCATGGATTGATGAATGAATGCATGTAATGCATGGATTGTTGAATGGATGCATGAAATGCGTGGATTGTTGAAAGGATGCAGGAAATGCTTAGATTGTTGAATGGATGCATCAAATGAATGGATTCTTGAATGGATGCATGAAATGCATGGATTGTTGAATGGATGCATTAAATGCATGGATTGTTGATTGGATGCTTGAAATGAATGAATTGTTGAATGGATGCTTGAAATGAATGGATTGTTGAATGGATGCATGAAATGCATGGATTGTTGAATGGATGCATGAAATGCATGGATTGTTGAATGGATGCTTGAAAGGAATGGATTGTTGAATGGATGCATGAAATGCATGGGTTGTTGAATGGATGCATGAAATGCATGGATTGTTGAATGGATGCATGAAATGCATGGATTGTTGAATGGATACATGAAATGCATGGATTGTTGAATGGATGCGTGAAATGCATGGGATGTTGAATCGATCCATGTAATGCATGGATTGTTGAATAGATGCATGTAATGCATGGATTGTTGAATGGATGCATGAAATGCATGGATTGTTGAATGGATGCATTAAATGCATGGGTTGTTGATTGGATGCTTGAAATGAATGGATGCATGAAATGCATGGATTGTTGAATGGATGCTTGAAATGAATGGATTGTTGAATGGATGCATGAAATGCATGGATTGTTGAATGGATGCATGAAATGCATGGATTGTTGAATGGATGCTTGAAATGAATGGATTGTTGAATGGATGCATGAAATGCATGGATTGTTGAATGGATGCATCAAATGCATGGATTGTAGAATGGATGCATCAAATGCATGGATTGTTGAATGTATGCATGAAATGCATGGATTGTTGATTGGATTCATGAAATGCGTGGATTGTTGAATTAATGCATGAATTGCGTGAATTGTTGAATGGATGCATGAAATGCATGGATTGTTGAATGGATGCATGAAATTCGTGGATTGTTGAATGGATGCGTGAAACGCATGGACTGTTGAATGGATGCATCAAATGCATGGGTTGTTCAATGGATGCATCAAATGCATGGATTGTTGAATAGATGCATCAAATGCATGGATTGTTGAATGGATGCATCAAATGCATGGATTTTTGAATGGATGCATCAAATGCATGGATTGTTGGATGGATGCATCAAATGCATGGATTGTTGAGTGGATGCATGAAATGCATGGATTTTTAAATGGATGCATGAAACGCGTGGATTGTTGAATGGATGCATGAAATGCATGGATTGTTGAATGGATGCATGAAATGCATTGGTTGTTTAATGGATGCATGAAATGCATGGATTGTTGAATAGATGCATCAAATGCATGGATTGTTAAATGGATGCATGAAATGCATGGACTGTTGAATGGATGCAAGTAATGCATGGATTGTTGAATGGATGCATGTAATGCATGGATTGTTGAATGGATGCATGTGATGCATGGATTGTTGAAAGGGTGCATGAAATGCATGGATTGTTAAATGGAAGCATGTAATACATGGATTAATGAATGGTTGCATGTAATGCATGGATTGTTAAATGGATGCATGTAATGCATGGATTGTTGAATGGATGCATGAAATGCGTGGATTTTTAAATGGATGCATGAAACGCGTGGATTGTTGAATGGATGCATGAAATGCATGGATTGTTGAATGGATGCATGAAATGCATGGATTGTTGAATGGATGCATGTAATGCATGGATTGTTGAATGGATGCATGTAATGCATGGATTGTTGAATGGATGCATGAAATGCGTGGATTGTTGAATGGGTGCATGAAATGCATGGATTGTTGAATGGATGCTTGAAATGAATGGATTGTTGAATGGATGCATGTAATGCATGGATTGTTGAATGGATGCTTGAAATGAATGGATTGTTGAATGGATGCTTGAAATGAATGGATTGTTGAATGAATGCATGTAATGCATGGATTGTTGAATGGATGCTCGAAATGAATGGATTGTTGAATGGATGCTTGAAATTAATGGATTGTTGAACGGATGCTTGAAATGAATTTATTGTTGAATGAATGCATGTAATGCATGGATTGTTGAATGGATGCTCGAAATGAATGGATTGTTGAATGGATGCTTGAAATTAATGGATTGTTGAACGGATGCTTGAAATGAATGGATTGTTGAATGAATGCATGTAATGCATGGATTGTTGAATGGATGCTCGAAATGAATGGATTGTTGAATGGATGCATGAAATGAATGGATTGTTGAATGGATTGTTGAATGGATGCATGAAATGCATGGATTGTTGAATGGGTGCATGAAATGCATGGATTGTTGAATGGATGCTTGAAATGAATGAATTGTTGAATGGATGCATGAAATACGTGGATTGTTGAATGGATGCATGAAATGCGTGGATTGTTAAATGGATGCATGAAATGCGTGGATTGTTGAATGGAAGCATGTAATGCATGGATTGTTGAATGGATGCCTGTAATGCATGGATTGTTGAATGGATGCATGAAATGCTTGGGTTTTTGAATGGTTGCATCAAATTCATGGATTGTTGAATGGATGCATCAAATGCATGGATTTTTAAATCGATGCATCAAATGCATGGATTGTTGAATCGATGCATCAAATTCACGAATTGTTAAATAAATGCATCACATGCATGGATTGTTGAATGGATGCATCAAATGCATGGATTGTTGAGTGGATGCATCAAATGCATGGATGGTTAAATGGATGCATGAAATGCATGGATTGTTGAGTGGATGCATGAAATGAATGGATTGTTGAATGGATGCATGAAATGCATGGATTGTTGAATGGATGCATGAAATGCATGGATTGTTGAATGGATGCATGAAATGCATGGATTGTTGAATGGATGCATGAAATGTATGGATTGTTGCATGGATGCATGAAATGTATGGATTGTTGCATGGATGCATGAAATGCATGGATTGTTGAATGGATGCATGAAAGGCATGGATTGATGAATGAATGCATGTAATGCATGGATTGTTGAATGGATGCATGAAATGCGTGGATTGTTGAAAGGATGCAGGAAATGCTTAGATTGTTGAATGGATGCATCAAATGAATGGATTCTTGAATGGATGCATGAAATGCATGGATTGTTGAATGGATGCATTAAATGCATGGATTGTTGATTGGATGCTTGAAATGAATGAATTGTTGAATGGATGCTTGAAATGAATGGATTGTTGAATGGATGCATGAAATGCATGGATTGTTGAATGGATGCATGAAATGCATGGATTGTTGAATGGATGCTTGAAAGGAATGGATTGTTGAATGGATGCATGAAATGCATGGGTTGTTGAATGGATGCATGAAATGCATGGATTGTTGAATGGATGCATGAAATGCATGGATTGTTGAATGGATACATGAAATGCATGGATTGTTGAATGGATGCGTGAAATGCATGGGATGTTGAATCGATCCATGTAATGCATGGATTGTTGAATAGATGCATGTAATGCATGGATTGTTGAATGGATGCATGAAATGCATGGATTGTTGAATGGATGCATTAAATGCATGGGTTGTTGATTGGATGCTTGAAATGAATGGATGCATGAAATGCATGGATTGTTGAATGGATGCTTGAAATGAATGGATTGTTGAATGGATGCATGAAATGCATGGATTGTTGAATGGATGCATGAAATGCATGGATTGTTGAATGGATGCTTGAAATGAATGGATTGTTGAATGGATGCATGAAATGCATGGATTGTTGAATGGATGCATCAAATGCATGGATTGTAGAATGGATGCATCAAATGCATGGATTGTTGAATGTATGCATGAAATGCATGGATTGTTGATTGGATTCATGAAATGCGTGGATTGTTGAATTAATGCATGAATTGCGTGAATTGTTGCATGAATGCATGAAATGCATGGATTGTTGAATGGATGCATGAAATGCATGGGATGTTGAATGGATGCGTGAAATGCATGGGATGTTGAATCGATGCATGTAATGCATGGATTGTTGAATGGATGCATGAAATGCATGGATTGTTGAATGGATGCATGAAATGCATGGATTGTTGAATGGATGCTTGAAACGAATGGATTATTGAAAGGATGCAGGAAATGCATATATTGTTGAATGGATGCATGAAATTCGTGAATTGTTGAATACATGCATCAAACGAATGGATTGTTGAATTTATGCATCAAATGCATGGATTGTTGAATCGATGCATGAAATGCGTGGATTGTTGAATGGATGCAAGAAATGCCTGGATTGTTGAATGGATGCATGAAATGCATGGATTGTTGAATGGATGCATGAAATTCGTGGATTGTTGAATGGATGCGTGAAACGCATGGACTGTTGAATGGATGCATGAAATGCATGGCTTGTTCAATGGATGCATCAAATGCATGGATTGTTGAATAGATGCATAAAATGCATGGATTGTTGAATGGATGCATCAAATGCATGGATTGTTGAATGGATGCATCAAATGCATGGATTGTTGGGTGGATGCATCAAATGCATGGATTGTTGAGTGGATGCATGAAATGCATGGATTGTTGAATGGATGCATGAAATGCGTCTATTGTTTAATGAATGCATGAAATGCGTCTATTGTTTAATGGATGCATGAAATGCATGGGTTGTTTAATGGATGCATGAAATGCATGGATTGTTGAATGGATGCATCAAATGCATGGATTGTTAAATGGATGCATGAAATGCATGGATTGTTGAATGGATGCAAGTAATGCATGGATTGTTGAATGGATGCATGTAATGCATGGATTGTTGAATGGATGCATGTGATGCATGGATTGTTGAAAGGGTGCATGAAATGCATGGATTGTTAAATGGAAGCATGTAATACATGGATTGTTGAATGGTTGCATGTAATGCATGGATTGTTAAATGGATGCATGTAATGCATGGATTTTTGAATGGATGCATGAAATGCGTGGATTTTTAAATGGATGCATGAAAAGCGTGGATTGTTTAATGGATGCATGAAATGCATGGGTTGTTGAATAGATGCATCAAATGCATGGATTGTTAAATGGATGCATGAAATGCATGGATTGTTGAATGGATGCAAGTAATGCATGGATTGTTGAATGGATGCATGTAATGCATGGATTGTTGAATGGATGCATGTGATGCATGGATTGTTGAAAGGGTGCATGAAATGCATGGATTGTTAAATGGAAGCATGTAATACATGGATTGTTGAATGGTTGCATGTAATGCATGGATTGTTAAATGGATGCATGTAATGCATGGATTGTTGAATGGATGCATGAAATGCGTGGATTTTTAAATGGATGCATGAAAAGCGTGGATTGTTGAATGGATGCATGAAATGCATGGATTGTTGAATGGATGCATGAAATGCATGGATTGTTGAATGGATGCATGTAATGCATGGATTGTTGAATGGATGCATGTAATGCATGGATTGTTGAATGGATGCATGAAATGCGTGGATTGTTGAATGGGTGCATGAAATGCATGGATTGTTGAATGGATGCTTGAAATGAATGGATTGTTGAATGGATGCATGAAATGCATGGATTGTTGAATGGATGCATGAAATGCATGGATTGTTGAATGGATGCATGAAATGCATGGATTGTTGAATGGATGCAAGAAATGCATAGATTGTTGAATGGATGCTTGAAATGAATGGATTGTTGAACGGATGCATGAAATGCATTGGTTGTTGAATGGATGCTTGAAATGAATGGATTGTTGAATGAATGCATGAAATGCATGGATTGTTGAATGGATGCAAAAAATGCATAGATTGTTGAATGGATGCTTGAAATGAATGGATTGTTGAACGGATGCATGAAATGCATGGATTGTTGAATGGATGCTTGAAATGAATGGATTGTTGAATGGATGCATGAAATGCATGGATTGTTGAATGGATGCATGAAATGCATGGATTGTTGAATGGATGCAAGAAATGCATAGATTGTTGAATGGATGCTTGAAATGAATGGATTGTTGAATGGATGCATGAAATGCATGGATTGTTGAATGGATGCAAGAAATGCATAGATTGTTGAATGGATGCTTGAAATTAATGGATTGTTGAATGGATGCTCGAAATGAATGGATTGTTGAATGGATGCATGAAATGAATGGATTGTTGAATGGATGCATGAAATGCATGGATTGTTGAATGGGTGCATGAAATGCATGGATTGTTGAATGGATGCTTGAAATGAATGAATTGTTGAATGGATGCATGAAATGCGTGGATTGTTGAATGGATGCATGAAATGCGTGGATTGTTAAATGGATGCATGAAATGCGTGGATTGTTGAATGGAAGAATGTAATGCATGGATTGTTGAATGGATGCCTGTAATGCATGGATTGTTGAATGGATGCATGAAATGCTTGGGTTGTTGAATGGTTGCATCAAATTCATGGATTGTTGAATGGATGCATCAAATGCATGGATTTTCGAATCGATGCATCAAATGCATGGATTGTTGAATCGATGCATCAAATTCACGAATTGTTAAATAAATGCATCACATGCATGGATTGTTGAATGGATGCATCAAATGCATGGATTGTTGAGTGGATGCATCAAATGCATGGATGGTTAAATGGATGCATGAAATGCATGGATTGTTGAATGGATGCATGAAATGCATGGATTGTTGAATGGATGCATGAAATGCATGGATTGTTGAATGGATGCATTAAATGCATGGATTGTTGATTGGACGCTTGAAATGAATAGATTGTTGAATGGATGCTTGAAATGAATGGATTGTTGAATGGATGCATGAAATGCATGGATTGTTGAATGGATGCATGAAATGTATGGATTGTTGCATGGATGCATGAAATGTATGGATTGTTGCATGGATGCATGAAATGCATGGATTGTTGAATGGATGCATGAAAGGCATGGATTGATGAATGAATGCATGTAATGCATCATGCAGGGTTGCGGAGTCGGTGGAATAAATTTGCGACTCCGACTCCGACTCCGACTCCACCTTTCCAGAATTTTGCGACTCCGACTCCGACTCCGACTCCACCTTTTCAGAATTTGGCGACTCCGACTCCGACTCCGACTCCACCTATTCAGAATTTGGCGACTCCGACTCCGACTCCGACTCCATTTCTCCAGAATTTGGCGACTCCAACACCGACTCCGCCTATTCACAATTTTGTGGCTCCAACTTCACCTATTCATAATTTATAAGATGAATATTTTATTTCTTAACTAGTGTACACACACCGTCAAAAATGACAAGATTCAATACCTTTCTACAACAAATTTTCGTTTGAGTGGAGTTTCCATGCTTTCAGCTTATTCCAAAGGTAACTTAAATTTCTTATAAGAGTAATAAACACTCAGAACACAGCATTTTTGAGCCGCAAGAGAAGTAGTTATAGCCATTCGTGTCGTATCCGAGATACAGAAATTCAGCATTACTGAAAGCAACTGCGAACTTGTGTATGTATATTTTAATATGCAATACAGTACATTGCATTACAGTATATTGTAATATACAATACAGCATATTGTAATATGCAATACCCCGCCGAACTCGGTATTCACGATACAAACTTGAGTATATAAGGCTATGGATCGCTCTAATTGTGATGAAAGTGACTTATTATAGAGCTATTGCACAACGAAAATGAGTGTATTAATTGACCGTGAACTGGAACCAAGACCGCCCGTGCAAATTTTTTCCCATCAATTATTCTTAACAGCGTGACACAAAACGTATAAATAAACACACGACAGTCATTCTTAGTAGTAAACGGTTGCAGGTGTTGAAACCTGTGCATATGTTCATTATATTCTTTATTATCGAACGACTTTTAAATTGACTACAGATTGTTAATAATCAAGATACTAGTGTACATGATTGGTCAAAAATGACGGGATCCAATGGTATCGTTTTAAAAAAATCTCAAGATAAAATGGCAAACAAATATATCCATTGTAATAGTACCTGCGATTAAAATACAGTATTCTCGTACTTGTGCACTGGTAAAACTCGTATCACAGATACGGTCATTAAGCATATTCAAAAACGTCACAAACGCACACAACAACCAAGCAAATTGTATAACATAATACCTATCTGAATTGTAATTTAAATTATTGTTCGCAAGAGGTTTTTAAAAAATTTGCCATACCTTTTAAGCATTTAAATGCCTTTGAAATTTAAATGCGATGAGTCGCATTTTCTTGACAGTTGATTCGATTTTCACGCAATGGTTTCTACTTATAAACATAAGTGAGCAGATGCCTGATTTTTCATATTTCGATGGTATTTATGATACTGAGTTTGGAGACTGGTTACAGAGTTTGGTAGAGTGTGCGAAAGGCGGAAATTGAGGGTAAATGTGAATAAAAGTAAGGTGATGAGATGTTCAAGAGGTGGAGTGTTTGGAACTTTGGATGTGAGGTTGAATGGGGAAGTTTTAGAGGAGGTAGAGCTTTTTAGGTACCTCGGGTCGGATGTGACTGTTAAGGATAGTATGGAAGTAGAAGTGAAGCATCGAGTGAGTGAAGGTTGTAAGACATTGAGTGCAATGAGGAAAGTTTTTGAATGCAGGAGTTTGAGTATGAATGTTAAGAGGGGACTGTATGAAAGATTGATTGTGCCAGTTTTGTTGAATGGAGCAGAGTCCTGGGGGTTGAGAGCTGCTGAGAGGAGGAAGTTGGATGTGTTTGAGATGAAGTGTTTGAGGAGCACGTATGGAGTAACTAGAAGAGATAGGATCAGGAATGAGTTGGTTAGGGGGCAGACTGGTGTTATCAAAAAGTTGAGCAGGCGAGTGGATGAAAAAGTGCTTGGATGGTTTGGGCATGTTGAAAGAATGAATGTTGAGCGGCTGGTGAAAAAGATATATATGTCAGAAGTGAGTGGTCTTCGAGCGCGAGGTAGACCACGGATGAGTTGGATGGATGGGGTGAGACGTGCTTTGTATGAGAGGGGTCTGACTGTGGACGTGGCGAGAGGGATGGCTGCGGACAGAAGTGCGTGGGAGCAGTGTATAGGGAGGTAATTTTATTTCTGACGCGTTACTGGAAGCTGCCCGCTTGTGATGGGGTTGACCTGTCATGTGCGGGGGGAGGGGCTGCACTCAATGAAGCGGTCGGGGTAAACCAGCTGTGGCTGTCGGGCCTGACTGTGGGAGGTGGTTGTGCTGGGCTGCTGCTGATCCTAGCAGTTCAGGTGCAGCCAGTGCTGCCTCTCTCGCCTCCTAGTGACTAAGTGTGGGGATTGTGGCCTGCTGTCGGCTACCTTCCCATAGGGAGGATAAGCCCGGTATATGTATGTATGTATGTATGTATTTATGATACTGTCCAAGCAAGCAGATTCCCATTGTAATGAGATAGGGGAAATTACGCACGAGAACATGTACTTATCATTGACGGACACCTGGTTTTTTATTATATCGGGTGTCCTGTAAAAATGTCACCGATTTTTAATTAATTATATCTCAGCTTTAAATTAACATATTTGAATTGCCTTTGTTCACAATGTAGTAAATTTTGTTTCCTTTTCGAATAATTTATGTTATTGAAAATCGGTTGAATAACCGCTTTATAATGTCCAATTTACTGAAAGGAGTAGAAAAATTAATTGTTCAAATGAAAATTTTTTAAAACAATATTGATATTCTTCCTTATTTTGTAGTTTCCATAAAACTGAACACACAAAAATTTTAAGGGGTAACAAATCATTACCTTATATAACCTTAACGACATACCCTCCATTTCTCTCAAGGCAAGTACTACTTCTAGCCACCATTGAACGAAGAGTTTTACCCATTATTCCACCGTTTTCTATCAGTCCTTGAAACACTATTATTGAGAACACTTGAAAATTGAAACCTCTCAGAGGGTTTAAATACTTAGTTGTATGTACGATACATCGTTATGAAATTATTCTCAACAGTAGGTATTGAGGAATGGAGAAGAACACCAGTTGTTTTTGTTGTTTTTAAAACTTTCCCTTTGAACAATTTTTCTACCCCTTTCAGTGAATCGATCACCTTGAAGTTTATTCAACTGATTTTCAAAAACTTATATTATTTCAAAAGGAAACCAAATTGAATAAATTGTAAATAAAAGACAATTAAAATATGTTAATTTAAGCAGAGATATTATCAATTAAAAAGTCCGGGACATTTTTGTGGGACACGCAGTATAGTATTGATTGTTCTTATACAATAAATGGTCAAGTGTCTCCTTTGAACAAATTAATAAATAGGTTTAGCTATTTCGTGAGCGTAATCTCTTCTATGTTAGTACAATGAAGTTTTAGGACTTAAAACTTAAGAGAAATTGGTCGAACATTTATTTCAAATACAGAAGAACTTCAAGGGAACAACAGCAAGTCGTTTCCCGAGATACGCAAAAATAGAAACCGTACCCAAGTTAGGTGGATCTTGAGGATTCCAACAGTACGCACAGGAGCGTCCTCTGCGAAATTTTTATTATTGAATTCCTTTAAAATGAAGACCGAAAATCTTCTTTAACGTAAGGTTAGTTTTTAAAACGATACTCGCTAAAAATAGAAGACACCCAATGGACGCGGCCGGTCATCAGCACGGTACTCCGGTAGGAAATTTTAGAGGCGTTCTGAGTAGAGAGATACAGAGTTTTAAGATGTCCGGTCGCCGACTAGGTGAATATCGTATCTTATTGTAAGATTACATATAGCACTAAGATGTTAACAATTAATTGACAATTAATTACCTTGAATAGTAAGTGCCTATTCAAGAGGCTGCAAAAGCCGGGTCGAGGAGTTCATGTCGCAGAAAGAGACTGCTTTTTACGCAATAGAAATAAGTTAGAGGTACCAGACCCACTTTTATTAAAAGGAAGACATGCTGCCCAAGCAGAGCAAGCTCAAAGATAATTTAATGAGTGAACGCCAAAGCGTCACAAGTAATGTTAATTGAAGCTATTTAAGGTTAATGCAGTCTGCTAGAAGCGCAAACATGCTTATTTATAGAAAGTTAAATTTAAACACAAAAAACGGAAAAAAATATGCAGCTGCAAAACAAAAAACAACGAACAAAAAGATCTTATTTCATCAGTTTCAAATTCTTGTCTGTGAACTAAGAAAGGCCAACTGAAGAAAACTTTTTCTTCCACAAAGCCGCCATCAGAAATACGGAAAATATTCAACAGGAAATTTCATTGAACAAACAAAATTGGCTGTTCGTCTTTGTTGGTTGATCTGTCTCCCTTTCACGCTCTTAGAGATACTTAACTACTGTATCTGTGATGCCAGTTTCACCAGTGAACAAGTATTAGAATATTTTAATCGCGGGTGCTATTAGGATGAAAATATTTCTTTATGGTCCACATCTGGAAGATTTCTATACAGACAATATCGAATCCCGTCATTTGACGAGTCGTGTACACAATTATGTATACTGAGTGTTTCAGAAAACGAGGTACAAAATTGCACATCAAGTAGAAAATGGCCAAATAAACACTTTTTGTCCTATGAAATTTTCACCCAAAAAATCGGGGTTGGGAGGCATTAGGTGTTTATTGTTTTTAAGGTTTAAATTTAATGGCACAATTACTCGCGGTATTGATTCTGAATTTACTTTGCAAAAATTGTTCAAAATGTGTTCCACCTACATCTATGCGCTTTTCGAATGTTAGCCTTAACGGCTGCCGAATATTAGGAAACACGTCTGGCATTAAGGTATCTCACCTGCAGCCACTGCAATTCTGGCCACAAGATCTTCCTCAGACCCAATGGGTGTAGCATAAACAAGGCTCTTCACGTGTCCCCAAAAATTGAAACCGAGTGGAGTCATGTCAGGAGATCTAGGAGGTCTTGTAACTAGCACATTTCGCCCGATCAACGTAAATTCAAAATAAATATTGCGAGTAGTTTATTCAAAAAATTTCACCCTTTAAAACAATAAGCTGCTAATATCTCAATGTCTCTTTCTTCGGAAAATTTTATGGAAGAAAAAGTTTTTATTTGGATATCTTCTATTTGATGTGCAATTTTTTGCCTCTTATTCTGAATCTGAAACACCCTGTATATTACTGACAAGTGTTTTCTGAGTAGGTAATGTAGGCATTGTCTACACTGAGAAGCATAGATATGCATCAACAGTTTTTTATTACTAAGTATGCACTAATTCAGTGAAATTATAGTAGTTAATTCAATGACTATGCTTCAAATCCCCAAAATTATGATATACGTGTAGATAAGGTAGGTAAGATTTGCACACTGCCTTTTCTTCTTTGTATCTACACTATGCAGGGTAACAATGCAGAAAAAGTGTCATATTATTGCTCAACACTATGTTACATTTCGGCTATAATAAGCAAAAGTTGTTCTGCTTTCATCGCAGGGGCCTGAGTTTTTTTGGAAAGTTTTTTTTTACGAATAAAAGTCACTTCTAGCTTCTTTGCGTGTATTATGATACTATCTCTTATTTTCGTCTAACTTTTTACTTTGTATTGGACACTTTGTTATTTTAATAAACGCCCAGGTTCTTCTCATTTCGTGTTTTTTGGCGCAATTTGAAACGTTTCCAGCAAGAGAATTTGTACTATCGCATAAATGCAAAAACCATTGCAGCTGAGATAGTGCATTGTTTTCAGTTACAATGTGTGTGTGACTGTAAGTGAAGTTTTTGCTGGTGTGTGTAATTATTTTCATTGCAGCTCGTTTACATCGTATTTTTATTTTTTTAAGTGTCTCAATGCCGATATAGATAACCTTACAACATTTCCAAATCTTCCTTAACAAGAAGTAATTAATTATATAATGCTACAAAACAAATACTATTTCAGTTTTTTAAAATGTCTCAACATAATTATAAAATTCTGCATTTCAGCGTATACTAGCTTAGAAACTGGGGAGTGATACGAAGATAAAAATTAAACATGATGATGAAATAGTGAAAAACAATATAACTCTGAAAGAACCAAATTACATTCAAGGAATAACTTGAGAAATGAGAAGAAATTTTTATTATCAATACATGTTAACTTGACTTAAAAACACGGAAGCCATATCAATTTTGATAACATGACTTGAAAACTAGAAGTCTTTGTGCACTAGACCATAGCTTCAGGTTTCGGCAAAGACTACTCATTGGCAATGAATCATAACCTAAAGACTAGAAATGTTTATGATCATTATCAATCAATGCATCATTTTGAGCATACAGAGTTACCACTCTTTATGTGAGTACAATGTATTGCATCAGCTGAAATGTTCTGCAAGTAACTTGCAACACATTTACTACTATTTTCCTGTTCCTATGTATTAATTGAAGGAAAAATGAACAAAACAGAAATATACAGAATGAATTTGCGATGCTTTCAATTACTAATTCCTGCTTTTAACTACAAAATATACATTAATGCTGGGTATAAAAATTATATTTCGCACTCGTAGGTTTCTCATATATATCTGTGCAAACCCTCAATGACTAGATAAGATGACGGTATTAGGTGATAGGAATAAATACGCTGTTCCAAACTTAGAACAAAACAATCAACGAAAACATTGCGTATTTTTTAGACTTTTCAGCAAAGCATTCTAACTCTGTTTTGGTTTACTTCTAGTTTTAAAGAATTATAAATAATTTTAAGCAAAAATTAGAATCGAAGACACCAAAAAATAGCGACTCCAACCACGACTCTTCCACATCCGAATGAACGACTCCGACTCCGACTCCGACTCCACCACATTCGGAAAAGCGACTCCGACTCCGACTCCGACTCCATCACACTTCAGAGTAGCGACTCCGACTCCGACTCCACCACACTTCAGAGAAGCGACTCCGACTCCGACTCCGACTCCACCCTAAAACATCCGACTCCGGCGACTCCGACTCCCGACTCCGACTCCGACTCCGCAACCCTGAATGCATGGATTGTTGAATGGATGCATGAAATGCGTGGATTGTTGAAAGGATGCAGGAAATGCTTAGATTGTTGAATGGATGCATCAAATGAATGGATTCTTGAATGGATGCATGAAATGCATGGATTGTTGAATGGATGCATTAAATGCATGGATTGTTGATTGGATGCTTGAAATGAATGAATTGTTGAATGGATGCTTGAAATTAATGAATTGTTGAATGGATGCTTGAAATGAATGGATTGTTGAATGGATGCATGAAATGCATGGATTGTTGAATGGACGCATGAAATGCATGGATTGTTGAATGGATGCTTGAAAGGAATGGATTGTTGAATGGATGCATGAAATGCATGGGTCGTTGAATGGATGCATGAAATGCATGGATTGTTGAATGGATGCATGAAATGCATGGATTGTTGAATGGATGCATGAAATGCATGGATTGTTGAATGGATGCGTGAAATGCATGGGATGTTGAATCGATCCATGTAATGCATGGATTGTTGAATAGATGCATGTAATGCATGGATTGTTGAATGGATGCATGAAATGCATGGATTGTTGAATGGATGCATTAAATGCATAGGTTTTTGATTGGATGCTTGAAATGAATGGATTGTTGAATGGATGCATGAAATGCATGGATTGTTGAATGGATGCTTGAAATGAATGGGTTGTTGAATGGATGCATGAAATGCATGGATTGTTGAATGGATGCATTAAATGCATGGATTGTTGATTGGACGCTTGAAATGAATAGATTGTTGAATGGATGCTTGAAATGAATGGATTGTTGAATGGATGCATGAAATGCATGGATTGTTGAATGGATGCATGAAATGTATGGATTGTTGCATGGATGCATGAAATGTCTGGATTGTTGCATGGATGCATGAAATGCATGGATTGTTGAATGGATGCATGAAAGGCATGGATTGATGAATGAATGCATGTAATGCATGGATTGTTGAATGGATGCATGAAATGCGTGGATTGTTGAAAGGATGCAGGAAATGCTTAGATTGTTGAATGGATGCATCAAATGAATGGATTCTCGAATGGATGCATGAAATGCATGGATTGTTGAATGGATGCATTAAATGCATGGATTGTTGATTGGATGCTTGAAATGAATGAATTGTTGAATGGATGCTTGAAATGAATGAATTGTTGAATGGATGCTTGAAATGAATGGATTGTTGAATGGATGCATGAAATGCATGGATTGTTGAATGGATGCTTGAAAGGAATGGATTGTTGAATGGATGCATGAAATGCATGGGTCGTTGAATGGATGCATGAAATGCATGGATTGTTGAATGGATGCATGAAATGCATGGATTGTTGAATGGATGCATGAAATGCATGGATTGTTGAATGGATGCGTGAAATGCATGGGATGTTGAATCGATCCATGTAATGCATGGATTGTTGAATAGATGCATGTAATGCATGGATTGTTGAATGGATGCATGAAATGCATGGGATGTTGAATGGATGCATGTAATGCATGGATTGTAGAATGGATGCAGGAAGTGCATGGATTGTTGAATGGATGCATGTAATGCATGGATTGTTGAATGGATGCATGAAATGCGTGGATTGTTGAAGGGATGCAGGAAATGCATAGTTTGTTGAATGGATGCATGAAATTCGTGAATTGTTGAATGAACGCATGAAAAGCGTGGATTGTTGAATGGATGCATGAAAGGCATGGATTGATGAATGAATGCATGTGATGCATGGATTGTTGAATGGATGCATGGGATGCATGGATTGTTGAATGGATGCATGAAAGTCGTGGATTGTTGAATGAATGCATGAAATGCATGGATTGTTGTGTAACGATATATTCAACAAAAGTTATCTATATACGTAGAGAGGATAAGCGCGACAACCGGCAGGTCGACGCTAGGCTGCCCGAGAGGTATAGGGGGTACAGGAGCAGGGAGAAGTAGGTAAAGGGGGTAGAAGCTATTTCGAGAGCTAGTCCAAAATACATCACATATACGGGAGTTGTTGTAAATAAACAACATAGCACAGGAAATAGTGGATTTAAAATTGAAGTGCCTACGTGTCAGGAAATCAAAGGTTTCTGGGTTTATTTTAGAGATATATGCGTAGCAATATAGTGAGGTAAGGGACACGTCAGTATAGTGAGGTGACGCTTGAGGGTTAGCCAATCGCGATACGCTACGTCACTTTCAGTTTTCGCGGGTGTAGCAAAGCCCACGGAGCGCATTCTTTGTTCGAAGGGGCGTATAAATAACGCAGAGAGAAGGCGAGCCGGTCTACTTCGTCGATTTAATGACTCAGTGCAGGATGTAGGGATACGAGTTCTTCGAGGGGGAGGTGAGATATTGTTCTTTGTTCTTTGAAGGTCCTCATGCAGCTTATTAAATTTGTGTTCATAAAAAGAGTGGAGTGATTCAAGTAGAAATGGTTGACAATTTTTTATTGCAATTGAAGTTGTTGTCTAGGTGGGGCGCAGTAATTTTCATTGTTAATATTGCAATTTGATCTTTGGGTTTTCATTTTAAATCATCCTCGAATTGTTCTCGTGTTTGGAGTTCACTTTAATGACGGGAATGAAAGAATTATTGCATTATTTTTAGAGGGAAATCAGAATGTTCGTGTCTTATTGAACTATTGAAGTGTAGGCTAAATGGTTTTCATGTAACTTATCTCGAAACAGAGTGCTTTGTGATTTGTTTTGTAAAGCGGGGTGAAATAATCCAATTATTCTCAGAGGGAAAATAAATAAATTTTATGATTGATTTGGGGATTAAAGGGGGGTAAAATTCAATCAATTCGATTTGAAGTAGGGGCATTGCAAGGAATAAAGATTCAAGTGGAGTGTAGTCACTTAATATAATCCTTGTTCCCAGGAGGGGTCGGGTGTTTGAGTGTGGAGCGGCTTGGAGTTTTCAACGGTGTGGGCTAGGCGACTCCGGGTTGCAGAGCAACCTGACCATATGGCGCTTACCAAGCTGAAGTGCCAGGGCCTACTGCCTACCAGTCACACTGAGAGGGAAGTTATGCAAGCAATAGAGCTTAGAAAATGTTCAGGCTCTCTGAAATTCAAGAGGAGCTCGGGGTATGCCTTGGAAACGCTTCGTTCGCAACGATCAAGAGAAGTCATGGATAATATAATAGGCCATAGTTGACTGTGCCTTTTCCTTCCGCGCGCGCTGCGATTGCCTAGGATTGTGCAGGATATGCCTCTGGTTGGTGTTTTGTGTTGGCGTTACAAGGTACGCGCGCCAGTAACTTTCGCTAATATTGTGTGTCGCAAATTTCTTTGCTTGCCGAGAGTGTCTCATGCCAATCACGTGTTCATTAACTAACTCGAAATAAAGTAATCAATAATGTACCATTAACCGAGTGTTTCATTTCCCATGTTGAACTGAGGTATTGGTGTGGGTGAGCAGATCAGTAGCTACTTTCTCTATTTTTCCAACTGTTCTACCATTTCCTCTTGCTGTGTTTTCCGCTCTGGTATTTTCATTTTTCCCCTCTTACTAAGGAGGTTTCGAGTCCTCCATTCGAACTAACACAGTGTAGGCGCCTGATCAGCGCCACGTACGCTACACCGTGCAAAGTTTCGTGACACCTCAAACTGAATTTAATTATATACTGTTCTGCTTACCACCCGGTACTTCGGTTTACATGGGAAATTTTTTTTGTGTCGTAATTCTTTCTGTTTGATAAAAATTTAATAATAATTCAAAGTGATTCTTTAAATCCAGTCGAGCACTCTAAAACTGTAGAGGATGCTGAGACTGGAGTGCAGTAAAGCAGCGGCTTAAGCTTGCGGTTTCTGGCTGCCTGTTCGAATGAGCTGTACGGTCTGTAAGCGCATTCCATAGCTGGCTCCATAAAATTCGAGTTTGAAGTGTAGAGGCATCAGCAGCGCGCATATAAGTTAGGTTTGAGTGGCATAAGTATGCAATGGCTCAGTGAATAATGCTAAGTGAGAGCATGTGTAAAGTAGCGTGTTTCAGTGTGACCAGTATTTTCAAGCAGTGATTTTTTTTATCTCTCTAAATGTTGAAAAACAGAAATTGAATTTGCTCTCTCTAAATGTTGAAAAACAGAAATTGAATTTGCTCTCTCTAAATGTTGAAAAACAGAAATTGAATTTGCTCTCTCTAAATGTTGAAAAACAGAAATTGAATTTTGCTCGAATGATATCATGAGTCTGGCGGGTGGTAGATAATATATGCACGTCATGCAATTTTTCTGTGAAAATGATGCAGTGTTTTGAGCAGTTAATACCGATTCTCAGTCAATGCATTGCAAATTGTAATTATTGTTTATGTGCATTCTAAACTGTGTTTTTTTGTGAACTCTCATGCTGGTGAAGTCAATCATCTTATGTTTTTACACTTCCAATTCTTGTTTAAAATTCTCAAGACATGAGCTGTAGGTGCTTTATCTGAATGCTGAGAATACTGAGTGACTAATTACCGTGGATGTCAGATAAATTACAGTGAACATGATTTTATTTGCAGTATATCGCATTAATTTGTGTATTAACGTAATTTCCCTGAATTCGGCAAATATCTGTTTGGAAATATTCTGTAGTAAGATGCTCGGTGCTATCCATTGTCGAGCTTTGCAAGCTTGAGAGGTTCATCAGAAAATTCCTGAGCCATAAAGCAACCGCAAGCGGCATGTCTCGTAGGAGGGAGAGCGTGGGTCGAGTTCAGAAATTCGCTCAAAAAAAAAAAAAATTTGCCCACTTATAGAGGGAATTATCTTGAGTATTTAACAGCTGCTAAAATCGTATTGTACATCATGTCTAACTCAAACTATTTTTCTCTACTTTGTTCAGTACCGCTTGCCAATTTTTTTTATGTGAGTGATGCAATGTGTCTTCTCAGACTAGATGATGATATTACGTAGCACTTGGGCATTGAAATAGAAAGAGATTATCTAAAACCTTTCTTAATAGTGTGCTGCGTGTACAATTTCAAAATATTTTTGGATAATCAGATATGTCAATATTAAAGTAGTATTAGGCATCTTAAAGTAGTATTAGGCGGCATTTGGCTGCAGAAGTATTAAAATAGACACGGAAAATAGATCTATGTAGGAGCGCGCGAATCAGTGACATGGAATGTAAAATTTCACAAGTTATGTGATAGCATTTTAGGATGTTGCTCGTGCTGCTCAAAGCTCAATTTTAGTGCCTTAGTGTAGGTTAACGTCTATTGCACGGTTGACAACTTGTGAAATTGTCATTTAGATACATGAAACATACAAAATTTTCTTTAAAGCTTAATAATTCCAAAGCATTTGTATAGAAAACGAGATGCTAATTATTCATCTGGCAAAGTCTACAGAATTTCTCAAGAAATTAAAAGTCATCAAATATTTTGTTGCGGAACTTGATTGATAAACTAATTTAATTTTGTTGAGATTGAAATTAAATCTATCTGGAAGGTGGATGGAGAAACTACGCACTTCTTGCTAATGTTAAATTACCAAAGTGAATTGCAGTAGAAGTAATGCTCCTTCACAGAATATTATAAATAAAAATTTACGTTAAAAATGGAACTGTCAATAGAATGTCTACCGTGCATTGGCGAGTAAATGTAGGATTTTCTTATCTCATTGATCTACCTCGAAATGAGGAAGGAGTCTTAATTAAATTTAGTGATTATTTTAATGAACACGTGAGAGGTATGTTGCAATTTTTTTATCTACGTTGAAAAATTTAGAGGAATCTAAAATTGACGGGAATGCTATTGGGAAGATGAATTCATGCCTTGTATTTGCCCCTCAGGGGGATACAATTATTGTATCTATGGGAACTAGCGCTCCCAGGGGGACAATGTGAGGGCCCGAGCTAAAGGTTAGGTAGGCTTTCTTTTGTTAAAATAGAATAGGTTTTGTTGTGTTACGGACCATCTTTTTTTCGGTTCACTGCTGTCCTGTTTTTCACCGCCTACCACTTTCTTCTTCAACTTTTTCTTGTTTCATGAACTTCTTTCTTAGCTTTCTGTTTCTGTGCCCTTTCTGCATAGATTCCACGTTCCCTTAACTCCATACTAAATGGTGCCTTCTTCCTTCCTCTCTTTACATCTCATTGTTGAGGATAGGGAGGCTTAAACTAACTAATAAACTAATAAACTAAACTGCCTTGTATTTGTGTTATACTGTCCAAGTGACCATTCCTATACATGTAGTGTAATGTGTCCATGGAGTGTTTCATATCAGCTTGGGCAGGCAAAAATATTCTCAAGCGATATCTTGGTTCTGTGAGGCTGATAGTAGGATGTAACTGAGTGTGTATAACCGCGAGTGAAGCTGAGGGTGTGTTCGAATTTTACAACTTGTTCTACGCAAGGATCATAAAAGTGCGCTCGGGCACCAGGGCACTCGTTGTCTGTGTCAGTAGGTCAAGAGTGAGGCCCGTACGAGCCGAAGGAATGTGATAGCGCAACAGGTTAAAATAAAAGTAACACTGATGATGAGTAAAATTTGAAAATATGTATGTAAATTTAAATGGCCGGGATTTCACTTGAAATAATTGTGACTCGTTTTTTTTTGCTTTGCCCTTTACGAGTTATTAAATTTGAAAAGTGTTCTGCGTGCCATACCCTGTGTGTCAGTTTTTGAAAGGAGCAGAGCAAATAATAAAATTGTGTTGCTAGGATTGTGTTGGTCGATAGATCAGACGTCGAGTGGTTCAACTAGGCAGCATATAGAAAATATAAATTCTCGGGTCAACGCATGAATATTTGTAAATAATTCAAAAACATATTGAGTATTTATTTAAGTTGCAAATGAAAATTGTTTCCTGGTCGCTGAAATTCAGGAGGGTTCGCTCGGTGTCTTTTGCCTTATGTTCTGGCTGAGCTGATCTCGTGATTTGACTGTGCTAGGATGTTTTCATTTATTCTAAGTATTATATCTATAGTGTAAGAATGGTTCCTGATTCCCTAACCTATCATGTGTGTCATCAGGAATTTTCTTGCTTTTCGCCTGGTGAGCATTGACTGTGGGGTTAACATAGGAACTGTGATTTTATTACCGAATGTGACTTTTGTTTTGCTTACTCATAACTAACATACTTGTGCATATCCAAGCGAGTGGTTGTGGGTGGTTAACTAATCGATTGCGTCTTCATGGATTGTCTACTGGCAAAGGGAACGTGTATTATAATGTCTGTGTTTCTGCAAGTGCATCACAACTTCCATCTTTTAAAGAAAACAATAGGCAGTTGATACTATGCCCGGGTTTCATAATTGGAGTTTTGACTTTAGTACTTAATACGATCTGGTGTGAACTTAAAATTCGCTGACTCTCCGCACCGGTCGTGATTGAGGATACTGAATGTTTATATACTCCGAACTGAAGGATATGCAAATCACACGTAGCTTTTAAGACACAAACATTGCCGTTAAATTAACGGATTCCATATAATTCTGCTGACCCGAACGTTGTATATACAGAAAATTTGTTAGGGGAATACGGAGTACCTCTCATCTAGAGAGATGAATGAAGACGAAGAGTACAGTCTCGGGGCTGGGATCAGGTTGATGTTTACAATGCATATTCTTGCACTTCATAATTTTTTTGTGTGTTGGTCGGATTGTCGGAAATGATGTGTACAGCAGAGTATGACGCACGTCTAATCAACGTCAAAGTCTGAAAGGCTGTATGCAGCAGAGTATGATACACGTCTGACCAACGTCATAATATTACATGTATTTGTGTACTTGTTCTCAGGTACAAGATTTCGGCCCAGTGGGTAGATCTCTTGGCAATCTGCAAGTCATTATGTATGTGAAATTAAATGTGTGTTTTTTATTTATTTTAGTAGTCCTGTGATCGAAAGGCATCGAAAAAAAAATCGGGGCCCATTCGCAATGTCACTGGAATGCTAGCATGTGTTTTTACTTGTATTACGAAATATATATTTGTGTGCAGTAATGAACGGTCAGGCGACACTATTGAAAATTATTTTTTAAACTGGCGCTGATTGATACCAAGTTATTGCTACACGCAGGAAATCTCATGGGTAACTTCTGCTCCAATAGAGTAGACTTGTACCGTCAATAGAGATGTCATGTATGCAAACCTCAGGGGTTTAAACTGCACTTCCAGCCGGCGGGAAATGAGTTGTCCTAACCTGATGGCTTTGTAGATAATCATAAATGATCAACTTTCATCGAGGAGACAGGCTGACGAGCCCACCTAAAGGAACTATAAGCGTATTAACGCGAGTCCCCGATAATACCACAGGAGTGATGGACTACACGCAGGATGAGGAATTTTGGAGCATTGCTATATTTTGATCACCTGAGACTCAGGGGTACCCCCCGAAAGACTTGTACAGAAATAACAAGATGGAAATTATCAATTGAGATTCATCGAGAATAAAATGTTTCAAGAGTAAACTTTATTTAACTTTGAGATCTTTCTACGTGAATGCCAAGTGAAGGAATGATTTACCATGTCTATGTCCTTGTGCAAAGTTCGCTGTATTAATTGAGCGCATTGTGTTTTCTTTCCTCTGCTTATGTTACTGAATTTATGAAGACAAATCAAGCGGATAATGTTGGATTTTTTTCTATCGATGTCGTTGTGCGTCTATTATCTGTAAGAGATGAGAGTCTCCTTCGTTTTGCAAATGGAAGATTATACATAGCGGATGCGAGTTTTCTTCGTTTTTTTTGGGGTATGTAAGAGTATATGAAACAGATGCGGTTCTCAAGAGCATTGTGTTCTTTATTAGGGTGCCTTAATAATATGATGTGTGTGTTTTCATTCCTTTTGTGTATCCATGTATGTTTTCAATGTACGAATGATATTTTACGGCTTGTGTGATACACGGTGTCAAGGCTAGCGTTCCACTGAATTAATTGAAAACTTTGCAGCTGCAGCTGATAAGAATTTAATATTTTCATATGAAAATTTGAACCAACTGCATTGGCTCAAATTTTACGAAGGGCGCGGGGATGTAACGAAATATTCAACAAAAGTTATCTATATACGTAGAGAGGATAAGCGCGACAACCGGCAGGTCGACGCTAGGCTGCCCGAGAGGTATAGGGGGTACAGGAGCAGGGAGAAGTAGGTAAAGGGGGGTAGAAGCTATTTCGAGAGCTAGTCCAAAATACATCACATATACGGGAGTTGTTGTAAATAAACAACATAGCACAGGAAATAGTGGATTTAAAATTGAAGTGCCTACGTGTCAGGAAATCAAAGGTTTCTGGGTTTATTTTAGAGATATATGCGTAGCAATATAGTGAGGTAAGGGACACGTCAGTATAGTGAGGTGACGCTTGAGGGTTAGCCAATCGCGATACGCTACGTCACTTTCAGTTTTCGCGGGTGTAGCAAAGCCCACGGAGCGCATTCTTTGTTCGAAGGGGCGTATAAATAACGCAGAGAGAAGGCGAGCCGGTCTACTTCGTCGATTTACTGACTCAGTGCAGGATGTAGGGATACGAGTTCTTCGAGGGGGAGGTGAGATATTGTTCTTTGTTCTTTGAAGATCCTCATGCAGCTTATTAAATTTGTGTTCATAAAAAGAGTGGAGTGATTCAAGTAGAAATGGTTGACAATTTTTTATTGCAATTGAAGTTGTTGTCTAGGTGGGGCGCAGTAATTTTCATTGTTAATATTGCAATTTGATCTTTGGGTTTTCATTTTAAATCATCCTCGAATTGTTCTCGTGTTTGGAGTTCACTTTAATGACGGGAATGAAAGAATTATTGCATTATTTTTAGAGGGAAATCAGAATGTTCGTGTCTTATTGAACTATTGAAGTGTAGGCTAAATGGTTTTCATGTAACTTATCTCGAAACAGAGTGCTTTGTGATTTGTTTTGTAAAGCGGGGTGAAATAATCCAATTATTCTCAGAGGGAAAATAAATAAATTTTATGATTGATTTGGGGATTAAAGGGGGGTAAAATTCAATCAATTCGATTTGAAGTAGGGGCATTGCAAGGAATAAAGATTCAAGTGGAGTGTAGTCACTTAATATAATCCTTGTTCCCAGGAGGGGTCGGGTGTTTGAGTGTGGAGCGGCTTGGAGTTTTCAACGATGTGGGCTAGGCGACTCCGGGTTGCAGAGCAACCTGACCATATGGCGCTTACCAAGCTGAAGTGCCAGGGCCTACTGCCTACCAGTCACACTGAGAGGGAAGTTATGCAAGCAATAGAGCTTAGAAAATGTTCAGGCTCTCTGAAATTCAAGAGGAGCTCGGGGTATGCCTTGGAAACGCTTCGTTCGCAACGATCAAGAGAAGTCATGGATAATATAATAGGCCATAGTTGACTGTGCCTTTTCCTTCCGCGCGCGCTGCGATTGCCTAGGATTGTGCAGGATATGTCTCTGGTTGGTGTTTTGTGTTGGCGTTACAAGGTACGCGCGCCAGTAACTTTCGCTAATATTGTGTGTCGCAAATTTCTTTGCTTGCCGAGAGTGTCTCATGCCAATCACGTGTTCATTAACTAACTCGAAATAAAGTAATCAATAATGTACCATTAACCGAGTGTTTCATTTCCCATGTTGAACTGAGGTATTGGTGTGTGTGAGCAGATCAGTAGCTACTTTCTCTATTTTTCCAACTGTTCTACCATTTCCTCTTGCTGTGTTTTCCGCTCTGGTATTTTCATTTTTCCCCTCTTACTAAGGAGGTTTCGAGTCCTCCATTCGAACTAACACAGTGTAGGCGCCTGATCAGCGCCACGTACGCTACACCGTGCAAAGTTTCGTTGTTGAATGAATACATGAAATGCATGGATTGTTGAATGGATGCATGTAATGCATGGATTGTGGAATGGATGCAGGAAGTGCATGGATTGTTGAATGGATGCATGAAATTCGTGGATTGTTGAATGGATGTATGTAATGCATGGATTGGTGAATGAATGCATGTAATGCATGGATTGTTGAATGGATGCATGAAATGCGTGGTTTGTTGCATGTTAGCATGAAATGCATGGATTGTTGATTGGATGCATGAAATGCATGGATTGTTGAACGGATGCATGAAATGCGTGAATTGTTGAATGAATGTATGAAATACATGGATTGTTGAATGTTAGCGTGAAATACATAATGCATGGATTGTTGAATGGATGCATGAAAGGCGTGGATTGTTGAATGAATGCAAGTAATGCATGGATTGTTGAATGGATGCAAGTAATGCATGGATTGTTGAATGGATGCATGTAATGCATGGATTGTTGAATGGATGCATGTAATGCATGGGATGTTGAATGGATGCATGAAATGCATGGATTTATGAAATGCGTGGATTGTTGAATGGATGCATGAAATTTGTGGATTGCTGAATCGATGCATGAAATGCATGGATTGTTGGTTGAATGGATGCTCGAAATGAATGGATTGTTGAATGGATGCATGAAATGCATGGATTGTTGAATGGATGCATGAAATGCATGGATTGTTGAATGGATGCATGATATGCATGGATTGTTTAATGGATGCATGTATTGCATGGATTGTTGAATGGATGCATGTAATGCATGGATTGTTGAATGGATGCATGTAATGCATGGATCGTTGAATGGATACATGTAATGCATTGATTGTTGAATGGATGCATGTAATGCATGGATTGTTGAATGGATGCATGAAATGTATGAATTGTTGAATGGATGCATGTAATGCATGGATTGTTGAATGGATGCATGAAAGGCGTGGATTGTTGAATGAATGCAAGTAAAGCATGGATTGTTGAATGGATGCATGTAATGCATGGATTGTTGATTGGATGCATGTAATGCATGGGATGTTGAATGGATGCATGAAATGCATGGATTCAGGAATGGATGCATGAAATGCGTGGATTGTTGAATGGATGCATGAAATGTGTGGAGTGCTGAATCGATGCATGAAATGCGTGGACTATTGAATGGATGCATGAAATGCATGGATTGTTGAATGGATGCATGAAATGCATGGATTGTTGAATGGATGCATGAAATGAATGGATTGTTTAATGGATGCATGGAATGCATGGATTGTTGAATGGGTGCATGAAATGCATGGATTGTTGAATGGATGCTTGAAATGAATGAATTGTTGAATGGATGCATGAAATGCGTGGATTGTTGAATGGATGCATGAAATGCGTGGATTGTTAAATGGATGCATAAAATGCGTGGATTGTTGAATGGAAGCATGTAATGCATGGATTGTTGAATGGATGCATGTAATGCATGGATTGTTGAATGGATGCATGAAATGCGTGGGTTGTTTAATGGTTGCATCAAATTCATGGATTGTTGAATGGATGCATCAAATGCATGGATTGTTGAATCGATGCATCAAATGCATGGATTGTTGAATCGATGCATCAAATTCACGAATTGTTAAATAAATGCATCACATGCATGGATTGTTGAGTGGATGCATCAAATGCATGGATTGTTGAGTGGATGCATCAAATGCATGGATTGTTGAGTGGATGCATCAAATGCATGGATTGTTAAATGGATGCATGAAATGCATGGATTGTTGAATGGATGCATGAAATGCATGGATTGTTGAATGGATGCATGAAATGCATGGATTGTTGAACGGATGCATGAAATGCATGGATTGTTGAATGGCTGCATTAAATGCATGGATTGTTGATTGGATGCTTGAAATGAATAGATTGTTGAATGGATGCTTGGAATGAATGGATTGTTGAATGGATGCATGAAATGCATGGATTGTTGAACAGATGCATGAAATGCATGGATTGTTG
Source organism: Morinoia aosen (assembly GCA_030386875.1). Lineage (NCBI taxonomy): Eukaryota > Metazoa > Arthropoda > Malacostraca > Amphipoda > Talitridae > Morinoia > Morinoia aosen. The sequence continues at coordinate 41,496,498 of CM059561.1, read as the reverse complement.
AATGGATGCATGAAATGCATGGATTGTTGAATGGATGCATGAAATGAATGGATTGTTGAATGGATGCATTAAATGCATGGATTGTTGATTGGACGCTTGAAATGAATAGATTGTTGAATGGATGCTTGAAATGAATGGATTGTTGAATGGATGCATGAAATGCATGGATTGTTGAATGGATGCATGAAGTGCATGGATCGTTGAATGGATGCATGAAATGCATGGATTGTTGAATGGATGCATGAAATGTATGGATTGTTGCATGGATGCATGAAATGTATGGATTGTTGCATGGATGCATGAAATGCATGGATTGTTGAATGGATGCATGAAAGGCATGGATTGATGAATGAATGCATGTAATGCATGGATTGTTGAATGGATGCATGAAATGCGTGGATTGTTGAAAGGATGCAGGAAATGCTTAGATTGTTGAATGGATGCATCAAATGAATGGATTCTTGAATGGATGCATGAAATGCATGGATTGTTGAATGGATGAATTAAATGCATGGATTGTTGATTGGATGCTTGAAATGAATGAATTGTTGAATGGATGCTTGAAATGAATGGATTGTTGAATGGATTGTTGAATGGATGCATGAAATGCATGGATTGTTGAATGGATGCATGAAATGCATGGATTGTTGAATGGATGCTTGAAAGGAATGGATTGTTGAATGGATGCATGAAATGCATGGGTTGTTGAATGGATGCATGAAATGCATGGATTGTTGAATGGATGCATGAAATGCATGGATTGTTGAATGGAGGCATGAAATGCATGGATTGTTGAATGGATGCGTGAAATGCATGGGATGTTGAATCGATCCATGTAATGCATGGATTGTTGAATAGATGCATGTAATGCATGGATTGTTGAATGGATGCATGAAATGCATGGATTGTTGAATGGATGCATTAAATGCATGGGTTGTTGATTGGATGCTTGAAATGAATGGATTGTTGAATGGATGCATGAAATGCATGGATTGTTGAATGGATGCTTGAAATGAATGGATTGTTGAATGGATGCATGAAATGCATGGATTGTTGAATGGATGCATGAAATGCATGGATTGTTGAATGGATGCTTGAAATGAATGGATTGTTGAATGGATGCATGAAATGCATGGATTGTTGAATGGATGCATCAAATGCATGGATTGTAGAATGGATGCATCAAATGCATGGATTGTTGAATGTATGCATGAAATGCATGGATTGTTGATTGGATTCATGAAATGCGTGGATTGTTGAATAGATGCATGTAATGCATGGATTGTTGAATGGATGCATGAAATGCATGGATTGTTGAATGGATGCATTAAATGCATGGGTTGTTGATTGGATGCTTGAAATGAATGGATTGTTGAATGGATGCATGAAATGCATGGATTGTTGAATGGATGCTTGAAATGAATGGATTGTTGAATGGATGCACGAAATGCATGGATTGTTGAATGGATGCATGAATTGCATGGATTGTTGAATGGATGCTTGAAATGAATGGATTGTTGAATGGATGCATGAAATGCATGGATTGTTGAATGGATGCATCAAATGCATGGATTGTAGAATGGATGCATCAAATGCATGGATTGTTGAATGTATGCATGAAATGCATGGATTGTTGATTGGATTCATGAAATGCGTGGATTGTTGAAGGAATGCATGAATTGCGTGAATTGTTGCATGAATGCATGAAATGCATGGATTGTTGAATGGATGCATGAAATGCATGGAATGATGAATGGATGCGTGAAATGCATGGGATGTTGAATCGATGCATGTAATGCATGGATTGTTGAATGGATGCATGAAATGCATGGATTGTTGAATGGATGCATGAAATGCATGGATTGTTGAATGGATGCATGAAATTCGTGAATTGTTGAATACATGCATCAAACGAATGGATTGTTGAATTTATGCATCAAATGCATGGATTGTTGAATGGATGCATGAAATGCATGGATTGTTGAATGGATGCATGAAATTTGTGGATTGTTGAATGGATGCGTGAAATGCATGGCTTGTTGAATGGATGCATGAAATGCATGGATTGTTGAATGGATGCATGAAATTCGTGGATTGTTGAATGGATGCGTGAAACGCATGGACTGTTGAATGGATGCATGAAATGCATGGGTTGTTCAATGGATGCATCAAATGCATGGATTGTTGAATAGATGCATCAAATGCATGGATTGTTGAATGGATGCATCAAATGCATGGATTGTTGAATGGATGCATCAAATGCATGGATTGTTGGGTGGATGCATCAAATGCATGGATGGTTAAATGGATGCATGAAATGCATGGATTGTTGAATGGATGCATGAAATGCATGGATTGTTGAATGGATGCATGAAATGCATGGATTGTTGAATGGATGCATTAAATGCATGGATTGTTGATTGGACGCTTGAAATGAATAGATTGTTGAATGGATGCTTGAAATGAATGGATTGTTGAATGGATGCATGAAATGCATGGATTGATGAATGGATGCATGAAAATGGGAAATGCATAGATTGTTGAATGGATGCTTGAAATGGATGGATTGTTGAATGGATGCTTGAAATTAATGGATTGTTGAACGGATGCTTGAAATGAATGGATTGTTGAATGAATGCATGTAATGCATGGATTGTTGAATGGATGCTCGAATTGAATGGATTGTTGAATGGATGCATGAAATGAATGGATTGTTGAATGGATGCATGAAATGCATGGATTGTTGAATGGGTGCATGAAATGCATGGATTGTTGAATGGATGCTTGAAATGAATGAATTGTTGAATGGATGCATGAAATGCGTGGATTGTTGAATGGATGCATGAAATGCGTGGATTGTTAAATGGATGCATGAAATGCGTGGATTGTTGAATGGAAGCATGTAATGCATGGATTGTTGAATGGATGCCTGTAATGCATGGATTGTTGAATGGATGCATGAAATGCTTGGGTTGTTGAATGGTTGCATCAAATTCATGGATTGTTGAATGGATGCATCAAATGCATGGATTTTTGAATGGATGCATGAAATGTATGGATTGTTGCATGGATGCATGAAATGTATGGATTGTTGCATGGATGCATGAAATGCATGGATTGTTGAATGGATGCATGAAAGGCATGGATTGATGAATGAATGCATGTAATGCATGGATTGTTGAATGGATGCATGAAATGCGTGGATTGTTGAAAGGATGCAGGAAATGCTTAGATTGTTGAATGGATGCATCAAATGAATGGATTCTTGAATGGATGCATGAAATGCATGGATTGATGAATGGATGCATTAAATGCATGGATTGTTGATTGGATGCTTGAAATGAATGAATTGTTGAATGGATGCTTGAAATGAATGAATTGTTGAATGGATGCTTGAAATGAATGGATTGTTGAATGGATGCATGAAATGCATGGATTGTTGAATGGATGCATGAAATGCATGGATTGTTGAATGGATGCTTGAAAGGAATGGATTGTTGAATGGATGCATGAAATGCATGGGTTGTTGAATGGATGCATGAAATGCATGGATTGTTGAATGGATGCATGAAGTGCATGGATTGTTGAATGGATGCATGAAATGCATGGATTGTTGAATGGATGCGTGAAATGCATGGGATGTTGAATAGATCCATGTAATGCATGGATTGTTGAATAGATGCATGTAATGCATGGATTGTTAATTGGATGCATGAAATGCATGGATTGATGAATGGATGCATTAAATGCATGGGTTGTTGATTGGATGCTTGAAATGAATGGATTGTTGAATGGATGCATGAAATGCATGGATTGTTGAATGGATGCTTGAAATGAATGGATTGTTGAATGGATGCATGAAATGCATGGATTGTTGAATGGATGCATGAAATGCATGGATTGTCGAATGGATGCTTGAAATGAATGGATTGTTGGATGGATGCATGAAATGCATGGATTGTTGAATGGATGCATGAAATGCATGGATTGTTGAATGGATGCATGAAATGCATGGATTGTTGAATGGATGCTTGAAATGAATGGATTGTTGAAAGGATGCAGGAAATGCATAGATTGTTGAATGGATGCATGTAATGCATGGGATGTTGAATGGATGCATGTAATGCATGGATTGTAGAATGGATGCAGGAAGTGCATGGATTGTTGAATGGATGCATGTAATGCAAGGATTGTTGAATGGATGCATGAAATGCGTGGATTGTTGAAGGGATGCAGGAAATGCATAGTTTGTTGAATGGATGCATGAAATTCGTGAATTGTTGAATGGACGCATGAAAAGCGTGGATTGTTGAATGGACGCATGAAAAGCGTGGATTGTTGAATGGATGCATGAAAGGCATGGATTGATGAATGAATGCATGTGATGCATGGATTGTTGAATGGATGCATGTGATGCATGGATTGTTGAATGGATGCATGAAAGTCGTGGATTGTTGAATGAATGCATGAAATGCATGGATTGTTGAATGAATACATGAAATGCATGGATTGTTGAATGGATGCATCTAATGCATGGGATGTTGAATGGATGCATGTAATGCATGGATTGTGGAATGGATGCAGGAAGTGCATGGATTGTTGAATGGATGCATGAAATTCGTGGATTGTTGAATGGATGTATGTAATGCATGGATTGTTGAATGGATGCATGAAATGCGTGGTTTGTTGCATGTTAGCATGAAATGCATGGATTGTTGATTGGATGCATGAAATGCATGGATTGTTGAACGGATGCATGAAATGCGTGAATTGTTGAATGAATGTATGAAATACATGGATTGTTGAATGTTAGCGTGAAATACATAATGCATGGATTGTTGAATGGATGCATGAAAGGCGTGGATTGTTGAATGAATGCAAGTAATGCATGGATTGTTGAATGGATGCAAGTAATGCATGGATTGTTGAATGGATGCATGTAATGCATGGATTGTTGAATGGATGCATGTAATGCATGGGATGTTGAATGGATGCATGAAATGCATGGATTCATGAAATGCGTGGATTGTTGAATGGATGCATGAAATTTGTGGATTGCTGAATCGATGCATGAAATGCATGGATTGTTGGTTGAATGGATGCTCGAAATGAATGGATTGTTGAATGGATGCATGAAATGCATGGATTGTTGAATGGATGCATGAAATGCATGGATTGTTGAATGGATGCATGATATGCATGGATTGTTTAATGGATGCATGTAATGCATGGATTGTTGAATGAATGCATGTAATGCATGGATTGTTGAATGGATGCATGTAATGCATGGATCGTTGAATGGACACATGTAATGCATTGATTGTTGAATGGATGCATGAAATGCATGGATTGGTGAATGGATGCATGATATGCATGGATTGTTCAATGGATGCATGGATTGTTGAATGGATGCATGTAATGCATGGATTGTTGAATGGATGCATGTAATGCATGGATCGTTGAATGGATACATGTAATGCATTGATTTTTGAATGAATGCAAGTAATGCATGGATTGTTGAATGGATGCAAGTAAAGCATGGATTGGTGAATGGATGCATGTAATGCATGGATTGTTGAATGGATGCATGTAATGCATGGGATGTTGAATGGATGCATGAAATGCATGGATTCATGAATGGATGCATGAAATGCGTGGATTGTTGAATGGATGCATGAAATGTGTGGAGTGCTGAATCGATGCATGAAATGCGTGGACTATTGAATGGATGCATGAAATGCATGGATTGTTGAATGGATGCATGGAATGCATGGATTGTTGAATGGGTGCATGAAATGCATGGATTGTTGAATGGATGCTTGAAATGCGTGGATTGTTAAATGGATGCATAAAATGCGTGGATTGTTGAATGGAAGCATAAAATGCATGGATTGTTGAATGGATGCATGAAATGCGTGGATTGTTAAATGGATGCTTAAAATGCGTGGATTGTTGAATGGAAGCATAAAATGCATGGATTGTTGAATGGATGCATGTAATGCATGGATTGTTGAATGGATGCATGAAATGCGTGGGTTGTTGAATGGTTGCATCAAATTCATGGATTGTTGAATGGATGCATCAAATGCATGGATTGTTGAATCGATGCATCAAATGCATGGATTGTTGAATCGATGCATCAAATTCACGAATTGTTAAATAAATGCATCACATGCATGGATTGTTGAGTGAATGCATCAAATGCATGGATTGTTGAGTGGATGCATCAAATGCATGGATTGTTGAGTGGATGCATCAAATGCATGGATTGTTAAATGGATGCATGAAATGCATGGATTGTTGAATGGATGCATGAAATGCATGGATTGTTGAATGGATGCATGAAATGAATGGATTGTTGAATGGATGCATGAAATGCATGGATTGTTGAGTGGCTGCATTAAATGCATGGATTGTTGATTGGATGCTTGAAATGAATAGATTGTTGAATGGATGCTTGAAATGAATGGATTGTTGAATGGATGCATGAAATGCATGGATTGTTGAACAGATGCATGAAATGCATGGATTGTTGAATGGATGCATGAAATGCATGGATTGTTGAATGGATGCATGAAATGCATGGATTGTTTAATGGATGCATTAAATGCATGGATTGTTGTTTGGACGCTTGAAATGAATAGATTGTTGAATGGATGCTTGAAATGAATGGATTGTTGAATGGATGCATGAAATGCATGGATTGTTGAATGGATGCATGAAATGCATGGATTGTTGAATGGATGCATGAAATGCATGGATTGTTGAATGGATGCATGAAATGTATGGATTGTTGCATGGATGCATGAAATGTATGGATTGTTGCATGGATGCATGAAATGCATGGATTGTTGAATGGATGCATGAAAGGCATGGATTGATGAATGAATGCATGTAATGCATGGATTGTTGAATGGATGCATGAAATGCGTGGATTGTTGAAAGGATGCAGGAAATGCTTAGATTGTTGAATGGATGCATCAAATGAATGGATTCTTGAATGGATGCATTAAATGCATGGATTGTTGATTGGATGCTTGAAATGAATGAATTGTTGAATGGATGCTTGAAATGAATGGATTGTTGAATGGAAGCATGAAATGCATGGATTGTTGAATGGATGCATGAAATGCATGGATTGTTGAATGGATGCTTGAAAGGAATGGATTGTTGAATGGATGCATGAAATGCATGGGTTGTTGAATGGATGCATGAAATGCATGGATTGTTGAATGGATGCATGAAATGCATGGATTGTTGAATGGATGCATGAAATGCATGGATTGTTGAATGGATGCGTGAAATGCATGGGATGTTGAATCGATCCATGTAATGCATGGATTGTTGAATAGATGCATGTAATGCATGGATTGTTGAATGGATGCATGAAATGCATAGATTGTTGAATGGATGCATTAAATGCATGGGTTGTTGATTGGATGCTTGAAATGAATGGATTGTTGAATGGATGCATGAAATGCATAGATTGTTGAATGGATGCTTGAAATGAATGGATTGTTGAATGGATGCATGAAATGCATGGATTGTTGAATGGATGCATGAAATGCATGGATTGTTGAATGGATGCTTGAAATGAATGGATTGTTGAATGAATGCATGAAATGCATGGATTGTTGAATGGATGCATCAAATGCATGGATTGTAGAATGGATGCATCAAATGCATGGATTGTTGAATGTATGCATGAAATGCATGGATTGTTGATTGGATTCATGAAATGCGTGGATTGTTGAAGGAATGCATGAATTGCGTGAATTGTTGCATGAATGCATGAAATGCATTTATTGTTGAATGGATGCATGAAATGCATGGAATGTTGAATGGATGCGTGAAATGCATGGGATGTTGAATCGATGCATGTAATGCATGGATTGTTGAATGGATGCATGAAATGCATGGATTGTTGAATGGATGCATGAAATGCATGGATTGTTGAATGGATGCATGAAATTCGTGAATTGTTGAATACATGCATCAAACGAATGGATTGTTGAATTTATGCATCAAATGCATGGATTGTTGAATGGATGCATGAAATGCGTGGATTGTTGAATGGATGCATGAAATGCATGGATTGTTGAATGGATGCATAAAATGCATGGATTGTTGAATGGATGCATGAAGTTCGTGGATTGTTGAATGGATGCGTGAAACGCATGGACTGTTGAATGGATGCATGAAATGCATGGGTTGTTCAATGGATGCATCAAATGCATGGATTGTTGAATAGATGCATCAAATGCATGGATTGCTGAATGTATGCATCAAATGCATGGATTGTTGAATGGATGCATCAAATGCATGGACTGTTGGGTGGATGCATCAAATGCATGGATTGTTGAGTGGATGCATGAAATGCATGGATTGTTGAATGGATGCATGAAATGCATGGATTGTTGAATGGATGCATGTAATGCATGGATTGTTGAATGGATGCATGTAATGCATGGATTGTTAAATGGATGCATGTAACGCATGGATTGTTGAATGGATGCATGAAATGCGTGGATTGTTGAATGGATGCATGTAATGCATGGATTGTTGAATGGATGCATGTAATGCATGGATTGTTGAATGGATGCATGTAATGCATGGATTGTTGAATGGATGCATGAAATGTATGGATTGTTGCATGGATGCATGAAATGTATGGATTGTTGCATGGATGCATGAATGGCATGGATTGTTGAATGGATGCATGAAAGGCATGGATTGATGAATGAATGCATGTAATGCATGGATTGTTGGATGGATGCATGAAATGCTTGGATTGTTGAAAGGGTGCAGGAAATGCATAGATTGTTGAATGGATGCATGAAATTCGTGAATTGTTGAATGTATGCATCAAACGAATGGATTGTTGAATTGATGTATCAAATGCATGGATTGTTGAATGGATGCATGTAAAGCATGGATTGTTGAATGGATGCGCATGTAAAGCATGGATTGTTGAACGGATGCATGAAATGCATGGATTGTTGAATGGATGCATGAAATGCATGGATTGTTGAATGGATGCTCGAAATTAATGGATTGTTGAATGGGTGCAGGAAATGCATGGTTTGTTGAATGGTTGCATGAAATTCGTGGATTGTTGATTGGATGCATGAAATGCATGGATTGTATAATGAATGCATGTAAAGCATGGATTGTTGAATGGATGCACTAAATGCGTGGATTGTTGAATGGATGCACTAAATGCGTGGATTGTTGAATGGATGCACTAAATGCGTGGATTGTTGAATGGATGCACTTAATGCGTGGATTGTTGAATGGATGCATCAAATGCATGGATTGTTAAATGGATGCATCAAATGCATGGTTTGTGTAATGGATGCATCAAATGCATGGATTGTTGAATGGATGGATGAAATGCATGGATTGATGAATGAATGCATGTAATGCATGGATTGTTCAATGGATGCACGAAATGCGTGGATTGTAGAATGGATGCATCAAATGCGTGGATTGTTGAATGTTAGCATGAAATGCATGGATTGTTGAATGGATGCATGATATATATGGATGGTTGAATGGATGCATGAAATGCGTGGATTGTTGAATGGATGCGTGAAATGCATGGATTGTTGAATGGATGCATGAAATGCATGGATTGTTGAATGGATGAATGAAATGCGTGGATCGTTGAATGGATGCATCGGATGCATGGATTGTTGAATGGATGCATGAAATGTGTGGATTGTTGAATGGATGCATCAGATGCTTGGATTGTTGAATGGATGCATGAAATGCGTGGATTGTTGAATGGATGCATCAGATGCATGGATTGTTGAATGGATGCATGAAATGCGTGGATTGTTGAATGGATGCATCAGATGCATGGATTTTTGAATGGATGCATGGATTTTTGAATGGATGCATGAAATGCGTGGATTGTTGAATGGATGCATCAGATGCATGGATTTTTCAATGGATGCATAAAATGCATGGATTGTTGAATGGATGCATCAAATTCATGAATTCTTGAATGGATGCATCAAATGCATGGATTTTTGAATGGATGCATGAAATGCATGGATTGTTGAATGGATGCTTGAAATGAATGGATTGTTGAATGGATGCATGAAATGCATGGATTGTTGAATGGATGCATGAAATGCATGGATTGTTGAAAGGATGCTTGAAATGCATGGATTGTTGAATGGATGCATGAAATGCGTGGATTGTTGAATGTATGCATCAATTGCATGGATTTTTGAATTAGTGCATCAAATGCATGGATTGTTGAATGGATTCATGAAATGCGTTGATTGTTGAATGGATGCATGAAATGCGTGGATTGTTGAATGAATGCATGAAATGCATGGATTTTTCAATGGATGCATCGAATGCATGGATTTTTCAATGGATGCATCAAATGATGGATTGTTGAATGGATGCATCAAATGCATGGATTTTTCTATGGATGCATCAAATGCATGGATTTATCAATGGAAGCATCAAATGATGGATTGTTGAATGGATGCATCAAATGCATGGATTTTTCAATGGATGCATCAAATGCATGGATTTTTGAATGGATGCATGTAATGCATGGATTGTTGAATGGATGCATGAAATGCATGAATTGTTGAATGGATGCATGTAATGCATGGATTGTTGAATGGATGCATGAAATGCGTGGGTTGTCGAATGAATGCATGAAATGCATGGATTGTTGAATGGATGCATGAAATGCATGGATTGTTGAATGGATGCATGTGATGCATGGGTTGATGAATGGATGCATGAAAAGCGTGGATTGTTGAATGGATGCATGAAATGCGTGGATTGTTGATTGAATTCATGAAATACATGGATTGTTGAATGTTTGCATAAAATGCATGGATTGTTGAATGAATGCATGAAATGCATGGATTGTTGAATGGATACATGAAATGCGTGGATTGTTGAATGGATGCAGGAAATTCATAAATTGTTCAATGGATGCATGTAATGCATGGATTGTTGAATGGATGCATGCAATGCGTGGATTGTCGAATGAATGCATGAAATGCATTGATTGTTGAATGAATGCATGAAATGCGTGGATTGTTGAATCGATGCATGAAATGCGTGGATTGTTGAATAGATGCATCAAATGCATGGATTGTTGAATGGATGCATCAAATGCATGGATTGTTGATTGGATTCATCAAATGCATGGATTGTTGAATTGATGCATCAAGTGCATGTATTGTTGAATGGATGCATCAAATGCATGGATTGTTGATTGGATTCATCAAATGCATGGATTGTTGAATTGATGCATCAAATGCATGGATTGTTGAATGGATGCATCAAATGCATGGATTTTTCGATGGATGCATCAAATGCATGGATTTTTCAATGGATGCATCAAATGCATGGATTTTTCAATGGATGCATCAATTTCATGGATTCTTGAATGGATGCATGAAATGCATGGATTTTAGAATGGATGCATCAAATGCATGGATTGTTGAATGGATGCATGAAATGCATGGATTGTTGAATGGATGCATGAAATGGGTGGATTGTTGAATGGATGAATGAAATGCGTGGATTGTTGAAGGAATGCATGAAATGCGTGAATTGTTGAATGGATGCATGAAATGCATGGATTGTTGAATGGATGGATCAAATGCATGGATTGTTGAAAGGATGCATGAAAAGCATGGATTGTTGAAAGGATGCATGAAATGCATGGATTGTTGAATGGATGCATGAAATGCATGGATTGTTGAATGGATGCTCGAAATGAATGGATTGTTGAATGGATGCAGGAAATGCATGGTTTGTTGAATGGTTGCATGAAATGCGTGGATTGTTTAATGGATGCACTAAATGCGTGGATTGTTGAATGGATGCACTAAATGCTTGGATTGTTGAATGGATGCACTTAATGCGTGGATTGTTGAATGGATGCAGTTAATGCGTGGATTGTTGAATGGATGCATCAAATGCATGGATTGTTAAATGGATGCATCAAATGCATGGTTTGTGTACTGGATGCATCAAATGCATGGATTGTTGGATGGATTGATGAAATGCTTGGATTATTGAATGAATGCATGTAATGCATGGATTGTTGAATGGATGCACGAAAAGCGTGGATTGTAGAATGAACGCATCAAATGCGTGGATTGTTGAATGTATGCATGAAATGCATGGATTGTTGAATGGATGGATGAAATGTACGGATTGTTGAATGAATGCATGTAATGCATGGATTGTTGAATGGATGCATGAAATGCATGGATCGTTGAATGGATGCATGAAATGCATGGATTGTTGAATGGATTTATAATGCATGGATTGTTGAATGGATGCATGAAATGCATGGATTGTTGAATGGATGCATGAAATGCATGGAATGTTGAATGTATGCATGAAATGCATGGATTGTTGAATGGATGGATGAAATGTACGGATTGTTGAATGAATGCATGTAATGCATGGATTGTTGAATGGATGCATCAAATGCATGGATTGTAGAATGGATGCATCAAATGCATGGATTGTTGAATGTATGCATGAAATGCATGGATTGTTGATTGGATTCATGAAATGCGTGGATTGTTGAAGGAATGCATGAATTGCGTGAATTGTTGCATGAATGCATGAAATGCATGGATTGTTGAATGGATGCATGAAATGCATGGAATGTTGAATGAATGCGTGAAATGCATGGGATGTTGAATCGATGCATGTAATGCATGCATTGTTGAATGGATGCATGAAATGCATGGATTGTTGAATGGATGCATGAAATGCATGGATTGTTGAATGGATGCTTGAAACGAATGGATTGTTGAAAGGATGCAGGAAATGCATATATTGTTGAATGGATGCATGAAATTCGTGAATTGTTGAATACATGCATCAAACGAATGGATTGTTGAATTTATGCATCAAATGCATGGATTGTTGAATGGATGCATGAAATGCGTGGATTGTTGAATGGATGCATGAAATGCATGGATTGTTGAATGGATGCATGAAATGCATGGATTGTTGAATGGATGCATGAAATGCATGGATTGTTGAATGGATGCATGAAATTCGTGGATTGTTGAATGGATGCGTGAAATTCGTGGACTGTTGAATGGATGCATGAAATGCATGGGTTGTTCAATGGATGCATCAAATGCATGGATTGTTGAATAGATGCATCAAATGCATGGATTGTTGAATGGATGCATCAAATGCATGGATTGTTGAATGGATGCATCAAATGCATGGATTGTTGGATGGATGCATCAAATGCATGGATTGTTGAGTGGATGCATGAAATGCATGGATTGTTGAATGGATGCATGAAATGCATGGACTGTTGAATGGATGCATGAAATGCGTCTATTGTTTAATGAATGCATGAAATGCGTCTATTGTTTAATGGATGCATGAAATGCATGGGTTGTTTAATGGATGCATGAAATGCATGGGTTGTTGAATAGATGCATGAAATGCATGGATTGTTAAATGGATGCATGAAATGCATGGATTGTTGAATGGATGCAAGTAATGCATGGATTGTTGAATGGATGCATGTAATGCATGGATTGTTGAATGGATGCATGTGATGCATGGATTGTTGAAAGGGTGCATGAAATGCATGGATTGTTAAATGGAAGCATGTAATACATGGATTGTTGAATGGATGCATGAAATGCATAGATTGTTGAATGGATGCATGTGATGCATGGATTGTTGAATGGATGCATGGAATGCATGGATTGTTGAATGGATGCTTGAAATGAATGGATTGTTGAATGGATGCATGAAATGCATGGATTGTTGAATGGATGCTTGAAATGAATGGATTGTTGAATGGATGCATGAAATGCATGGATTGTTGAATGGATGCATGAAATGCATGGATTGTTGAAGGGATGCTTGAAATTAATGGATTGTTGAATGGATGCTTGAAATGAATGGATTGTTGAATGAATGCATGAAATGCATAGATTGTTGAATGGATGCATGAAATGCATGGATTGTTGAATGGATGCTTGAAATTAATGGATTGTTGAACGGATGCTTGAAATGAATGGATTGTTGAATGAATGCATGTAATGCATGGATTGTTGAATGGATGCTCGAAATGAATGGATTGTTGAATGGATGCATGAAATGAATGGATTGTTGAATGGATGCATGAAATGCATGGATTATTGAATGGGTGCATGAAATGCATGGATTGCTGAATGGATGCTTGAAATGAATGAATTGTTGAATGGATGCATGAAATGCGTGGATTGTTGAATGGATGCATGAAATGCGTGGATTGATAAATGGATGCATGAAATGCGTGGATTGTTGAATGGAAGCATGTAATGCATGGATTGTTGAATGGATGCATGAAATGCTTGGGTTGTTGAATGGTTGCATCAAATTCATGGATTGTTGAATGGATGCATCAAATGCATGGATTTTTGAATCGATGCATCAAATGCATGGATTGTTGAATGGATGCATGAAATGCATGGATTGTTGAATGGATGCATTAAATGCATGGATTGTTGATTGGATGCATCAAATGCATGGATGGTTAAATGGATGCATCAAATGCATGGATGGTTAAATGGATGCATGAAATGCATGGATTGTTGAATGGATGCATGAAATGCATGGATTGTTGAATGGATGCATGAAATGCATGGATTGTTGAATGGATGCATGAAATGCATGGATTGTTGAATGGATGCATTAAATGCATGGATTGTTGATTGGATGCTTGAAATGAATAGATTGTTGAATGGATGCTTGAAATGAATGGATTGTTGAATGGATGCATGAAATGCATGGATTTTTGAATGGATGCATGAAATGCGTGGATTGTTGAATGGAAGCATGTAATGCATGGATTGTTGAATGGATGCCTGTAATGCATGGATTGTTGAATGGATGCATGAAATGCTTGGGTTGTTGAATGGTTGCATCAAATTCATGGATTGTTGAATGGATGCATCAAATTCATGGATTTTTGAATCGATGCATCAAATTCACGAATTGTTAAATAAATGCATCACCTGCATGGATTGTTGAATGGATGCATCAAATGCATGGATTGTTGAGTGGATGCATCAAATGCATGGATGGTTAAATGGATGCATGAAATGCATGGATTGTTGAATGGATGCATGAAATGTATGGATTGTTGAATGGATGCATGAAATGCATGGATTGTTGAATCGATGCATTAAATGCATGGATTGTTGATTGGATGCTTGAAATGAATAGATTGTTGAATGGATGCTTGAAATGAATGGATTGTTGAATGGATGCATGAAATGCATGGATTGTTGAATGGATGCATGAAATGCATGGATTGTTGAATGGATGCATGAAATGCATGGATTGTTGAATGGATGCATGAAATGCAGGGATTGTTGCATGGATGCATGAAATGCATGGATTGTTGAATGGATGCATGAGAGGCATGGATTGATGAATGAATGCATGTAATACATGGATTGTTGAATGGATGCATGAAATGCGTGGATTGTTGAAAGGATGCAGGAAATGCTTAGATTGTTGAATGGATGCGTGAAATGAATGGATTGTTGAATGGATGCATGAAATGCATGGATTGTTGAATGGATGCATTAAATGCATGAATTGTTGATTGGATGCTTGAAATGAATGAATTGTTGAATGGATGCTTGAAATGAATGAATTGTTGAATGGATGCTTGAAATGAACGGATTGTTGAATGGATGCATGAAATGCATGGATTGTTGAATGGATGCATGAAACGCATGGATTGTTGAATGGATGCTTGAAAGGAATGGATTGTTGAATGGATGCATGAAATGCATGGGTTGTTGAATGGATGCATGAAATGCATGGATTGTTGAATGGATGCATGAAATGCATGGATTGTTGAATGGATGCATGAAATGCATGGATTGTTGAATGGATGCGTGAAATGCATGGGATGTTGAATCGATGCATGTAATGCATGGATTGTTGAATAGATGCATGTAATGCATGGATTGTTGAATGGATGCATGAAATGCATGGATTGTTGAATGGATGCATTAAATGCATGGGTTGTTGATTGGATGCTTGAAATGAATGGATTGTTGAATGGACGCATGAATTGCATGGATTGTTGAATGGATGCATGAAATGCATGGATTGTTGAATGGGTGCTTGAAATGAATGGATTGTTGAATGGATGCATGAAATGCATGGATTGTTGAATGGATGCATGAAATGCATGGATTGTTGAATGGATGCTTGAAATGAATGGATTGTTGAATGGATGCATGAAATGCATGGATTATTGAATGGATGCATGAAATGCATGGATTGTTGAATGGATGCATGAAATGCATGGATTGTTGAATGGATGCTTGAAATGAATGGATTGTTGAAAGGATGCAGGAAATGCATAGATTGTTGAATGGATGCATGAAATTCGTGAATTGTTGAATGTATGCATCAAACGAATGGATTGTTGAATTTATGCATCAAATGCATGGATTGTTGAATGGATGCAGGAAATGCGTGGATTGTTGAATGGATGCATGTAATGCATGGATTGTTGAATGGATGCATGAAATGCGTGGATTGTTGAAGGGATGCAGGAAATGCATAGTTTGTTGAATGGATGCATGAAATTCGTGAATTGTTGAATGGACGCATGAAAAGCGTGGATTGTTGAATGGATGCATGAAATGTGTGTAGTGCTGAATCGAAGCATGAAATGCGTGGACTATAGAATGGATGCATGAAATGCATGGATTTTTGAATGGATGCATGTGATGAATGGATTGTTGAATGGATGCATGAAAGGCATGGATTGATGAATGAATGCATGTGATGCATGGATTGGTGAATGGATGCAAATGATGCATGGATTGTTGAATGGATGCATGAAAGTCGTGGATTGTTGAATGAATGCATGAAATGCATGGATTGTTGAATGAATACATGAAATGCATGGATTGTTGAATGGATGCATGTAATGCATGTGATGTTGAATGGATGCCTGTAATGCATGGATTGTAGAATGGATGCAGGAAGTGCATGGATTGTTGAATGGATGCGTGAAATTCGTGGATTGTTGAATGGATGTATGTAATGCATGGATTGATGAATGAATGCATGTAATGCATGGATTGTTGAATGGATGCATGAAATGCGTGGTTTGTTGCATGTTAGCATGAAATGCATGGATTGTTGATTGGATGCATGAAATGCATGGATTGTTGAACGGACGCATGAAATGCGTGAATTGTTGAATGAATGTATGAAATACATGGATTGTTGAATGTTAGCGTGAAATACATAATGCATGGATTGTTGAATGGATGCATGAAAGGCGTGGATTGTTGAATGAATGCAAGTAATGCATGGATTGTTGAATGGATGCAAGTAATGCATGGATTGTTGAATGGATGCATGTAATGCATGGATTGTTGAATGGATGCACGAAAAGCGTGGATTGTAGAATGAACGCATCAAATTCGTGGATTGTTGAATGTATGCATGAAATGCATGGATTGTTGAATGGATGGATGAAATGTACGGATTGTTGAATGAATGCATGTAATGCATGGATTGTTGAATGGATGCATCAAATGCATGGATTGTAGAATGGATGCATCAAATGCATGGATTGTTGAATGTATGCATGAAATGCATGGATTGTTGATTGGATTCATGAAATGCGTGGATAGTTGAAGGAATGCACGAATTGCGTGAATTGTTGCATGAATGCATGAAATGCACGGATTGTTGAATGGATGCATGAAATGCATGGAATGTTGAATGGATGCGTGAAATGCATGGGATGTTGAATCGATGCATGTAATGCATGGATTGTTGAATGGATGCATGAAATGCATGGATTGTTGAATGGATGCATGAAATGCATGGATTGTTGAATGGATGCTTGAAACGAATGGATTATTGAAAGGATGCAGGAAATGCATATATTGTTGAATGGATGCATGAAATTCGTGAATTGTTGAATACATGCATCAAACGAATGGATTGTTGAATTTATGCATCAAATGCATGGATTGTTGAATGGATGCATGAAATGCGTGGATTGTTGAATGGATGCATGAAATGCATGGATTGTTGAATGGATGCATGAAATGCATGGATTGTTGAATGGATGCATGAAATGCATGGATTGTTGAATGGATGCATGAAATTCGTGGATTGTTGAATGGATGCGTGAAATGCATGGGTTGTTCAATGGATGCATCAAATGCATGGATTGTTGAATAGATGCATCAAATGCATGGATTGTTGAATGGATGCATCAAATGCATGGATTGTTGAATGGATGCATCAAATGCATGGATTGTTGGATGGATGCATCAAATGCATGGATTGTTGAGTGGATGCATGAAATGCATGGATTGTTGAATGGATGCATGAAATGCATGGATTGTTGAATGGATGCATGAAATGCGTCTATTGTTTAATGAATGCATGAAATGCGTCTATTGTTTAATGGATGCATGAAATGCATGAGTTGTTTAATGGATGCATGAAATGCATGGGTTGTTGAATAGATGCATGAAATGCATGGATTGTTGAATGGATGCATGAAATGCATGGATTGTTGAATGGATGCTTGAAATGAATGGATTGTTGAATGGATGCATGAAATGCATGGATTGTTGAATGGATGCATGAAATGCATGGATTGTTGAATGGATGCTTGAAATGAATGGATTGTTGAATGAATGCATGAAATGCATGGATTGTTGAATGGATGCTTGAAATGAATGAATTGTTGAATGGATGCATGAAATGAATGGATTGTTGAATGAATGCATGTAATGCATGGATTGTTGAATGGATGCTTGAAATGAATGGATTGTTGAATGAATGCATGTAATGCATGGATTGTTGAATGGATGCTCGAAATGAATGGATTGTTGAATGAATGCATGAAATGAATGGATTGTTGAATGGATGCATGAAATGCATGGATTGTTGAATGGGTGCATGAAATGCATGGATTGTTGAATGGATGCTTGAAATGAATGAATTGTTGAATGGATGCATGAAATGCGTGGATTGTTGAATGGATGCATGAAATGCGTGGATTGTTAAATGGATGCATGAAATGCGTGGATTGTTGAATGGAAGCATGTAATGCATGGATTGTTGAATGGATGCATGAAATGCTTGGGTTGTTGAATGGTTGCATCAAATTCATGGATTGTTGAATGGATGCATCAAATGCATGGATTTTTGAATCGATGCATCAAATGCATGGATTGTTGAATGGATGCATGAAATGCATGGATTGTTGAATGGATGCATTAAATGCATGGATTGTTGATTGGATGCATCAAATGCATGGATGGTTAAATGGATGCATCAAATGCATGGATGGTTAAATGGATGCATGAAATGCATGGATTGTTGAATGGATGCATGAAATGCATGGATTGTTGAATGGATGCATGAAATGCATGGATTGTTGAATGGATGCATGAAATGCATGGATTGTTGAATGGATGCATGAAATGCGTGGATTGTTGAATGGAAGCATGTAATGCATGGATTGTTGAATGGATGCCTGTAATGCATGGATTGTTGAATAGATGCATGAAATGCTTGGGTTGTTGAATGGTTGCATCAAATTCATGGATTGTTGAATGGATGCATCAAATGCATGGATTTTTGAATCGATGCATCAAATTCACGAATTGTTAAATAAATGCATCACCTGCATGGATTGTTGAATGGATGCATCAAATGCATGGATTGTTGAGTGGATGCATCAAATGCATGGATGGTTAAATGGATGCATGAAATGCATGGATTGTTGAATGGATGCATGAAATGCATGGATTGTTGAATGGATGCATGAAATGCATGGATTGTTGAATCGATGCATTAAATGCATGGATTGTTGATTGGATGCTTGAAATGAATAGATTGTTGAATGGATGCTTGAAATGAATGGATTGTTGAATGGATGCATGAAATGCATGGATTGTTGAATGGATGCATGAAATGCATGGATTGTTGAATGGATGCATGAAATGCATGGATTGTTGAATGGATGCATGAAATGCAGGGATTGTTGCATGGATGCATGAAATGCATGGATTGTTGAATGGATGCATGAAAGGCATGGATTGATGAATGAATGCATGTAATACATGGATTGTTGAATGGATGCATGAAATGCGTGGATTGTTGAAAGGATGCAGGAAATGCTTAGATTGTTGAATGGATGCGTGAAATGAATGGATTGTGGAATGGATGCATGTAATGCATGGATTGTTGAATGGATGCATTAAATGCATGGATTGTTGATTGGATGCTTGAAATGAATGAATTGTTGAATGGATGCTTGAAATGAATGAATTGTTGAATGGATGCTTGAAATGAATGGATTGTTGAATGGATGCATGAAATGCATGGATTGTTGAATGGATGCATGAAACGCATGGATTGTTGAATGGATGCTTGAAAGGAATGGATTGTTGAATGGATGCATGAAATGCATGGGTTGTTGAATGGATGCATGAAATGCATGGATTGTTGAATGGATGCATGAAATGCATGGATTGTTGAATGGATGCTTGAAATGAATGGATTGTTGAAAGGATGCAGGAAATGCATAGATTGTTGAATGGATGCATGAAATTCGTGAATTGTTGAATGTATGCATCAAACGAATGGATTGTTGAATTTATGCATCAAAGGCATGGATTGTTGAATGGATGCAGGAAATGCGTGGATTGTTGAATGGATGCATGTAATGCATGGATTGTTGAATGGATGCATGAAATGCGTGGATTGTTGAAGGGATGCATGAAATGCATGGATTGTTGAATGGATGCAGGAAATGCGTGGATTGTTGAATGGATGCATGTAATGCATGGATTGTTGAATGGATGCATGAAATGCATGGATTGTTGAATGGATGCAGGAAATGCGTGGATTGTTGAATGGATGCATGTAATGCATGGATTGTTGAATGGATGCATGAAATGCGTGGATTGTTGAAGGGATGCAGGAAATGCATAGTTTGCTGAATGGACGCATGAAAAGCGTGGATTGTTGAATGGATGCATGAAATGTGTGTAGTGCTGAATCGATGCATGAAATGCGTGGACTATTGAATGGATGCATGAAATGCATGGATTGTTGAATGGATGCATGTGATGAATGGATTGTTGAATGGATGCATGAAAGGCATGGATTGATGAATGAATGCATGTGATGCATGGATTGGTGAATGGATGCATGTGATGCATGGATTGTTGAATGGATGCATGAAAGTCGTGGATTGTTGAATGAATGCATGAAATGCATGGATAGTTGAATGAATACATGAAATGCATGGATTGTTGAATGGATGCATGTAATGCATGTGATGTTGAATGGACGCCTGTAATGCATGGATTGTAGAATGGATGCAGGAAGTGCATGGATTGTTGAATGGATGCATGAAATTCGTGGATTGTTGAATGGATGTATGTAATGCATGGATTGATGAATGAATGCATGTAATGCATGGATTGTTGAATGGATGCATGAAATGCGTGGTTTGTTGCATGTTAGCATGAAATGCATGGATTGTTGATTGGATGCATGAAATGCATGGATTGTTGAACGGATGCATGAAATGCGTGAATTGTTGAATGAATGTAGGAAATACATGGATTGTTGAATGTTAGCGTGAAATACATAATGCATGGATTGTTGAATGGATGCATGAAAGGCGTGGATTGTTGAATGAATGCAAGTAATGCATGGATTGTTGAATGGATGCAAGTAATGCATGGATTGTTGAATGGATGCATGTAATGCATGGATTGTTGAATGGATGCACGAAAAGCGTGGATTGTAGAATGAACGCATCAAATTCGTGGATTGTTGAATGTATGCATGAAATGCATGGATTGTTGAATGGATGGATGAAATGTACGGATTGTTGAATGAATGCATGTAATGCATGGATTGTTGAATGGATGCATCAAATGCATGGATTGTAGAATGGATGCATCAAATGCATGGATTGTTGAATGTATGCATGAAATGCATGGATTGTTGATTGGATTCATGAAATGCGTGGATAGTTGAAGGAATGCACGAATTGCGTGAATTGTTGCATGAATGCATGAAATGCATGGATTGTTGAATGGATGCATGAAATGCATGGAATGTTAAATGGATGCGTGAAATGCATGGGATGTTGAATCGATGCATGTAATGCATGGATTGTTGAATGGATGCATGAAATGCATGGATTGTTGAATGGATGCATGAAATGCATGGATTGTTAAATGGATGCATGAAATGCATGGATTGTTGAATGGATGCTTGAAACGAATGGATTATTGAAAGGATGCAGGAAATGCATATATTGTTGAATGGATGCATGAAATTCGTGAATTGTTGAATACATGCATCAAACGAATGGATTGTTGAATTTATGCATCAAATGCATGGATTGTTGAATGGATGCATGAAATGCGTGGATTGTTGAATGGATGCATGAAATGCATGGATTGTTGAATGGATGCATGAAATGCATGGATTGTTGAATGGATGCATGAAATTCGTGGATTGTTGAATGGATGCGTGAAACGCATGGACTGTTGAATGGATGCATCAAATGCATGGGTTGTTCAATGGATGCATCAAATGCATGGATTGTTGAATAGATGCATCAAATGCATGGATTGTTGAATGGATGCATCAAATGCATGGATTGTTGAATGGATGCATCAAATGCATGGATTGTTGGATGGATGCATCAAATGCATGGATTGTTGAGTGGATGCATGAAATGCATGGATTGTTGAATGGATGCATGAAATGCGTCTATTGTTTAATGAATGAATGAAATGCGTCTATTGTTTAATGAATGCATGAAATGCATGGGTTGTTTAATGGATGCATGAAATGCATGGATTGTTAAATGGATGCATGAAATGCATGGATTGTTGAATGGATGCAAGTAATGCATGGATTGTTGAATGGATGCATGTAATGCATGGATTGTTGAATGGATGCATGAAATGCATGGATTGTTGAATGGATGCATGTAATGCATGGATTGTTGAATGGATGCATGTAATGCATGGATTGTTGAATGGATGCATGAAATGCGTGGATTGTTGAATGGGTGCATGAAATGCATGGATTGTTGAATGGATGCTTGAAATGAATGGATTGTTGAATGGATGCATGAAATGCATGGATTGTTGAATGGATGCATGAAATGCATGGATTGTTGAATGGATGCAAGAAACGCATAGATTGTTGAATGGATGCTTGAAATGAATGGATTGTTGAATGGATGCTTGAAATGAATGAATTGTTGAATGGATGCATGTAATGCATGGATTGTTGAATGGATGCTCGAAATGAATGGATTGTTGAATGGATGCATCAAATGCATGGATTGTTGGATGGATGCATCAAATGCATGGATTGTTGAGTGGATGCATGAAATGCATGGATTGTTGAATGGATGCATGAAATGCGTCTATTGTTTAATGAATGCATGAAATGCGTCTATTGTTTAATGAATGCATGAAATGCATGGGTTGTTTAATGGATGCATGAAATGCATGGATTGGTAAATGGATGCATGAAATGCATGGATTGTTGAATGGATGCAAGTAATGCATGGATTGTTGAATGGATGCATGTAATGCATGGATTGTTGAATGGATGCATGAAATGCATGGATTAATGAATGGATGCATGTAATGCATGGATTGTTGAATGGATGCATGTAATGCATGGATTGTTGAATGGATGCATGAAATGCGTGGATTGTTGAATGGGTGCATGAAATGCATGGATTGTTGAATGGATGCTTGAAATGAATGGATTGTTGAATGGATGCATGAAATGCATGGATTGTTGAATGGATGCATGAAATGCATGGATTGTTGAATGGATGCAAGAAATGCATAGATTGTTGAATGGATGCTTGAAATGAATGGATTGTTGAACGGATGCTTGAAATGAATGGATTGTTGAATGAATGCATGTAATGCATGGATTGTTGAATGGATGCTCGAAATGAATGGATTGTTGAATGGATGCATGAAATGAATGGATTGTTGAATGGATTGTTGAATGGATGCATGAAATGCATGGATTGTTGAATGGGTGCATGAAATGCATGGATTGTTGAATGGATGCTTGAAATGAATGAATTGTTGAATGGATGCATGAAATGCGTGGATTGTTGAATGGATGCATGAAATGCGTGGATTGTTAAATGGATGCATGAAATGCGTGGATTGTTGAATGGAAGCATGTAATGCATGGATTGTTGAATGGATGCCTGTAATGCATGGATTGTTGAATGGATGCATGAAATGCTTGGGTTGTTGAATGGTTGCATCAAATTCATGGATTGTTGAATGGATGCATCAAATGCATGGATTTTTGAATCGATGCATCAAATGCATGGATTGTTGAATCGATGCATCAAATTCACGAATTGTTAAATAAATGCATCACATGCATGGATTGTTGAATGGATGCATCAAATGCATGGATTGTTGAGTGGATGCATCAAATGCATGGATGGTTAAATGGATGCATGAAATGCATGGATTGTTGAATGGATGCATGAAATGCATGAATTGTTGAATGGATGCATGAAATGCATGGATTGTTGAATGGATGCTTGAAATGAATGGATTGTTGAATGGATGCATGAAATGCATGGATTGTTGAATCGATGCATGAAATGCATGGATTGTTGAATGGATGCATGAAATGCATGGATTGTTGAATGGATGCATGAAATGTATGGATTGTTGCATGGATGCATGAAATGTATGGATTGTTGCATGGATGCATGAAATGCATGGATTGTTGAATGGATGCATGAAAGGCATGGATTGATGAATGAATGCATGTAATGCATGGATTGTTGAATGGATGCATGAAATGCGTGGATTGTTGAAAGGATGCAGGAAATGCTTAGATTGTTGAATGGATGCATCAAATGAATGGATTCTTGAATGGATGCATGAAATGCATGGATTGTTGAATGGATGCATTAAATGCATGGATTGTTGATTGGATGCTTGAAATGAATGAATTGTTGAATGGATGCTTGAAATGAATGAATTGTTGAATGGATGCTTGAAATGAATGGATTGTTGAATGGATGCGTGAAATGCATGGATTGTTGAATGGATGCATGAAATGCATGGATTGTTGAATGGATGCTTGAAAGGAATGGGTTGTTGAATGGATGCTTGAAATGAATGAATTGTTGAATGGATGCTTGAAATGAATGAATTGTTGAATGGATGCTTGAAATGAATGAATTGTTGAATGGATGCTTGAAATGAATGGATTGTTGAATGGATGCATGAAATGCATGGATTGTTGAATGGATGCATGAAATGCATGGATTGTTGAATGGATGCATGAAATGCATGGATTGTTGAATGGATGCTTGAAATGAATGAATTGTTGAATGGATGCTTGAAATGAATGAATTGTTGAATGGATGCTTGAAATGAATGAATTGTTGAATGGATGCTTGAAATGAATGAATTGTTGAATGGATGCATCAAATGCATGGATTGTTAAATGGATGCATGAAATGCATGGATTGTTGAATGGATGCAAGTAATGCATGGATTGTTGAATGGATGCATGAAATGCATGGATTGTTGAATGGATGCAAGTAATGCATGGATTGTTGAATGGATGCATGAAATGCATGGATTGTTGAATGGATGCAAGTAATGCATGGATTGTTGAATTGATGCATGAAATGCATGGATTGTTGAATGGATGCATCAAATGCATGGATTGTTAAATGGATGCATGAAATGCATGGATTGTTGAATGGATGCAAGTAATGCATGGATTGTTGAATGGATGCATGAAATGCATGGATTGTTGAATGGATGCAAGTAATGCATGGATTGTTGAATGGATGCATGAAATGCATGGATTGTTGAATGGATGCATGAAATGCATGGGTTGTTGAATGGATGCTTGAAATGAATGAATTGTTGACTGGATGCTTGAAATGAATGAATTGTTGAATGGATGCATCAAATGCATGGATTGTTAAATGGATGCATGAAATGCATGGATTGTTGAATGGATGCATGAAATGCATGGATTGTTGAATGGTTGCATGTAATGCATGGATTGTTAAATGGATGCATGTAATGCATGGATTGTTGAATGGATGCATGAAATGCGTGGATTTTTAAATGGATGCATGAAAAGCGTGGATTGTTGAATGGATGCATGAAATGCATGGATTGTTGAATGGATGCATGAAATGCATGGATTGTTGAATGGATGCATGTAATGCATGGATTGTTGAATGGATGCATGTAATGCATGGATTGTTGAATGGATGCATGAAGTGCGTGGATTGTTGAATGGATGCATGTAATGCATGGATTGTTGAATGGATGCATGAAATGCGTGGATTGTTGAAAGGATGCAGGAAATGCTTAGATTGTTGAATGGATGCATCAAATGAATGGATTCTTGAATGGATGCATGAAATGCATGGATTGTTGAATGGATGCATTAAATGCATGGATTGTTGATTGGATGCTTGAAATGAATGAATTGTTGAATGGATGCTTGAAATGAATGAATTGTTGAATGGATGCTTGAAATGAATGGATTGTTGAATGGATGCATGAAATGCATGGATTGTTGAATGGATGCATGAAATGCATGGATTGTTGAATGGATGCTTGAAAGGAATGGATTGTTGAATGGATGCATGAAATGCATGGGTTGTTGAATGGATGCATGAAATGCATGGATTGTTGAATGGATGCATGAAATGCATGGATTGTTGAATGGATGCATGAAATGCATGGATTGTTGAATGGATGCGTGAAATGCATGGGATGTTGAATCGATCCATGTAATGCATGGATTGTTGAATAGATGCATGTAATGCATGGATTGTTGAATGGATGCATGAAATGCATGGATTGTTGAATGGATGCTTGAAATGCATGGATTGTTGAATGGATGCTTGAAATGAATGGATTGTTGAATGGATGCATGAAATGCATGGATTGTTGAATGGATGCATGAAATGCATGGATTGTTGAATGGATGCTTGAAATGAATGGATTGTTGAATGGATGCATGTAATGCATGGATTGTTGAATGGATGCATGAAATGCATGGATTGTTGAATGGATGCATGAAATGCATGGATTGTTGAATGGATGCATGAAATGCATGGATTGTTGAATGGATGCTTGAAATGAATGGATTGTTGAAAGGATGCAGGAAATGCATAGATTGTTGAATGGATGCATGAAATGCATGGATTGTTGAATGGATGCTTGAAATGAATGGATTGTTGAAAGGATGCAGGAAATGCATAGATTGTTGAATGGATGCATGTAATGCATGGGATGTTGAATGGATGCATGTAATGCATGGATTGTAGAATGGATGCAGGAAGTGCATGGATTGTTGAATGGATGCATGTAATGCATGGATTGTTGAATGGATGCATGAAATGCGTGGATTGTTGAAGGGATGCAGGAAATGCATAGTTTGTTGAATGGATGCATGAAATTCGTGAATTGTTGAATGGACGCATGAAAAGCGTGGATTGTTGAATGGATGCATGTAATGCATGGATTGTTGAATGGATGCATGTAATGCATGGGATGTTGAATGGATGCATGAAATGCATGGATTCATGAAATGCGTGGATTGTTGAATGGATGCATGAAATTTGTGGATTGCTGAATCGATGCATGAAATGCATGGATTGTTGGTTGAATGGATGCTCGAAATGAATGGATTGTTGAATGGATGCATGAAATGCATGGATTGTTGAATGGATGCATGAAATGCATGGATTGTTGAATGGATGCATGATATGCATGGATTGTTTAATGGATGCATGTAATGCATGGATTGTTGAATGGATGCATGTAATGCATGGATTGTTGAATGGATGCATGTAATGCATGGATCGTTGAATGGATACATGTAATGCATTGATTGTTGAATGGATGCATGTAATGCATGGATTGTTGAATGGATGCATGAAATGTATGAATTGTTGAATGGATGCATGTAATGCATGGATTGTTGAATGGATGCATGAAAGGCGTGGATTGTTGAATGAATGCAAGTAATGCATGGATTGTTGAATGGATGCAAGTAAAGCATGGATTGTTGAATGGATGACTGTAATGCATGGATTGTTGAATGGATGCATGTAATGCATGGGATGTTGAATGGATGCATGAAATGCATGGATTCATGAATGGATGCATGAAATGCGTGGATTGTTGAATGGATGCATGAAATGTGTGGAGTGCTGAATCGATGCATGAAATGCGTGGACTATTGAATGGATGCATGAAATGCATGAATTGTTGAATGGATGCATGAAATGCATGGATTGTTGAATGGATGCATGAAATGAATGGATTGTTGAACGGATGCATGGAATGCATGGGTTGTTGAATGGGTGCATGAAATGCATGGATTGTTGAATGGATGCTTGAAATGAATGAATTGTTGAATGGATGCATGAAATGCGTGGATTGTTGAATGGATGCATGAAATGCGTGGATTGTTAAATGGATGCATAAAATGCGTGGATTGTTGAATGGAAGCATGTAATGCATGGATTGTTGAATGGATGCATGTAATGCATGGATTGTTGAATGGATGCATGAAATGCGTGGGTTGTTGAATGGTTGCATCAAATTCATGGATTGTTGAATGGATGCATCAAATGCATGGATTGTTGAATCGATGCATCAAATGCATGGATTGTTGAATCGATGCATCAAATTCACGAATTGTTAAATAAATGCATCACATGCATGGATTGTTGAGTGGATGCATCAAATGCATGGATTGTTGAGTGGATGCATCAAATGCATGGATTGTTGAGTGGATGCATCAAATGCATGGATTGTTGAATGGATGCATGAAATGCATGGATTGTTGAATGGCTGCATTAAATGCATGGATTGTTGATTGGATGCTTGAAATGAATAGATTGTTGAATGGATGCTTGAAATGAATGGATTGTTGAATGGATGCATGAAATGCATGGATTGTTGAACAGATGCATGAAATGCATGGATTGTTGAATGGATGCATGAAATGCATGGATTGTTGAATGGATGCATGAAATGCATGGATTGTTGAATGGATGCATGAAATGAATGGATTGTTGCATGGATGCATGAATGGCATGGATTGTTGAATGGATGCATGAAAGGCATGGATTGATGAATGAATGCATGTAATGCATGGATTGTTGGATGGATGCATGAAATGCTTGGATTGTTGAAAGGATGCAGGAAATGCATAGATTGTTGAATGGATGCATGAAATTCGTGAATTGTTGAATGTATGCATCAAACGAATGGATTGTTGAATTGATGTATCAAATGCATGGATTGTTGAATGGATGCATGTAAAGCATGGATTGTTGAATGGATGCGCATGTAAAGCATGGATTGTTGAACGGATGCATGAAATGCATGGATTGTTGAATGGATGCATGAAATGCATGGATTGTTGGATGGATGATCGAAAATAATGGATTGTTGAATGGGTGCAGGAAATGCATGGTTTGTTGAATGGTTGCATGAAATTCGTGGATTGTTGATTGGATGCATGACATGCATGGATTGTATAATGAATGCATGTAAAGCATGGATTGTTGAATGGATGCACTAAATGCGTGGATTGTTGAATGGATGCACTAAATGCGTGGATTGTTGAATGGATGCACTAAATGCGTGGATTGTTGAATGGATGCACTTAATGCGTGGATTGTTGAATGGATGCATCAAATGCATGGATTGTTAAATGGATGCATCAAATGCATGGTTTGTGTAATGGATGCATCAAATGCATGGATTGTTGAATGGATGGATGAAATGCATGGATTGATGAATGAATGCATGTAATACATGGATTGTTCAATGGATGCACGAAATGCGTGGATTGTTGAATGTAAGCATGAAATGCATGGATTGTTGAATGGATGCATGATATATATGGATTGTTGAATGGATGCATGAAATGCGTGGATTGTTGAATGGATGCGTGAAATGCATGGATTGTTGAATGGATGCATGAAATGCATGGATTGTTAAATGGATGAATGAAATGCGTGGATTGTTGAATGGATGCATCGGATGCATGGATTGTTGAATGGATGCATGAAATGCGTGGATTGTTGAATGGATGCATCAGATGCATGGATTGTTGAATGGATGCATGAAATGCGTGGATTGTTGAATGGATGCATCAGATGCATGGATTGTTGAATGGATGCATGAAATGCGTGGATTGTTGAATGGATGCATCAGATGCATGGATTTTTGAATGGATGCATGAAATGCGTGGAGTTGTTGAATGGATGCATCAGATGCATGGATTTTTCAATGGATGCATAAAATGCATGGATTTTTCAATTGATGCATCAAATGCATGGATTGTTGAATGGATGCATCAAATTCATGGATTCTTGAATGGATGCATCAAATGCATGGATTTTTGAATGGATGCATGAAATGCATGGATTGTTGAATGGATGCTTGAAATGAATGGATTGTTGAATGGATGCATGAAATGCATGGATTGTTGAATGGATGCATGAAATGCATGGATTGTTGAAAGGATGCTTGAAATGCATGGATTGTTGAATGGATGCATGAAATGCGTGGATTGTTGAATGTATGCATCAATTGCATTGATTTTTGAATTGGTGCATCAAATGCATGGATTGTTG
The DNA here is from genome assembly GCA_030386875.1 of Morinoia aosen. Classification (NCBI taxonomy): domain Eukaryota; kingdom Metazoa; phylum Arthropoda; class Malacostraca; order Amphipoda; family Talitridae; genus Morinoia; species Morinoia aosen. Next base: position 41,465,738 of record CM059561.1, on the reverse strand, counting down.
AATGGATTCATGAAATGCGTTGATTGTTGAATGGATGCATGAAATGCGTGGATTGTTGAATGAATGCATGAAATGCATGGATTTTTCAATGGATGCATCGAATGCATGGATTTTTCAATGGATGCATCAAATGCATGGATTTTTCAATGGATGCATCAAATGATGGATTGTTGAATGGATGCATCAAATGCATGGATTTTTCAATGGATGCATCAAATGCATGGATTTTTCAATGGATGCATCAAATGCATGGATTTTTCAATGGATGCATCAAATGCATGGATTTTTCAATGGATGCATCAAATGATGGATTGTTGAATGGATGCATCAAATTCTTGGATTCGTGATAGGATGCATCAAATGCATGGATTTTTGAATGGATGTATGAAATGCATGGATTGTTGAATGGATGCATCAAATGCATGGATTGTTGAATGAATTCATGAAATACATGGATTGTTGAATGTTTGCATCAAATGCATGGATTGTTGAATGGATGCCACAAATTCATGAGTTATTGAATGGATGCATCAAATGCATGGATTGTTGAATGGATGTATCAAATGCATGGATTGTTGAAAGGATGCATGAAATGAATGGATTGTTGAATGGATGCTTGAAATGAATGGATTGTTGAATGGATGCATGTAATGCATGGATTGTTGAATGGATGCATGTAATGCATGGATTATTGAATGGATGCATGAAATGAATGGATTGTTGAATGGATTCATGTAATGCATGGATTGTTGAATGGATGCATGTAATGCATGGATTGTTGAATGGATGCGTGTAATGCATTGATTGTTGAATGGATGCATGTAATGCATGGATTGTTGAATGGATGCATCAAATGCATGGATTGTTGAATGGATGCATGTAATGCATGGATTGTTGAATGGATGCGTGTAATGCATTGACTGTTGAATGGATGCATCAAATGCATGGATTGTTGAATGGATGTATCAAATGCATGGATTGTTGAAAGGATGCATGAAATGAATGGATTGTTGAATGGATGCATGTAATGCATGGATTGTTGAATGGATGCATGTAATGCATGGATTGTTGAATGGATGCGTGTAATGCATTGATTGTTGAATGGATGCATCAAATGCATGGATTGTTGAATGGATGTATCAAATGCATGGATTGTTGAATGGATGCATGTATGCATGGATTGTTGAATGGATGCATGTAATGCATGGATTATTGAATGGATGCATGAAATGAATGGATTGTTGAATGGATACATGAAATGCGTGGATTGTTGAATGGATGCATGAAATGCGTGGATTGTCGAATGAATGCATGAAATGCATTGATTATTGAATGGATGCATGAAATTCATGAATTGTTCAATGGATGCATGTAATGCATGGATTGTTGAATGGATGCATGCAATGCGTGGATTGTCGAATGAATGCATGAAATGCATTGATTGTTGAATGAATGCATGAAATGCGCGGATTGTTGAATCGATGCATGAAATGCGTGGATTGTTGAATAGATGCATCTAATGCATGGATTGTTGAATGGATGCATCAAATGCATGGATTGTTGATTGGATTCATCAAATGCATGGATTGTTGAATTGATGCATCAAATGCATGTATTGTTGAATGGATGCATCAAATGCATGGATTGTTGATTGGATTCATCAAATGCATGGATTGTTGAATTGATGCATCAAATGCATGGAATGTTGAATGGATGCATCAAATGCATGGATTGTTGATTGGATTCATCAAATGCATGGATTGTTGAGTTGATGCATCAAATGCATGGATTGTTGAATGGATGCATCAAATGCATGGATTTTTCGATGGATGCATCAAATGCATGGATTTTTCAATGGATGCATCAAATGCATGGATTTTTCAATGGATGCATCAATTTCATGGATTCTTGAATGGATGCATGAAATGCATGGATTTTTGAATGGATGCATCAAATGCATGGATTGTTGAATGGATGCATGAAATGCATGGATTGTTGAATGGATGCATGAAATGTGTGGATTGTTGAATGGATGCATGAAATGCGTGGATTGTTGAAGGAATGCATGAAATGCGTGAATTGTTGAAAGGATGCATGAAATGCATGGATTGTATAATGAATGCATGTAAAGCATGGATTGTTTAATGGATGCACTAAATGCGTGGATTGTTGAATGGATGCACTAAATGCGTGGATTGTTGAATGGATGCACTAAATGCGTGGATTGTTGAATGGATGCACTTAATGCGTGGATTGTTGAATGGATGCATCAAATGCATGGATTGTTAAATGGATGCATCAAATGCATGGTTTGTGTAATGGATGCATCAAATGCATGGATTGTAGAATGGATTGATGAAATGCTTGGATTATTGAATGAATGCATGTAATGCATGGATTGTTGAATGGATGCACGAAAAGCGTGGATTGTAGAATGAACGCATCAAATGCGTGGATTGTTGAATGTATGCATGAAATGCATGGATTGTTGAATGGATGGATGAAATGTACGGATTGTTGAATGAATGCATGTAATGCATGGATTGTTGAATGGATGCATCAAATGCATGGATTGTAGAATGGATGCATCAAATGCATGGATTGTTGAATGTTAGCATGAAATGCATGGATTGTTGATTGGATTCATGAAATGCGTGGATTGTTGAACGGATGCATGAAATGCGTGAATTGTTGAATGAATGTATGAAATACATGGATTGTTGAATGTTAGCGTGAAATACATAATGCATGGATTGTTGAATGGATGCATGTAAGACGTGGATTGTTGAATGAATGCAAGTAATGCATGGATTTTTGAATGGATGCAAGTAATGCATGGATTGTTGAATGGATGCATGTAATGCATGGATTGTTGAATGGATGCATGTAATGCAAGGGATGTTGAATGGATGCATGAAATGCATGGATTCATGAATGGATGCATGAAATGCGTGGATTATTGAATTGATGCATGGAATGTGTGGATTGCTGAATCGATGCATGAAATGCATGGATTGTTTTTGAATGGATGCTCGAAATGAATGGATTGTTGAATGGATGCATGAAATGCATGGATTGTTGAATGGATGCATGAAATGCATGGATTGTTGAATGGATGCATGATATGCATGGATTGTTTAATGGATGCATGTAATGCATGGATTGTTGAATGGATGCATGTAATGCATGGATTGTTGAATGGATGCATGTAATGCATGGATCGTTGAATGGATACATGTAATGCATTGATTGTTGAATGGATGCATGTAATGCATGGATTGTTGAATGGATGCATGAAATGTATGAATTGTTGAATGGATGCATGTAATGCATGGATTGTTGAATGGATGCATGAAAGGCGTGGATTGTTGAATGAATGCAAGTAATGCATGGATTGTTGAATGGATGCAAGTAATGCATGGATTGTTGAATGGATGCATGTAATGCATGGGATGTTGAATGGATGCATGAAATGCATGGATTCATGAATGGATGCATGAAATGCGTGGATTGTTGAATGGATGCATGAAATGTGTGGAGTGCTGAATCGATGCATGAAATGCGTGGACTATTGAATGGATGCATGAAATGCATGGATTGTTGAATGGATGCATGAAATGCATGGATTGTTGAATGGATGCATGAAATGAATGGATTGTTGAATGGATGCATGGAATGCATGGATTGTTGAATGGATGCATGGAATGCGTGGGTTGTTGAATGGTTGCATCAAATTCATGGATTGTTGAATGAATGCATCAAATGCATGGATTGTTGAATCGATGCATCAAATGCATGGATTGTTGAATCGATGCATCAAATTCACGAATTGTTAAATAAATGCATCACATGCATGGATTGTTGAGTGGATGCATCAAATGCATGGATTGTTGAGTGGATGCATCAAATGCATGGATTGTTGAGTGGATGCATCAAATGCATGGATTATTAAATGGATGCATGAAATGCATGGATTGTTGAATGGATGCATGAAATGCATGGATTGTTGAATGGCTGCATTAAATGCATGGATTGTTGATTGGATGCTTGAAATGAATAGATTGTTGCATGGATGCATGAAATGCATGGATTGTTGAATGGATGCATGAAAGGCATGGATTGATGAATGAATGCATGTAATGCATGGATTGTTGAATGGATGCATGAAATGCTTGGATTGTTGAAAGGATGCAGGAAATGCATAGATTGTTGAATGGATGCATGAAATTCGTGAATTGTTGAATGTATGCATCAAACGAATGGATTGTTGAATTGATGTATCAAATGCATGGATTGTTGAATGGATGCATGTAAAGCATGGATTGTTGAATGGATGCGCATGTAAAGCATGGATTGTTGAACGGTTGCATGAAATGCATGGATTGTTGAAAGGATGCATGAAATGCATGGATTGTCTAATGGATGCATGAAATGCATGGATTGTTGAATGGATGCTCGAAATTAATGGATTGTTGAATGGGTGCAGGAAATGCATGGTTTGTTGAATGGTTGCATCAAATTCGTGGATTGTTGAATGGATGCATGAAATGCATGGATTGTAAAATGAATGCATGTAAAGCATGGATTGTTGAATGGATGCACTAAATGCGTGGATTGTTGAATGGATGCACTAAATGCGTGGATTGTTGAATGGATGCACTAACTGCGTGGATTGTTGAATGGATGCACTTAATGCGTGGATTGTTGAATGAATGCATCAAATGCATGGATTGTTAAATGGATGCATCAAATGCATGGTTTGTGTAATGGATGCATCAAATGCATGGATTGTTGAATGAATGGATGAAATGCATGGATTGATGAATGAATGCATGTAATGCATGGATTGTTCAATGGATGCACGAAATGCGTGGATTGTAGAATGGATGCATCAAATGCGTGGATTGTTGAATGTTAGCATGAAATGCATGGATTGTTGAATGGATGCATGAAATATATGGATTGTTGAATGGATGCATGAAATGCGTGAATTGTTGAATGGATGCATGAAATGCATGGATTGTTGAATGGATGCATGAAATGCATGGATTGTTGAATGGATGAATGAAATGCGTGGATTGTTGAATGGATGCATCGGATGCATGGATTGTTGAATGGATGCATGAAATGCGTGGATTGTTGAATGGATTGATGAAATGCGTTGGTTGTTGAATGGATGCATGAAATGCGTGGATTGTTGAATGAATGCATGAAATGCATGGATTTTTCAATGGATGCATCAAATGCATGGATTTTTCAATGGATGCATCAAATGCATGGATTTTTCAATGGATGCATCAAATGATGGATTGTTGAATGGATGCATCAAATGCATGGATTTTTCAATGGATGCATCAAATGCATGGATTTTTCAATGGATGCATCAAATGCATGGATTTTTCAATGGATGCAGCAAATGATGGATTGTTGAATGGATGCATCAAATTCATGGATTCGTGATAGGATGCATCAAATGCATGGATTATTGAATGGATGTATGAAATGCATGGATTGTTGAATGGATGCATCAAATGCATGGATTGTTGAATGAATCCATGAAATACAAGGGTTGTTGAATGAATTCATGAAATACATGGATTGTTGAATGTTTGCATCAAATGCATGGATTGTTGAATGGATGCCACAAATTCATGAGTTATTGAATGGATGCATCAAATGCATGGATTGTTGAAAGGATGCATGAAATGAATGGATTGTTGAATGGATGCTTGAAATGAATGGATTGTTGAATGGATGCATGTAATGCATGGATTGTTGAATGGATGCATGTAATGCATGGATTGTTGAATGGATTCATGTAATGCATTGATTGTTGAATGGATGCATGTAATGCATGGGTTGTTGAATGGATGCATGTAATGCATGGATTGTTGAATGGATGCATGAAATGCATGAATTGTTGAATGGATGCATGTAATGCATGGATTGTTGAATGGATGCATGAAATGCGTGGGTTGTCGAATGAATGCATGAAATGCATGGATTGTTGAATGGATGCATGAAATGCATGGATTGTTGAATGGATGCATGTAATGCATGGGTTGATGAATGGATGCATGAAAAGCGTGGATTGTTGAATGTTTGCATAAAATGCATAGATTGTTGAATGAATGCATGAAATGCATGGATTGTTGAATGGATGCATGAAATGCATGGATTGTTGAATGGATGCAGGAAATTCATAAATTGTTCAATGGATGCATGTAATGCATGGATTGTTGAATGGATGCATGCAATGCGTGGATTGCCGAATGAATGCATGAAATGCATGGATTGTTGAATGAATGCATGAAATGCGTGGATTGTTGAATCGATGCATGAAATGCGTGGATTGTTGAATGGATGCATCAAATGCATGGATTGTTGAATGGATGCATCAAATGCATGGATTGTTGATTGGATTCATCAAATGCATGGATTGTTGAATTGATGTATCAAATGCATGAATTGTTGAATGGATGCATCAAATGCATGGATTGTTGAATGGATGCATGAAATGCATGGATTGTTGAATGGATGCTTGGAATGAATGGATTGTTGAATGGATGCATGAAATGCGTGGATTGTTGAATGAATGCATGAAATACATGGATTGTTGAATATTAGCATGAAATGCATGAATTGTTGAATGGATGCATCAAATTCATGGATTCTTGAATGGATGCATCAAATGCATGGATTTTTGAATGGATGTATCAAATGCATGGATTTTTGAATGGATGCATCAATTGCATGGATTGTTGAATGGATGCATGAAATGCATGGATTGTTGAATGGATGCCTGAAATGCATGGATTGTATAATGAATGCATGTAAAGCATGGATTGTTTAATGGATGCACTAAATGCGTGGATTGTTGAATGGATGCACTAAATGCGTGGATTGTTGAATGGATGCACTAAATGCGTGGATTGTTGAATGGATGCACTTAATGCGTGGATTGTTGAATGGATGCATCAAATGCATGGATTGTTAAATGGATGCATCAAATGCATGGTTTGTGTAATGGATGCATCAAATGTATGGATTGTTGAATGGATTGATGAAATGCATGGATTGTTGAATGAATGCATGTAATGCATGGATTGTTGAATGGATGCACGAAAAGCGTGGATTGTAGAATGAACGCATCAAATGCCTGGATTGTTGAATGTATGCATGAAATGCATGGATTGTTGAATGGATGGATGAAATGTACGGATTGTTGAATGAATGCATGTAATGCATGGATTGTTGAATGGATGCATCAAATCCATGGATTGTAGAATGGATGCATCAAATGCATGGATTGTTGAATGTATGCATGAAATGCATGGATTGTTGATTGGATTCATGAAATGCGTGGATTGTTGAAGGAATGCATGAATTGCGTGAGTTGTTGCATGAATGCATGAAATGCATGGATTGTTGAATGGATGCATGAAATGCATGGAATGTTGAATGGATGCGTGAAATGCATGGATTGTTCAATGGATGCATGAAATGCATGGATTGTTGAATGGATGCATGAAATTCGTGGATTGTTGAATACATGCATCAAACGAATGGATTATTGAAAAGATGCAGGAAATGCATAGATTGTTGAATGGATGCTTGAAATTCGTGGATTGTTGAATGGATGCGTGAAACGCATGGACTGTTGAATGGATGCATGAAATGCATGGGTTGTTCAATGGATGCATCAAATGCATGGATTGTTGAATAGATGCATCAAATGCATGGATTGTTGAATGGATGCATCAAATGCATGGATTGTTGAATGGATGCATCAAATGCATGGATTGTTGGATGGATGCATCAAATGCATGGATTGTTGAGTGGATGCATGAAATGCATGGATTGTTGAATGGATGCTTGAAATGCGTGGATTGTTGAATGGATGCATGAAATGCGTCTATTGTTTAATGAATGCATGAAATGCGTCTATTGTTTAATGGATGCATGAAATGCATGGGTTGTTTAATGGATGCATGAAATGCATGGGTTGTTGAATAGATGCATGAAATGCATGGATTGTTAAATGGATGCATGAAATGCATGGATTGTTGAATGGATGCAAGTAATGCATGGATTGTTGAATGGATGCATGTAATGCATGGATTGTTGAATGGATGCATGTGATGCATGGATTGTTGAAAGGGTCCATGAAATGCATGGATTGTTAAATGGAAGCATGTAATGCATGGATTGTTGAATGTATGCATGAAATGCATGGATTGTTGATTGGATTCATGAAATGCGTGGATTGTTGAAGGAATGCATGAATTGCGTGAATTGTTGCATGAATGCATGAAATGCATGGATTGTTGAATGGATGCATGAAATGCATGGAATGTTGAATGGATGCGTGAAATGCATGGGATGTTGAATCGATGCATGTAATGCATGGATTGTTGAATGGATGCATGAAATGCATGGATTGTTGAATGGATGCATGAAATGCATGGATTGTTGAATGGATGCTTGAAACGAATGGATTGTTGAAAGGATGCTGGAAATGCATAGATTGTTGAATGGATGCATGAAATTCGTGAATTGTTGAATACATGCATCAAACGAATGGATTGTTGAATTTATGCATCAAATGCATGGATTGTTGAATGGATGCATGAAATGCGTGGATTGTTGAATGGATGCATGAAATGCATGGATTGTTGAATGGATGCATGAAATGCATGGATTGTTGAATGGATGCATGCAATTCGTGGATTGTTGAATGGATGCGTGAAACGCATGGACTGTTGAATGGATGCATGAAATGCATGGGTTGTTCAATGGATGCATCAAATGCATGGATTGTTGAATAGATGCATCAAATGCATGGGTTGTTGAATGGATGCATCAAATGCATGGATTGTTGAATGGATGCATCAAATGCATGGATTGTCTGATGGATGCATCAAATGCATGGATTGTTGAGTGGATGCATGAAATGCATGGATTGTTGAATGGATGCTTGAAATGCGTGGATTGTTGAATGGATGCATGAAATGCGTCTATTGTTTAATGAATGCATGAAATGCGTCTATTGTTTAATGGATGCATCAAATGCATGGATTGTTGAATAGATGCATGAAATGCATGGATTGTTAAATGGATGCATGAAATGCATGGATTGTTGAATGGATGCAAGTAATGCATGGATTGTTGAATGGATGCATGTAATGCATGGATTGTTGAATGGATGCATGTGATGCATGGATTGTTGAAAGGGTGCATGAAATGCATGGATTGTTAAATGGAAGCATGTAATGCATGGATTGTTGAATGGTTGCATGTAATGCATGGATTGTTAAATGGATGCATGTAATGCATGGATTGTTGAATGGATGCATGAAATGCATGGATTGTTGAATGGATGCTTGAAATGCATGGATTGTTGAATGGATGCTTGAAATGAATGGATTGTTGAATGGATGCATGAAATGCATGGATTGTTGAATGGATGCATGAAATGCATGGATTGTTGAATGGATGCTTGAAATGAATGGATTGTTGAATGGATGCATGTAATGCATGGATTGTTGAATGGATGCATGAAATGCATGGATTGTTGAATGGATGCATGAAATGCATGGATTGTTGAATGGATGCATGAAATGCATGGATTGTTGAATGGATGCTTGAAATGAATGGATTGTTGAAAGGATGCAGGAAATGCATAGATTGTTGAATGGATGCATGAAATGCATGGATTGTTGAATGGATGCTTGAAATGAATGGATTGTTGAAAGGATGCAGGAAATGCATAGATTGTTGAATGGATGCATGTAATGCATGGGATGTTGAATGGATGCATGTAATGCATGGATTGTAGAATGGATGCAGGAAGTGCATGGATTGTTGAATGGATGCATGTAATGCATGGATTGTTGAATGGATGCATGAAATGCGTGGATTGTTGAAGGGATGCAGGAAATGCATAGTTTGTTGAATGGATGCATGAAATTCGTGAATTGTTGAATGGACGCATGAAAAGCGTGGATTGTTGAATGGATGCATGTAATGCATGGATTGTTGAATGGATGCATGTAATGCATGGGATGTTGAATGGATGCATGAAATGCATGGATTCATGAAATGCGTGGATTGTTGAATGGATGCATGAAATTTGTGGATTGCTGAATCGATGCATGAAATGCATGGATTGTTGGTTGAATGGATGCTCGAAATGAATGGATTGTTGAATGGATGCATGAAATGCATGGATTGTTGAATGGATGCATGAAATGCATGGATTGTTGAATGGATGCATGATATGCATGGATTGTTTAATGGATGCATGTAATGCATGGATTGTTGAATGGATGCATGTAATGCATGGATTGTTGAATGGATGCATGTAATGCATGGATCGTTGAATGGATACATGTAATGCATTGATTGTTGAATGGATGCATGTAATGCATGGATTGTTGAATGGATGTATGAAATGTATGAATTGTTGAATGGATGCATGTAATGCATGGATTGTTGAATGGATGCATGAAAGGCGTGGATTGTTGAATGAATGCAAGTAATGCATGGATTGTTGAATGGATGCAAGTAAAGCATGGATTGTTGAATGGATGACTGTAATGCATGGATTGTTGAATGGATGCATGTAATGCATGGGATGTTGAATGGATGCATGAAATGCATGGATTCATGAATGGATGCATGAAATGCGTGGATTGTTGAATGGATGCATGAAATGTGTGGAGTGCTGAATCGATGCATGAAATGCGTGGACTATTGAATGGATGCATGAAATGCATGAATTGTTGAATGGATGCATGAAATGCATGGATTGTTGAATGGATGCATGAAATGAATGGATTGTTGAACGGATGCATGGAATGCATGGGTTGTTGAATGGGTGCATGAAATGCATGGATTGTTGAATGGATGCTTGAAATGAATGAATTGTTGAATGGATGCATGAAATGCGTGGATTGTTGAATGGATGCATGAAATGCGTGGATTGTTAAATGGATGCATAAAATGCGTGGATTGTTGAATGGAAGCATGTAATGCATGGATTGTTGAATGGATGCATGTAATGCATGGATTGTTGAATGGATGCATGAAATGCGTGGGTTGTTGAATGGTTGCATCAAATTCATGGATTGTTGAATGGATGCATCAAATGCATGGATTGTTGAATCGATGCATCAAATGCATGGATTGTTGAATCGATGCATCAAATTCACGAATTGTTAAATAAATGCATCACATGCATGGATTGTTGAGTGGATGCATCAAATGCATGGATTGTTGAGTGGATGCATCAAATGCATGGATTGTTGAGTGGATGCATCAAATGCATGGATTGTTGAATGGATGCATGAAATGCATGGATTGTTGAATGGCTGCATTAAATGCATGGATTGTTGATTGGATGCTTGAAATGAATAGATTGTTGAATGGATGCTTGAAATGAATGGATTGTTGAATGGATGCATGAAATGCATGGATTGTTGAGCAGATGCATGAAATGCATGGATTGTTGAATGGATGCATGAAATGCATGGATTGTTGAATGGATGCATGAAATGCATGGATTGTTGAATGGATGCATGAAATGAATGGATTGTTGCATGGATGCATGAATGGCATGGATTGTTGAATGGATGCATGAAAGGCATGGATTGATGAATGAATGCATGTAATGCATGGATTGTTGGATGGATGCATGAAATGCTTGGATTGTTGAAAGGATGCAGGAAATGCATAGATTGTTGAATGGATGCATGAAATTCGTGAATTGTTGAATGTATGCATCAAACGAATGGATTGTTGAATTGATGTATCAAATGCATGGATTGTTGAATGGATGCATGTAAAGCATGGATTGTTGAATGGATGCGCATGTAAAGCATGGATTGTTGAACGGATGCATGAAATGCATGGATTGTTGAATGGATGCATGAAATGCATGGATTGTTGGATGGATGATCGAAATTAATGGATTGTTGAATGGGTGCAGGAAATGCATGGTTTGTTGAATGGTTGCATGAAATTCGTGGATTGTTGATTGGATGCATGACATGCATGGATTGTATAATGAATGCATGTAAAGCATGGATTGTTGAATGGATGCACTAAATGCGTGGATTGTTGAATGGATGCACTAAATGCGTGGATTGTTGAATGGATGCACTAAATGCGTGGATTGTTGAATGGATGCACTTAATGCGTGGATTGTTGAATGGATGCATCAAATGCATGGATTGTTAAATGGATGCATCAAATGCATGGTTTGTGTAATGGATGCATCAAATGCATGGATTGTTGAATGGATGGATGAAATGCATGGATTGATGAATGAATGCATGTAATACATGGATTGTTCAATGGATGCACGAAATGCGTGGATTGTTGAATGTAAGCATGAAATGCATGGATTGTTGAATGGATGCATGATATATATGGATTGTTGAATGGATGCATGAAATGCGTGGTTTGTTGAATGGATGCGTGAAATGCATGGATTGTTGAATGGATGCATGAAATGCATGGATTGTTGAATGGATGAATGAAATGCGTGGATTGTTGAATGGATGCATCGGATGCATGGATTGTTGAATGGATGCATGAAATGCGTGGATTGTTGAATGGATGCATCAGATGCATGGATTGTTGAATGGATGCATGAAATGCGTGGATTGTTGAATGGATGCATCAGATGCATGGATTGTTGAATGGATGCATGAAATGCGTGGATTGTTGAATGGATGCATCAGATGCATGGATTTTTGAATGGATGCATGAAATGCGTGGAGTTGTTGAATGGATGCATCAGATGCATGGATTTTTCAATGGATGCATAAAATGCATGGATTTTTCAATTGATGCATCAAATGCATGGATTGTTGAATGGATGCATCAAATTCATGGATTCTTGAATGGATGCATCAAATGCATGGATTTTTGAATGGATGCATGAAATGCATGGATTGTTGAATGGATGCTTGAAATGAATGGATTGTTGAATGGATGCATGAAATGCATGGATTGTTGAATGGATGCATGAAATGCATGGATTGTTGAAAGGATGCTTGAAATGCATGGATTGTTGAATGGATGCATGAAATGCGTGGATTGTTGAATGTATGCATCAATTGCATTGATTTTTGAATTGGTGCATCAAATGCATGGGTTGTTGAATGGATTCATGAAATGCGTTGATTGTTGAATGGATGCATGAAATGCGTGGATTGTTGAATGAATGCATGAAATGCATGGATTTTTCAATGGATGCATCGAATGCATGGATTTTTCAATGGATGCATCAAATGCATGGATTTTTCAATGGATGCATCAAATGATGGATTGTTGAATGGATGCATCAAATGCATGGATTTTTCAATGGATGCATCAAATGCATGGATTTTTCAATGGATGCATCAAATGCATGGATTTTTCAATGGATGCATCAAATGCATGGATTTTTCAATGGATGCATCAAATGATGGATTGTTGAATGGATGCATCAAATTCATGGATTCGTGATAGGATGCATCAAATGCATGGATTTTTGAATGGATGTATGAAATGCATGGATTGTTGAATGGATGCATCAAATGCATGGGTTGTTCAATGGATGCATCAAATGCATGGATTGTTGAATAGATGCATCAAATGCATGGATTGTTGAATGGATGCATCAAATGCATGGATTGTTGAATGGATGCATCAAATGCATGGATTGTTGGATGGATGCATCAAATGCATGGATTGTTGAGTGGATGCATGAAATGCATGGATTGTTGAATGGATGCATGAAATGCGTCTATTGTTTAATGAATGCATGAAATGCGTCTATTGTTTAATGGATGCATGAAATGCATTGGTTGTTTAATGGATGCATGAAATGCATGGATTGTTGAATGGATGCAAGTAATGCATGGATTGTTGAATGGATGCATGTAATGCATGGATTGTTGAATGGATGCATGTGATGCATGGATTGTTGAAAGGGTGCATGAAATGCATGGATTGTTAAATGGATGCATGTAATGCATGGATTGTTGAATGGATGCATGAAATGCATGGATTTTTAAATGGATGCATGAAAAGCGTGGATTGTTGAATGGATGCATGAAATGCATGGATTGTTGAATGGATGCATGAAATGCATGGATTGTTGAATGGATGCATGTAATGCATGGATTGTTGAATGGATGCATGTAATGCATGGATTGTTGAATGGATGCATGAAATGCGTGGATTGTTGAATGGGTGCATGAAATGCATGGATTGTTGAATGGATGCTTGAAATGAATGGATTGTTGAATGGATGCATGAAATGCATGGATTGTTGAATGGATGCATGAAATGCATGGATTGTTGAATGGATGCAAGAAATGCATAGATTGTTGAATGGATGCTTGAAATGAATGGATTGTTGAATGGATGCTTGAAATGAATGGATTGTTGAATGGATGCATGAAATGCATGGATTGTTGAATGGATGCATGAAATGCATGGATTGTTGAATGGATGCTTGAAATGAATGGATTGTTGAATGGATGCTTGAAATGAATGGATTGTTGAATGGATGCATGAAATGCATGGATTGTTGAATGGATGCTTGAAATGAATGGATTGTTGAATGGATGCATGAAATGAATGGATTGTTGAATGGATGCATGAAATGCATGGATTGTTGAATGGATGCTTGAAATGAATGGATTGTTGAATGGATGCATGAAATGCATGGATTGTTGAATGGATGCATGAAATGCATGGATTGTTGAATGGATGAAAGAAATGCATAGATTGTTGAATGGATGCTTGAAATGTATGGATTGTTGAATGGATGCATGAAATGCATGGATTGTTGAATGGATGCATGAAATGCATGGATTGTTGAATGGATGCTTGAAATGAATGGATTGTTGAATGGATGCTGGAAATGAATGGATTGTTGAATGGATGCATGAAATGCATGGATTGTTGAATGGATGCTTGAAATGAATGGATTGTTGAATGGATGCATGAAATGAATGGATTGTTGAATGGATGCATGAAATGCATGGATTGTTGAATGGATGCATGTAATGCATGGATTGTTGAATGGATGCATGTAATGCATGGATTGTTGAATGGATGCTTGAAATGAATGAATTGTTGAATGGATGCATGAAATGCGTGGATTGTTGAATGGATGCATGAAATGCGTGGATTGTTAAATGGATGCATGAAATGCGTGGATTGTTGAATAGAAGCATGTAATGCATGGATTGTTGAATGGATGCCTGTAATGCATGGATTGTTGAATGGATGCATGAAATGCTTGGGTTTTTGAATGGTTGCATCAAATTCATGGATTGTTGAATGGATGCATCAAATGCATGGATTTTTAAATCGATGCATCAAATGCATGGATTGTTGAATCGATGCATCAAATTCACGAATTGTTAAATAAATGCATCACATGCATGGATTGTTGAATGGATGTATCAAATGCATGGATTGTTGAGTGGATGCATCAAATGCATGGATGGTTAAATGGATGCATGAAATGCATGGATTGTTGAATGGATGCATGAAATGCATGGATTGTTGAATGGATGCATGAAATGCATGGATTGTTGAATGGATGCATGAAATGCATGGATTGTTGAATGGATGCATGAAATGTATGGATTGTTGCATGGATGCATGAAATGTATGGATTGTTGCATGGATGCATGAAATGCATGGATTGTTGAATGGATGCATGAAAGGCATGGATTGATGAATGAATGCATGTAATGCATGGATTGTTGAATGGATGCATGAAATGCGTGGATTGTTGAAAGGATGCAGGAAATGCTTAGATTGTTGAATGGATGCATCAAATGAATGGATTCTTGAATGGATGCATGGAATGCATGGATTGTTGAATGGATGCATTAAATGCATGGATTGTTGATTGGATGCTTGAAATGAATGAATTGTTGAATGGATGCTTGAAATGAATGGATTGTTGAATGGATGCATGAAATGCATGGATTGTTGAATGGATGCATGAAATGCATGGATTGTTGAATGGATGCTTGAAAGGAATGGATTGTTGAATGGATGCATGAAATGCATGGGTTGTTGAATGGATGCATGAAATGCATGGATTGTTGAATGGATGCATGAAATGCATGAATTGTTGAATAGATGCATGTAATGCATGGATTGTTGAATGGATGCATGAAATGCATGGATTGTTGAATGGATGCATTAAATGCATGGGTTGTTGATTGGATGCTTGAAATGAATGGATGCATGAAATGCATGGATTGTTGAATGGATGCTTGAAATGAATGGATTGTTGAATGGATGCATGAAATGCATGGATTGTTGAATGGATGCATGAAATGCATGGATTGTTGAATGGATGCTTGAAATGAATGGATTGTTGAATGGATGCATGAAATGCATGGATTGTTGAATGGATGCATCAAATGCATGGATTGTAGAATGGATGCATCAAATGCATGGATTGTTGAATGTATGCATCAAATGCATGGATTGTTGATTGGATTCATGAAATGCGTGGATTGTTGAAGGAATGCATGAATTGCGTGAATTGTTGCATGAATGCATGAAATGCATGGATTGTTGAATGGATGCATGAAATGCATGGAATGTTGAATGGATGCGTGAAATGCATGGGATGTTGAATCGATGCATGTAATGCAGCATGGATTGTTGAATGGATGCATGAAATGCATGGATTGTTGAATGGATGCAAGAAATGCATGGATTGTTGAATGGATGCTTGAAATGCATGGATTGTTGAATGGATGCATGAAATGCATGGATTGTTGAATGGATGCATGAAATGCATGGATTGTTGAATGGATGCTTGAAACGAATGGATTATTGAAAAGATGCAGGAAATGCATATATTGTTGAATGGATGCATGAAATTCGTGAATTGTTGAATACATGCATCAAACGAATGGATTGTTGAATTTATGCATCAAATGCATGGATTGTTGAATGGATGCATGAAATGCGTGGATTGATGAATGGATGCAAGAAATGCATGGATTGTTGAATGGATGCATGAAATGCATGGATTGTTGAATGGATGCATGAAATTCGTGGATTGTTGAATGGATGCGTGAAACGCATGGACTGTTGAATGGATGCATGAAATGCATGGGTTTTTCAATGGATGCATCAAATGCATGGATTGTTGAATGGATGCATCAAATGCATGGATTGTTGAATGGATGCATCAAATGCATGGATTGTTGGGTGGATGCATCAAATGCATGGATTGTTGAGTGGATGCATGAAATGCATGGATTGTTGAATGGATGCATGAAATGCGTCTATTGTTTAATGAATGCATGAAATGCGTCTATTGTTTAATGGATGCATGAAATGCATGGGTTGTTTAATGGATGCATGAAATGCATGGGTTGTTGAATAGATGCATCAAATGCATGGATTGTTAAATGGATGCATGAAATGCATGGATTGTTGAATGGATGCAAGTAATGCATGGATTGTTGAATGGATGCATGTAATGCATGGATTGTTGAATGGATGCATGTGATGCATGGATTGTTGAAAGGGTGCATGAAATGCATGGATTGTTAAATGGAAGCATGTAATACATGGATTGTTGAATGGTTGCATGTAATGCATGGATTGTTAAATGGATGCATGTAATGCATGGATTGTTGAATGGATGCATGAAATGCGTGGATTTTTAAATGGATGCATGAAAAGCGTGGATTGTTTAATGGATGCATGAAATGCATGGGTTGTTGAATAGATGCATCAAATGCATGGATTGTTAAATGGATGCATGAAATGCATGGATTGTTGAATGGATGCAAGTAATGCATGGATTGTTGAATGGATGCATGTAATGCATGGATTGTTGAATGGATGCATGTGATGCATGGATTGTTGAAAGGGTGCATGAAATGCATGGATTGTTAAATGGAAGCATGTAATGCATGGATTGTTAAATGGATGCATGTAATGCATGGATTGTTGAATGGATGCATGAAATGCGTGGATTTTTAAATGGATGCATGAAAAGCGTGGATTGTTGAATGGATGCATGAAATGCATGGATTGTTGAATGGATGCATGTAATGCATGGATTGTTGAATGGATGCATGTAATGCATGGATTGTTGAATGGATGCATGAAATGCGTGGATTGTTGAATGGGTGCATGAAATGCATGGATTGTTGAATGGATGCTTGAAATGAATGGATTGTTGAATGGATGCATGAAATGCATGGATTGTTGAATGGATGCATGAAATGCATGGATTGTTGAATGGATGCAAGAAATGCATAGATTGTTGAATGGATGCTTGAAATGAATGGATTGTTGAATGGATGCTTGAAATTAATGGATTGTTGAACGGATGCTTGAAATGAATGGATTGTTGAATGAATGCATGTAATGCATGGATTGTTGAATGGATGCTCGAAATGAATGGATTGTTGAATGGATGCATGAAATGAATGGATTGTTGAATGGATGCATGAAATGCATGGATTGTTGAATGGGTGCATGAAATGCATGGATTGTTGAATGGATGCTTGAAATGAATGAATTGTTGAATGGATGCATGAAATGCGTGCATTGTTGAATGGATGCATGAAATGCGTGGATTGTTGAATGGATGCATGAAATGCGTGGATTGTTAAATGGATGCATGAAATGCGTGGATTGTTGAATGGAAGCATGTATTGCATGGATTGTTGAATGGATGCCTGTAATGCATGGATGCATGAAATGCTTGGGTTGTTGAATGGTTGCATCAAATTCATGGATTGTTGAATGGATGCATCAAATGCATGGATTTTCGAATCGATGCATCAAATGCATGGATTGTTGAATCGATGCATCAAATTCACGAATTGTTAAATAAATGCATCACATGCATGGATTGTTGAATGGATGCATCAAATGCATGGATTGTTGAGTGGATGCATCAAATGCATGGATGGTTAAATGGATGCATGAAATGCATGGATTGTTGAATGGATGAATGAAATGCATGGATTGTTGAATGGATGCATGAAATGCATGGATTGTTTAATGGATGCATTAAATGCATGGATTGTTGATTGGACGCTTGAAATGAATAGATTGTTGAATGGATGCTAGAAATGAATGGATTGTTGAATGGATGCATGAAATGCATGGATTGTTGAATGAATGCATGAAATGCATGGATTGTTGAATGGATGCATGAAATGCATGGATTGTTGAATGGATGCATGAAATGTATGGATTGTTGCATGGATGCATGAAATGTATGGATTGTTGCATGGATGCATGAAATGCATGGATTGTTGAATGGATGCATGAAAGGCATGGATTGATGAATGAATGCATGTAATGCATGGATTGTTGAATGGATGCATGAAATGCGTGGATTGTTGAAAGGATGCAGGAAATGCTTAGATTGTTGAATGGATGCATCAAATGAATGGATTCTTGAATGGATGCATGAAATGCATGGATTGTTGAATGGATGCATTAAATGCATGGATTGTTGATTGGATGCTTGAAATGAATGAATTGTTGAATGGATGCTTGAAATGAATGGATTGTTGAATGGATGCATGAAATGCATGGATTGTTGAATGGATGCATGAAATGCATGGATTGTTGAATGGATGCATGAAATGCATGGATTGTTGAATGGATGCATGAAATGCATGGTTTGTTGAATGGATGCGTGAAATGCATGGATTGTTGAATGGATGCATGAAATGCATGGATTGTTGAATGGATGCATCAAATGCATGGATTGTTGAATAGATGCATCAAATGCATGGATTGTTGAATGGATGCATCAAATGCATGGATTGTTGAATGGATGCATCAAATGCATGAATTGTTGGGTGGATGCATCAAATGCATGGATTGTTGAGTGGATGCATGAAATGCATGGATTGTTGAATGGATGCATGAAATGCGTCTATTGTTTAATGAATGCATGAAATGCGTCTATTGTTTAATGGATGCATGAAATGCATGGGTTGTTTAATGGATGCATGAAATGCATGGGTTGTTGAATAGATGCATCAAATGCATGGATTGTTGAGTGGATGCATGAAATGCATGGATTGTTGAATGGATGCATGAAATGCGTCTATTGTTTAATGAATGCATGAAATGCGTCTATTGTTTAATGGATGCATGAAATGCATGGATTGTTAAATGGATGCATGAAATGCATGGATTGTTGAATGGATGCAAATAATGCATGGATTGTTGAATGGATGCATGTAATGCATGGATTGTTGAATGGATGCATGTGATGCATGGATTGTTGAAAGGGTGCATGAAATGCATGGATTGTTAAATGGAAGCATGTAATACATGGATTGTTGAATGGTTGCATGTAATGCATGGATTGTTAAATGGATGCATGTAATGCATGGATTGTTGAATGGATGCATGAAATGCGTGGATTTTTAAATGGATGCATGAAAAGCGTGGATTGTTGAATGGATGCATGAAATGCATGGATTGTTGAATGGATGCATGAAATGCATGGATTGTTGAATGGATGCATGTAATGCATGGATTGTTGAATGGATGCATGTAATGCATGGATTGTTGAATGGATGCATGAAATGCGTGGATTGTTGAATGGGTGCATGAAATGCATGGATTGTTGAATGGATGCTTGAAATGAATGGATTGTTGAATGGATGCATGAAATGCATGGATTGTTGAATGAATGCATGAAATGCATGGATCGTTGAATAGATGCAAGAAATGCATAGATTGTTGAATGAATGCTTGAAATGAATGGATTGTTGAATGGATGCTTGAAATGAATGGATTGTTGAATGGATGCTTGAAATTAATGGATTGTTGAACGGATGCTTGAAATGAATGGATTGTTGAATGAATGCATGTAATGCATGGATTGTTGAATGGATGCTCGAAATGAATGGATTGTTGAATGGATGCATGAAATGAATGGATTGTTGAATGGATTGTTGAATGGATGCATGAAATGCATGGATTGTTGAATGGGTGCATGAAATGCATGGATTGTTGAATGGATGCTTGAAATGAATGGATTGTTGAATGGATGCATGAAATGCATGGATTGTTGAATGGATGCATGAAATGCATGGATTGTTGAATGGATGCATGAAATGCATGGTTTGTTGAATGGATGCGTGAAATGCATGGATTGTTGAATGGATGCATGAAATGCATGGATTGTTGAA
Organism: Morinoia aosen; assembly: GCA_030386875.1. Taxonomy (NCBI): domain Eukaryota; kingdom Metazoa; phylum Arthropoda; class Malacostraca; order Amphipoda; family Talitridae; genus Morinoia; species Morinoia aosen. Next base: position 41,444,517 of record CM059561.1, on the reverse strand, counting down.
TGGATGCATCAAATGCATGGATTGTTGAATAGATGCATCAAATGCATGGATTGTTGAATGGATGCATCAAATGCATGGATTGTTGAATGGATGCATCAAATGCATGAATTGTTGGGTGGATGCATCAAATGCATGGATTGTTGAGTGGATGCATGAAATGCATGGATTGTTGAATGGATGCATGAAATGCGTCTATTGTTTAATGAATGCATGAAATGCGTCTATTGTTTAATGGATGCATGAAATGCATGGGTTGTTTAATGGATGCATGAAATGCATGGGTTGTTGAATAGATGCATCAAATGCATGGATTGTTGAGTGGATGCATGAAATGCATGGATTGTTGAATGGATGCATGAAATGCGTCTATTGTTTAATGAATGCATGAAATGCGTCTATTGTTTAATGGATGCATGAAATGCATGGATTGTTAAATGGATGCATGAAATGCATGGATTGTTGAATGGATGCAAATAATGCATGGATTGTTGAATGGATGCATGTAATGCATGGATTGTTGAATGGATGCATGTGATGCATGGATTGTTGAAAGGGTGCATGAAATGCATGGATTGTTAAATGGAAGCATGTAATACATGGATTGTTGAATGGTTGCATGTAATGCATGGATTGTTAAATGGATGCATGTAATGCATGGATTGTTGAATGGATGCATGAAATGCGTGGATTTTTAAATGGATGCATGAAAAGCGTGGATTGTTGAATGGATGCATGAAATGCATGGATTGTTGAATGGATGCATGAAATGCATGGATTGTTGAATGGATGCATGTAATGCATGGATTGTTGAATGGATGCATGTAATGCATGGATTGTTGAATGGATGCATGAAATGCGTGGATTGTTGAATGGGTGCATGAAATGCATGGATTGTTGAATGGATGCTTGAAATGAATGGATTGTTGAATGGATGCATGAAATGCATGGATTGTTGAATGAATGCATGAAATGCATGGATCGTTGAATAGATGCAAGAAATGCATAGATTGTTGAATGAATGCTTGAAATGAATGGATTGTTGAATGGATGCTTGAAATGAATGGATTGTTGAATGGATGCTTGAAATTAATGGATTGTTGAACGGATGCTTGAAATGAATGGATTGTTGAATGAATGCATGTAATGCATGGATTGTTGAATGGATGCTCGAAATGAATGGATTGTTGAATGGATGCATGAAATGAATGGATTGTTGAATGGATTGTTGAATGGATGCATGAAATGCATGGATTGTTGAATGGGTGCATGAAATGCATGGATTGTTGAATGGATGCTTGAAATGAATGGATTGTTGAATGGATGCATGAAATGCGTGGATTGTTGAATGGATGCATGAAATGCGTGGATTGTTAAATGGATGCATGAAATGCGTGGATTGTTGAATGGATGCTTGAAATGAATGAATTGTTGAATGGATGCATGAAATGCATGGATTGTTGAATGGATGAATGAAATGCATGGATTGTTGAATGGATGCATGAAATGTATGGATTGTTGCATCATTGCATGGATGCATGAAATGCATGGATTGTTGAATGGATGCATGAAAGGCATGGATTGATGAATGAATGCATGTAATGCATGGATTGTTGAATGGATGCATGAAATGCGTGGATTGTTGAAAGGATGCAGGAAATGCTTAGATTGTTGAATGGATGCATCAAATGAATGGATTCTTGAATGGATGCATGAAATGCATGGATTGTTGAATGGATGCATTAAATGCATGGATTGTTGATTGGATGCTTGAAATGAATGAATTGTTGAATGGATGCTTGAAATGAATGAATTGTTGAATGGATGCTTGAAATGAATGGATTGTTGAATGGATGCATGAAATGCATGGATTGTTGAATATATGCATGAAATGCATGGATTGTTGAATGGATGCTTGAAAGGAATGGATTGTTGAATGGATGCATGAAATGCATGGGTTGTTGAATGGATGCATGAAATGCATGGATTGTTGAATGGAGGCATGAAATGCATGGATTGTTGAATGGATGCATGTAATGCATGGATTGTTGAAAAGATGCATGTAATGCATGGATTGTTGAATGGATGCATGAAATGCATGGATTGTTGAATGGATGCATTAAATGCATAGGTTGTTGATTGGATGCTTGAAATGAATGGATTGTTGAATGGATGCATGAAATGCATGGATTGTTGAATGGATGCATGAAATGCGTGGATTGTTGAAGGGATGCAGGAAATGCATAGTTTGTTGAATGGATGCATGAAATTCGTGGATTGTTGAAGGGATGCAGGAAATGCATAGTTTGTTGAATGGACGCATGAAAAGCGTGGATTGTTGAATGGATGCATGAAAGGCATGGATTGATGAATGAATGCATGTGATGCATGGATTGTTGAATGGATGCATGTGATGCATGGATTGTTGAATGGATGCATGTGATGCATGGATTTTTGAATGGATGCATGAAAGTCGTGGATTGTTGAATGAATGCATGAAATGCATGGATTGTTGAATGAATACATGAAATGCATGGATTGTTGAATGGATGCATGTAATGCATGGATTGTGGAATGGATGCAGGAAGTGCATGGATTGTTGAATGGATGCATGAAATTCGTGGATTGTTGAATGGATGTATGTAATGCATGGATTGGTGAATGAATGCATGTAATGCATTGATTGTTGAATGGATGCATGAAATGCGTGGTTTGTTGCATGTTAGCATGAAATGCATGGATTGTTGATTGGATGCATGAAATGCATGGATTGTTGAACGGATGCATGAAATGCGTGAATTGTTGAATGAATGTATGAAATACATGGATTGTTGAATGTTAGCGTGAAATACATAATGCATGGATTGTTGAATGGATGCATGAAAGGCGTGGATTGTTGAATGAATGCAAGTAATGCAAGGATTGTTGAATGGATGCAAGTAATGCATGGATTGTTGAATGGATGCATGTAATGCATGGATTGTTGAATGGATGCATGTAATGCACGGGATGTTGAATGGATGCATGAAATGCATGGATTCATGAAATGCGTGGATTGTTGAATGGATGCATGAAATTTGTTGATTGCTGAATCGATGCATGAAATGCATGGATTGTTGGTTGAATGGATGCTCGAAATGAATGGATTGTTGAATGGATGCATGAAATGCATGGATTGTTGAATGGATGCATGAAATGCATGGATTGTTGAATAAATGCATGATATGCATGGATTGTTTAATGGATGCATGTAATGCATGGATTGTTGAATGGATGCATGTAATGCATGGATTGTTGAATGGATGCATGTAATGCATGGATCGTTGAATGGATACATGTAATGCATTGATTGTTGAATGGATGCATGTAATGCATGGATTGTTGAATGGATGCATGAAATGTATGAATTGTTGAATGGATGCATGTAATGCATGGATTGTTGAATGGATGCATGTAATGCATGGATTGTTGAATGGATGCATGAAAGGCGTGGATTGTTGAATGAATGCAAGTAATGCATGGATTGTTGAATGGATGCAAGTAAAGCATGGATTGTTGAATGGATGCATGTAATGCATGGATTGTTGAATGGATGCATGTAATGCATGGATTGTTGAATGGATGCATGTAATGCATGGGATGTTGAAAGGATGCATGAAATGCATGGATTCATGAATGGATGCATGAAATGCGTGGATTGTTGAATGGATGCATGAAATGTGTGGAGTGCTGAATCGATGCATGAAATGCGTGGACTATTGAATGGATGCATGAAATGCATGGATTGTTGAATGGATGCATGAAATGCATGGATTGTTGAATGGATGCATGAAATGAATGGATTGTTGAATGGATGCATGGAATGCATGGATTGTTGAATGGGTGCATGAAATGCATGGATTGTTGAATGGATGCTTGAAATGAATGAATTGTTGAATGGATGCATGAAATGCGTGGATTGTTGAATGGATGCATGAAATGCATGGATTGTTAAATGGATGCATAAAATGCGTGGATTGTTGAATGGAAGCATGTAATGCATGGATTGTTGAATGGATGCATGTAATGCATGGATTGTTGAATGGATGCATGAAATGCGTGGGTTGTTGAATGGTTGCATCAAATTCATGGATTGTTGAATGGATGCATCAAATGCATAGATTGTAGAATGGATGCATCGAATGCATGGATTGTTGAATGTATGCATGAAATGCATGGATTGTTGATTGGATTCATGAAATGCGTGGATTGTTGAAGGAATGCATGAATTGCGTGAATTGTTGCATGAATGCATGAAATGCATGGATTGTTGAATGGATGCATGAAATGCATGGAATGTTGAATGGATGCGTGAAATGCATGGGATGTTGAATCGATGCATGTAATGCATGGATTGTTGAATGGATGCATGAAATGCATGGATTGTTGAATGGATGCATGAAATGCATGGATTGTTGAATGGATGCATGAAATGCATATATTGTTGAATGGATGCATGAAATTCGTGAATTGTTGAATACATGCATCAAACGAATGGATTGTTGAATTTATGCATCAAATGCATGGATTGTTGAATGGATGCATGAAATGCGTGGATTGTTGAATGGATGCATGAAATGCATGGATTGTTGAATGGATGCATGAAATGCATGGATTGTTGAATGGATGCATGAAATTCGTGGATTGTTGAATGGATGCGTGAAACGCATGGACTGTTGAATGGATGCATCAAATGCATGGGTTGTTCAATGGATGCATCAAATGCATGGATTGTTGAATAGATGCATTAAATGCATGGATTGTTGAATGGATGCATCAAATGCATGGATTGTTGAATGGATGCATCAAATGCATGGATTGTTGGATGGATGCATCAAATGCATGGATTGTTGAGTGGATGCATGAAATGCATGGATTGTTGAATGGATGCATGAAATGCGTCTATTGTTTAATGAATGCATGAAATGCGTCTATTGTTTAATGGATGCATGAAATTCATTGGTTGTTTAATGGATGCATGAAATGCATGGATTGTTGAATGGATGCATGAAATGCATGGATTGTTGAATGGATGCATGAAATGCATGGATTGTTGAATGGATGCAAGTAATGCATGGATTGTTGAATGGATGCATGTAATGCATGGATTGTTGAATGGATGCATGTGATGCATGGATTGTTGAAAGGGTGCATGAAATGCATGGATTGTTAAATGGAAGCATGTAATACATGGATTAATGAATGGTTGCATGTAATGCATGGATTGTTAAATGGATGCATGTAATGCATGGATTGTTGAATGGATGCATGAAATGCGTGGATTTTTAAATGGATGCATGAAACGCGTGGATTGTTGAATGGATGCATGAAATGCATGGATTGTTGAATGGATGCATGAAATGCATTGGTTGTTTAATGGATGCATGAAATGCATGGATTGTTGAATAGATGCATCAAATGCATGGATTGTTAAATGGATGCATGAAATGCATGGATTGTTGAATGGATGCAAGTAATGCATGGATTGTTGAATGGATGCAAGTAATGCATGGATTGTTGAATGGATGCATGTGATGCATGGATTGTTGAAAGGGTGCATGTGATGCATGGATTGTTGAAAGGGTGCATGAAATGCATGGATTGTTAAATGGAAGCATGTAATACATGGATTGTTGAATGGTTGCATGTAATGCATGGATTGTTAAATGGATGCATGTAATGCATGGATTGTTGAATGGATGCATGAAATGCGTGGATTTTTAAATGGATGCATGAAAAGCATGGATTGTTGAATGGATGCATGAAATGAATGGGTTGTTGAATAGATGCATCAAATGCATGGATTGTTAAATGGATGCATGAAATGCATGGATTGTTGAATGGATGCAAGTAATGCATGGATTGTTGAATGGATGCATGTAATGCATGGATTGTTGAATGGATGCATGTGATGCATGGATTGTTGAAAGGGTGCATGAAATGCATGGATTGGTAAATGGAAGCATGTAATACATGGATTGTTGAATGGTTGCATGTAATGCATGGATTGTTAAATGGATGCATGTAATGCATGGATTGTTACGAAAAACTAGGCGAAGTGGAGAAAGTAAACCTTGATGGCCGGGAAAATTTATTCGCGTAAAGTTACAGTTAAGAGGCGAATAATCAAGTAGAACATAGATATTGCCCGCAGCTCGTTAGAATTGGACGACGCTGCATACGGCCACCAAGTGGAGAAGATCAGTAGGCGCGATCTTCTCGGGCCACTTCAGTTAATCGTGCCCTGGTGAAAATAGAAAGAAAAATCGTTAATTTCACCTCAACGAGATAATTTCTTTACTGGGATCGCTGTAGGAAGATGGTTTTCAAGTTACGTAATAGTTTTCGTTATAAGTTAATAGTTATAGTTTTAGTTCTAGTTATAAGTTAATAGTTATACCGTTATGGTTCAAGGTAAGTTACAGTTATAGGTATAGTTATACACCAAAGGCTCAAGGTAAGTTATAGTTATAGTTATAGTTATACACCCAAGGCTCAAGGTAAGTTATAGTTATACACCTAAGGTTCAAGGTAAGTTATAGTTATACATCTAAGGTTCAAGGTAAGTTATAGTTATACACCTAAGGTTCAAGGTAAGTTATAGTTATACACCTAAGGTTCAAGGTAAGTTATAGTTATACACCTAAGGTTCAAGGTAAGTTATAGTTATACACCTAAGGTTCAAGGTAAGTTATAGTTATACACCTAAGGTTCAAGGTAAGTTATAGTTATACACCTAAGGTTCAAGGTAAGTTATAGTTATACACCTAAGGTTCAAGGTAAGTTATAGTTATACACCTAAGGTTCAAGGTAAGTTATAGTTATAGTTATAGTTATATTTCACCAGGTAAATTTACGGGAGCGGATCTTATAGAAGCTCAATGGAAGCTAAATCACTGGTAGACGTGCGCCAAGTCTACGTGAACTAACCTCAGCTGCCATCAAGTAGGGAGTTCCGTTGACGACGCAGAGGAGCCGTGAAGACTCCCGTCCAGGCACGGAATCCCACCATCGCAGGTGCCGAAGAGAGGAAGGCGGGGCAGTGCAGTGCATGCAGTGAAGAGTGGTTTAGCCCCTCATGGTTTCCCCCACGGAGTTCGGCCGAATTCCAACAAAGATGCTCACGCTCATCGTAGCCGAAGGAGAGCAGTCGGAGATACCCCGGGGAAACGCGTTGAAGTAACGATGAAAGTAGAGGCTACGAGTTAAGGCACGAGGCAGCTGCTCGGTGAAAGGTGTTCTGCCGGTAGGGCTTGTGAGAGATTCAGAGAACAGTTACTTCTACCAGCGTTAGTCACAGCCGAAGTAAACCGGATAATTCACGAGACTAGAGCAGCCTACCAGTGAATGTGAGCTTCCTTTTAATGAAATAATTTTTGTTTTCTTTAATTGTTGAATGGATGCATGAAATGCGTGGATTTTTAAATGGATGCATGAAAAGCGTGGATTGTTGAATGGATGCATGAAATGCATGGATTGTTGAATGGATGCATGTAATGCATGGATTGTTGAATGGATGCATGTAATGCATGGATTGTTGAATGGATGCATGAAATGCGTGGATTGTTGAATGGGTGCATGAAATGCATGGATTGTTGAATGGATGCTTGAAATGAATGGATTGTTGAATGGATGCATGAAATGCATGGATTGTTGAATGGATGCATGAAATGCATGGATTGTTGAATGGATGCAAGAAATGCATAGATTGTTGAATGGATGCTTGAAATGAATGGATTGTTGAATGGATGCTTGAAATTAATGGATTGTTGAACGGATGCTTGAAATGAATGGATTGTTGAATGAATGCATGTAATGCATGGATTGTTGAATGGATGCTCGAAATGAATGGATTGTTGAATGGATGCATGAAATGAATGGATTGTTGAATGGATTGTTGAATGGATGCATGAAATGCATGGATTGTTGAATGGGTGCATGAAATGCATGGATTGTTGAATGGATGCTTGAAATGAATGAATTGTTGAATGGATGCATGAAATGCGTGCATTGTTGAATGGATGCATGAAATGCGTGGATTGTTAAATGGATGCATGAAATGCGTGGATTGTTGAATGGAAGCATGTAATGCATGGATTGTTGAATGGATGCCTGTAATGCATGGATTGTTGAATGGATGCATGAAATGCTTGGGTTGTTGAATGGTTGCATCAAATTCATGGATTGTTGAATGGATGCATCAAATGCATGGATTTTCGAATCGATGCATCAAATGCATGGATTGTTGAATCGATGCATCAAATTCACGAATTGTTAAATAAATGCATCACATGCATGGATTGTTGAATGGATGCATCAAATGCATAGATTGTTGAGTGGATGCATCAAATGCATGGATGGTTAAATGGATGCATGAAATGCATGGATTGTTGAATGGATGCATGAAATGAATGGATTGTTGAATGGATGCATGAAATGCATGGATTGTTGAATGGATGCATGAAATGCATGGATTGTTGAATGGATGCATGAAATGCATGGATTGTTGAATGGATGCATGAAATGTATGGATTGTTGCATGGATGCATGAAATGTATGGATTGTTGCATGGATGCATGAAATGCATGGATTGTTGAATAGATGCATGAAAGGCATGGATTGATGAATGAATGCATGTAATGCATGGATTGTTGAATGGATGCATGAAATGCGTGGATTGTTGAAAGGATGCAGGAAATGCTTAGATTGTTGAATGGATGCATCAAATGAATGGATTCTTGAATGGATGCATGAAATGCATGGATTGTTGAATGGATGCATTAAATGCATGGATTGTTGATTGGATGCTTGAAATGAATGAATTGTTGAATGGATGCTTGAAATGAATGGATTGTTGAATGGATGCATGAAATGCATGGATTGTTGAATGGATGCATGAAATGCATGGATTGTTGAATGGATGCTTGAAAGGAATGGATTGTTGAATGGATGCATGAAATGCATGGGTTGTTGAATGGATGCATGAAATGCATGGATTGTTGAATGGATGCATGAAATGCATGGATTGTTGAATGGATACATGAAATGCATGGATTGTTGAATGGATGCGTGAAATGCATGGGATGTTGAATCGATCCATGTAATGCATGGATTGTTGAATAGATGCATGTAATGCATGGATTGTTGAATGGATGCATGAAATGCATGGATTGTTGAATGGATGCATTAAATGCATGGGTTGTTGATTGGATGCTTGAAATGAATGGATGCATGAAATGCATGGATTGTTGAATGGATGCTTGAAATGAATGGATTGTTGAATGGATGCATGAAATGCATGGATTGTTGAATGGATGCATGAAATGCATGGATTGTTGAATGGATGCTTGAAATGAATGGATTGTTGAATGGATGCATGAAATGCATGGATTGTTGAATGGATGCATCAAATGCATGGATTGTAGAATGGATGCATCAAATGCATGGATTGTTGAATGTATGCATGAAATGCATGGATTGTTGATTGGATTCATGAAATGCGTGGATTGTTGAATTAATGCATGAATTGCGTGAATTGTTGAATGGATGCATGAAATGCATGGATTGTTGAATGGATGCATGAAATTCGTGGATTGTTGAATGGATGCGTGAAACGCATGGACTGTTGAATGGATGCATCAAATGCATGGGTTGTTCAATGGATGCATCAAATGCATGGATTGTTGAATAGATGCATCAAATGCATGGATTGTTGAATGGATGCATCAAATGCATGGATTGTTGAATGGATGCATCAAATGCATGGATTGTTGGATGGATGCATCAAATGCATGGATTGTTGAGTGGATGCATGAAATGCATGGATTTTTAAATGGATGCATGAAACGCGTGGATTGTTGAATGGATGCATGAAATGCATGGATTGTTGAATGGATGCATGAAATGCATTGGTTGTTTAATGGATGCATGAAATGCATGGATTGTTGAATAGATGCATCAAATGCATGGATTGTTAAATGGATGCATGAAATGCATGGACTGTTGAATGGATGCAAGTAATGCATGGATTGTTGAATGGATGCATGTAATGCATGGATTGTTGAATGGATGCATGTGATGCATGGATTGTTGAAAGGGTGCATGAAATGCATGGATTGTTAAATGGAAGCATGTAATACATGGATTAATGAATGGTTGCATGTAATGCATGGATTGTTAAATGGATGCATGTAATGCATGGATTGTTGAATGGATGCATGAAATGCGTGGATTTTTAAATGGATGCATGAAACGCGTGGATTGTTGAATGGATGCATGAAATGCATGGATTGTTGAATGGATGCATGAAATGCATGGATTGTTGAATGGATGCATGTAATGCATGGATTGTTGAATGGATGCATGTAATGCATGGATTGTTGAATGGATGCATGAAATGCGTGGATTGTTGAATGGGTGCATGAAATGCATGGATTGTTGAATGGATGCTTGAAATGAATGGATTGTTGAATGGATGCATGTAATGCATGGATTGTTGAATGGATGCTTGAAATGAATGGATTGTTGAATGGATGCTTGAAATGAATGGATTGTTGAATGAATGCATGTAATGCATGGATTGTTGAATGGATGCTCGAAATGAATGGATTGTTGAATGGATGCTTGAAATTAATGGATTGTTGAACGGATGCTTGAAATGAATTTATTGTTGAATGAATGCATGTAATGCATGGATTGTTGAATGGATGCTCGAAATGAATGGATTGTTGAATGGATGCTTGAAATTAATGGATTGTTGAACGGATGCTTGAAATGAATGGATTGTTGAATGAATGCATGTAATGCATGGATTGTTGAATGGATGCTCGAAATGAATGGATTGTTGAATGGATGCATGAAATGAATGGATTGTTGAATGGATTGTTGAATGGATGCATGAAATGCATGGATTGTTGAATGGGTGCATGAAATGCATGGATTGTTGAATGGATGCTTGAAATGAATGAATTGTTGAATGGATGCATGAAATACGTGGATTGTTGAATGGATGCATGAAATGCGTGGATTGTTAAATGGATGCATGAAATGCGTGGATTGTTGAATGGAAGCATGTAATGCATGGATTGTTGAATGGATGCCTGTAATGCATGGATTGTTGAATGGATGCATGAAATGCTTGGGTTTTTGAATGGTTGCATCAAATTCATGGATTGTTGAATGGATGCATCAAATGCATGGATTTTTAAATCGATGCATCAAATGCATGGATTGTTGAATCGATGCATCAAATTCACGAATTGTTAAATAAATGCATCACATGCATGGATTGTTGAATGGATGCATCAAATGCATGGATTGTTGAGTGGATGCATCAAATGCATGGATGGTTAAATGGATGCATGAAATGCATGGATTGTTGAATGGATGCATGAAATGAATGGATTGTTGAATGGATGCATGAAATGCATGGATTGTTGAATGGATGCATGAAATGCATGGATTGTTGAATGGATGCATGAAATGCATGGATTGTTGAATGGATGCATGAAATGTATGGATTGTTGCATGGATGCATGAAATGTATGGATTGTTGCATGGATGCATGAAATGCATGGATTGTTGAATGGATGCATGAAAGGCATGGATTGATGAATGAATGCATGTAATGCATGGATTGTTGAATGGATGCATGAAATGCGTGGATTGTTGAAAGGATGCAGGAAATGCTTAGATTGTTGAATGGATGCATCAAATGAATGGATTCTTGAATGGATGCATGAAATGCATGGATTGTTGAATGGATGCATTAAATGCATGGATTGTTGATTGGATGCTTGAAATGAATGAATTGTTGAATGGATGCTTGAAATGAATGGATTGTTGAATGGATGCATGAAATGCATGGATTGTTGAATGGATGCATGAAATGCATGGATTGTTGAATGGATGCTTGAAAGGAATGGATTGTTGAATGGATGCATGAAATGCATGGGTTGTTGAATGGATGCATGAAATGCATGGATTGTTGAATGGATGCATGAAATGCATGGATTGTTGAATGGATACATGAAATGCATGGATTGTTGAATGGATGCGTGAAATGCATGGGATGTTGAATCGATCCATGTAATGCATGGATTGTTGAATAGATGCATGTAATGCATGGATTGTTGAATGGATGCATGAAATGCATGGATTGTTGAATGGATGCATTAAATGCATGGGTTGTTGATTGGATGCTTGAAATGAATGGATGCATGAAATGCATGGATTGTTGAATGGATGCTTGAAATGAATGGATTGTTGAATGGATGCATGAAATGCATGGATTGTTGAATGGATGCATGAAATGCATGGATTGTTGAATGGATGCTTGAAATGAATGGATTGTTGAATGGATGCATGAAATGCATGGATTGTTGAATGGATGCATCAAATGCATGGATTGTAGAATGGATGCATCAAATGCATGGATTGTTGAATGTATGCATGAAATGCATGGATTGTTGATTGGATTCATGAAATGCGTGGATTGTTGAATTAATGCATGAATTGCGTGAATTGTTGCATGAATGCATGAAATGCATGGATTGTTGAATGGATGCATGAAATGCATGGAATGTTGAATGGATGCGTGAAATGCATGGGATGTTGAATCGATGCATGTAATGCATGGATTGTTGAATGGATGCATGAAATGCATGGATTGTTGAATGGATGCATGAAATGCATGGATTGTTGAATGGATGCTTGAAACGAATGGATTATTGAAAGGATGCAGGAAATGCATATATTGTTGAATGGATGCATGAAATTCGTGAATTGTTGAATACATGCATCAAACGAATGGATTGTTGAATTTATGCATCAAATGCATGGATTGTTGAATCGATGCATGAAATGCGTGGATTGTTGAATGGATGCAAGAAATGCCTGGATTGTTGAATGGATGCATGAAATGCATGGATTGTTGAATGGATGCATGAAATTCGTGGATTGTTGAATGGATGCGTGAAACGCATGGACTGTTGAATGGATGCATGAAATGCATGGGTTGTTCAATGGATGCATCAAATGCATGGATTGTTGAATAGATGCATAAAATGCATGGATTGTTGAATGGATGCATCAAATGCATGGATTGTTGAATGGATGCATCAAATGCATGGATTGTTGGGTGGATGCATCAAATGCATGGATTGTTGAGTGGATGCATGAAATGCATGGATTGTTGAATGGATGCATGAAATGCGTCTATTGTTTAATGAATGCATGAAATGCGTCTATTGTTTAATGGATGCATGAAATGCATGGGTTGTTTAATGGATGCATGAAATGCATGGATTGTTGAATGGATGCATCAAATGCATGGATTGTTAAATGGATGCATGAAATGCATGGATTGTTGAATGGATGCAAGTAATGCATGGATTGTTGAATGGATGCATGTAATGCATGGATTGTTGAATGGATGCATGTGATGCATGGATTGTTGAAAGGGTGCATGAAATGCATGGATTGTTAAATGGAAGCATGTAATACATGGATTGTTGAATGGTTGCATGTAATGCATGGATTGTTAAATGGATGCATGTAATGCATGGATTTTTGAATGGATGCATGAAATGCGTGGATTTTTAAATGGATGCATGAAAAGCGTGGATTGTTTAATGGATGCATGAAATGCATGGGTTGTTGAATAGATGCATCAAATGCATGGATTGTTAAATGGATGCATGAAATGCATGGATTGTTGAATGGATGCAAGTAATGCATGGATTGTTGAATGGATGCATGTAATGCATGGATTGTTGAATGGATGCATGTGATGCATGGATTGTTGAAAGGGTGCATGAAATGCATGGATTGTTAAATGGAAGCATGTAATACATGGATTGTTGAATGGTTGCATGTAATGCATGGATTGTTAAATGGATGCATGTAATGCATGGATTGTTGAATGGATGCATGAAATGCGTGGATTTTTAAATGGATGCATGAAAAGCGTGGATTGTTGAATGGATGCATGAAATGCATGGATTGTTGAATGGATGCATGAAATGCATGGATTGTTGAATGGATGCATGTAATGCATGGATTGTTGAATGGATGCATGTAATGCATGGATTGTTGAATGGATGCATGAAATGCGTGGATTGTTGAATGGGTGCATGAAATGCATGGATTGTTGAATGGATGCTTGAAATGAATGGATTGTTGAATGGATGCATGAAATGCATGGATTGTTGAATGGATGCATGAAATGCATGGATTGTTGAATGGATGCATGAAATGCATGGATTGTTGAATGGATGCAAGAAATGCATAGATTGTTGAATGGATGCTTGAAATGAATGGATTGTTGAACGGATGCATGAAATGCATTGGTTGTTGAATGGATGCTTGAAATGAATGGATTGTTGAATGGATGCATGAAATGCATGGATTGTTGAATGGATGCAAAAAATGCATAGATTGTTGAATGGATGCTTGAAATGAATGGATTGTTGAACGGATGCATGAAATGCATGGATTGTTAAATGGATGCATGAAATGCATGGATTGTTGAATGGATGCAAGTAATGCATGGATTGTTGAATGGATGCATGTAATGCATGGATTGTTGAATGGATGCATGTGATGCATGGATTGTTGAAAGGGTGCATGAAATGCATGGATTGTTAAATGGAAGCATGTAATACATGGATTGTTGAATGGTTGCATGTAATGCATGGATTGTTAAATGGATGCATGTAATGCATGGATTGTTGAATGGATGCATGAAATGCGTGGATTTTTAAATGGATGCATGAAAAGCGTGGATTGTTGAATGGATGCATGAAATGCATGGATTGTTGAATGGATGCATGAAATGCATGGATTGTTGAATGGATGCATGTAATGCATGGATTGTTGAATGGATGCATGTAATGCATGGATTGTTGAATGGATGCATGAAATGCGTGGATTGTTGAATGGGTGCATGAAATGCATGGATTGTTGAATGGATGCTTGAAATGAATGGATTGTTGAATGGATGCATGAAATGCATGGATTGTTGAATGGATGCATGAAATGCATGGATTGTTGAATGGATGCATGAAATGCATGGATTGTTGAATGGATGCAAGAAATGCATAGATTGTTGAATGGATGCTTGAAATGAATGGATTGTTGAACGGATGCATGAAATGCATTGGTTGTTGAATGGATGCTTGAAATGAATGGATTGTTGAATGGATGCATGAAATGCATGGATTGTTGAATGGATGCAAAAAATGCATAGATTGTTGAATGGATGCTTGAAATGAATGGATTGTTGAACGGATGCATGAAATGCATGGATTGTTGAATGGATGCTTGAAATGAATGGATTGTTGAATGGATGCATGAAATGCATGGATTGTTGAATGGATGCATGAAATGCATGGATTGTTGAATGGATGCAAGAAATGCATAGATTGTTGAATGGATGCTTGAAATGAATGGATTGTTGAATGGATGCATGAAATGCATGGATTGTTGAATGGATGCAAGAAATGCATAGATTGTTGAATGGATGCTTGAAATTAATGGATTGTTGAATGGATGCTCGAAATGAATGGATTGTTGAATGGATGCATGAAATGAATGGATTGTTGAATGGATGCATGAAATGCATGGATTGTTGAATGGGTGCATGAAATGCATGGATTGTTGAATGGATGCTTGAAATGAATGAATTGTCGAATGGATGCATGAAATGCGTGGATTGTTGAATGGATGCATGAAATGCGTGGATTGTTAAATGGATGCATGAAATGCGTGGATTGTTGAATGGAAGAATGTAATGCATGGATTGTTGAATGGATGCCTGTAATGCATGGATTGTTGAATGGATGCATGAAATGCTTGGGTTGTTGAATGGTTGCATCAAATTCATGGATTGTTGAATGGATGCATCAAATGCATGGATTTTCGAATCGATGCATCAAATGTATGGATTGTTGAATCGATGCATCAAATTCACGAATTGTTAAATAAATGCATCACATGCATGGATTGTTGAATGGATGCATCAAATGCATGGATTGTTGAGTGGATGCATCAAATGCATGGATGGTTAAATGGATGCATGAAATGCATGGATTGTTGAATGGATGCATGAAATGCATGGATTGTTGAATGGATGCATGAAATGCATGGATTGTTGAATGGATGCATTAAATGCATGGATTGTTGATTGGACGCTTGAAATGAATAGATTGTTGAATGGATGCTTGAAATGAATGGATTGTTGAATGGATGCATGAAATGCATGGATTGTTGAATTGATGCATGAAATGTATGGATTGTTGCATGGATGCATGAAATGTATGGATTGTTGCATGGATGCATGAAATGCATGGATTGTTGAATGGATGCATGAAAGGCATGGATTGATGAATGAATGCATGTAATGCATGCAGGGTTGCGGAGTCGGTGGAATAAATTTGCGACTCCGACTCCGACTCCGACTCCACCTTTCCAGAATTTTGCGACTCCGACTCCGACTCCGACTCCACCTTTTCAGAATTTGGCGACTCCGACTCCGACTCCGACTCCACCTATTCAGAATTTGGCGACTCCGACTCCGACTCCGACTCCACCTTTTCAGAATTTGGCGACTCCGACTCCGACTCCGACTCCATTTCTCCAGAATTTGGCGACTCCAACACCGACTCCGCCTATTCACAATTTTGTGGCTCCAACTTCACCTATTCATAATTTATAAGATGAATATTTTATTTCTTAACTAGTGTACACACACCGTCAAAAATGACAAGATTCAATACCTTTCTACAACAAATTTTCGTTTGAGTGGAGTTTCCATGCTTTCAGCTTATTCCAAAGGTAACTTAAATTTCTTATAAGAGTAATAAACACTCAGAACACAGCATTTTTGAGCCGCAAGAGAAGTAGTTATAGCCATTCGTGTCGTATCCGAGATACAGAAATTCAGCATTACTGAAAGCAACTGCGAACTTGTGTATGTATATTTTAATATGCAATACAGTACATTGCATTACAGTATATTGTAATATACAATACAGCATATTGTAATATGCAATACCCCGCCGAACTCGGTATTCACGATACAAACTTGAGTATATAAGGCTATGGATCGCTCTAATTGTGATGAAAGTGACTTATTATAGAGCTATTGCACAACGAAAATGAGTGTATTAATTGACCGTGAACTGGAACCAAGACCGCCAGTGCAAATTTTTTCCTATCAATTATTCTTAACTGCGTGACACAAAACGTATAAATAAACACACGACAGTCATTCTTAGTAGTAAACGGTTGCAGGTGTTGAAACCTGTGCATATGTTCATTATATTCTTTATTATCGAACGACTTTTAAATTGACTACAGATTGTTAATAATCAAGATACTAGTGTACATGATTGGTCAAAAATGACGGGATCCAATGGTATCGTTTTAAAAAAATCTCAAGATAAAATGGCAAACAAATATATCCATTGTAATAGTACCTGCGATTAAAATACAGTATTCTCGTACTTGTGCACTGGTAAAACTCGTATCACAGATACGGTCATTAAGCATATTCAAAAACGTCACAAACGCACACAACAACCAAGCAAATTGTATAACATAATACCTATCTGAATTGTAATTTAAATTATTGTTCGCAAGAGGTTTTTAAAAAATTTGCCATACCTTTCAAGCATTTAAATGCCTTTGAAATTTAAATGCGATGAGCCGCATTTTCTTGACAGTTGATTCGATTTTCACGCAATGGTTTCTACTTATAAACATAAGTGAGCAGATGCCTGGTTTTTCATATTTCGATGGTATTTATGATACTGAGTTTGGAGACTGGTTACAGAGTTTGGTAGAGTGTGCGAAAGGCGGAAATTGAGGGTAAATGTGAATAAAAGTAAGGTGATGAGATGTTCAAGAGGTGGAGTGTTTGGAACTTTGGATGTGAGGTTGAATGGGGAAGTTTTAGAGGAGGTAGAGCTTTTTAGGTACCTCGGGTCGGATGTGACTGTTAAGGATAGTATGGAAGTAGAAGTGAAGCATCGAGTGAGTGAAGGTTGTAAGACATTGAGTGCAATGAGGAAAGTTTTTGAATGCAGGAGTTTGAGTATGAATGTTAAGAGGGGACTGTATGAAAGATTGATTGTGCCAGTTTTGTTGAATGGAGCAGAGTCCTGGGGGTTGAGAGCTGCTGAGAGGAGGAAGTTGGATGTGTTTGAGATGAAGTGTTTGAGGAGCACGTATGGAGTAACTAGAAGAGATAGGATCAGGAATGAGTTGGTTAGGGGGCAGACTGGTGTTATCAAAAAGTTGAGCAGGCGAGTGGATGAAAAAGTGCTTGGATGGTTTGGGCATGTTGAAAGAATGAATGTTGAGCGGCTGGTGAAAAAGATATATATGTCAGAAGTGAGTGGTCTTCGAGCGCGAGGTAGACCACGGATGAGTTGGATGGATGGGGTGAGACGTGCTTTGTATGAGAGGGGTCTGACTGTGGACGTGGCGAGAGGGATGGCTGCGGACAGAAGTGCGTGGGAGCAGTGTATAGGGAGGTAATTTTATTTCTGACGCGTTACTGGAAGCTGCCCGCTTGTGATGGGGTTGACCTGTCATGTGCGGGGGGAGGGGCTGCACTCAATGAAGCGGTCGGGGTAAACCAGCTGTGGCTGTCGGGCCTGACTGTGGGAGGTGGTTGTGCTGGGCTGCTGCTGATCCTAGCAGTTCAGGTGCAGCCAGTGCTGCCTCTCTCGCCTCCTAGTGACTAAGTGTGGGGATTGTGGCCTGCTGTCGGCTACCCTCCCATAGGGAGGATAAGCCCGGTATATGTATGTATGTATGTATGTATGTATTTATGATACTGTCCAAGCAAGCAGATTCCCATTGTAATGAGATAGGGGAAATTACGCACGAGAACATGTACTTATCATTGACGGACACCTGGTTTTTTATTATATCGGGTGTCCTGTAAAAATGTCACCGATTTTTAATTAATTATATCTCAGCTTTAAATTAACATATTTGAATTGCCTTTGTTCACAATGTAGTAAATTTTGTTTCCTTTTCGAATAATTTATGTTATTGAAAATCGGTTGAATAACCGCTTTATAATGTCCAATTTACTGAAAGGAGTAGAAAAATTAATTGTTCAAATGAAAATTTTTTAAAACAATATTGATATTCTTCCTTATTTTGTAGTTTCCATAAAACTGAACACACAAAAATTTTAAGGAGTAACAAATCATTACCTTATATAACCTTAACGACATACCCTCCATTTCTCTCAAGGCAAGTACTACTTCTAGCCACCATTGAACGAAGAGTTTTACCCATTATTCCACCGTTTTCTATCAGTCCTTGAAACACTATTATTGAGAACACTTGAAAATTGAAACCTCTCAGAGGGTTTAAATACTTAGTTGTATGTACGATACATCGTTATGAAATTATTCTCAACAGTAGGTATTGAGGAATGGAGAAGAACACCAGTGTTGTTTTTAAAACTTTCCCTTTGAACAATTTTTCTACCCCTTTCAGTGAAACGATCACCTTGAAGTTTATTCAACTGATTTTCAAAAACTTATATTATTTCAAAAGGAAACCAAATTGAATAAATTGTAAATAAAAGACAATTAAAATATGTTAATTTAAGCAGAGATATTATCAATTAAAAAGTCCGGGACATTTTTGTGGGACACGCAGTATAGTATTGATTGTTCTTATACAATAAATGGTCAAGTGTCTCCTTTGAACAAATTAATAAATAGGTTTAGCTATTTCGTGAGCGTAATCTCTTCTATGTTAGTACAATGAAGTTTTAGGACTTAAAACTTAAGAGAAATTGGTCGAACATTTATTTCAAATACAGAAGAACTTCAAGGGAACAACAGCAAGTCGTTTCCCGAGATACGCAAAAATAGAAACCGTACCCAAGTTAGGTGGATCTTGAGGATTCCAACAGTACGCACAGGAGCGTCCTCTGCGAAATTTTTATTATTGAATTCCTTTAAAATGAAGACCGAAAATCTTCTTTAACGTAAGGTTAGTTTTTAAAACGATACTCGCTAAAAATAGAAGACACCCAATGGACGCGGCCGGTCATCAGCACGGTACTCCGGTAGGAAATTTTAGAGGCGTTCTGAGTAGAGAGATACAGAGTTTTAAGATGTCCGGTCGCCGACTAGGTGAATATCGTATCTTATTGTAAGATTACATATAGCACTAAGATGTTAACAATTAATTGACAATTAATTACCTTGAATAGTAAGTGCCTATTCAAGAGGCTGCAAAAGCCGGGTCGAGGAGTTCATGTCGCAGAAAGAGACTGCTTTTTACGCAATAGAAATAAGTTAGAGGTACCAGACCCACTTTTATTAAAAGGAAGACATGCTGCCCAAGCAGAGCAAGCTCAAAGATAATTTAATGAGTGAACGCCAAAGCGTCACAAGTAATGTTAATTGAAGCTATTTAAGGTTAATGCAGTCTGCTAGAAGCGCAAACATGCTTATTTATAGAAAGTTAAATTTAAACACAAAAACCGGAAAAAAATATGCAGCTGCAAAACAAAAAGCAACGAACAAAAAGATCTAATTTCATCAGTTTCAAATTCTTGTCTGTGAACTAAGAGAGGCCAACTGAAGAAAACTTTTTCCTCCACAAAGCCGCCATCAGAAATACGGAAAATATTCAACAGGAAATTTCATTGGACAAACAAAATTGGCTGTTCGTCTTTGTTGGTTGATCTGTCTCCCTTTCACGCTCTTAGAGATACTTAACTACTGTATCTGTGATGCCAGTTTCACCAGTGAACAAGTATTAGAATATTTTAATCGCGGGTGCTATTAGGATGAAAATATTTCTTTATGGTCCACATCTGGAAGATTTCTATACAGACAATATCGAATCCCGTCATTTGACGAGTCGTGTACACAATTATGTATACTGAGTGTTTCAGAAAACGAGGTACAAAATTGCACATCAAGTAGAAAATGGCCAAATAAACACTTTTTGTCCTATGAAATTTTCACCCAAAAAATCGGGGTTGGGAGGCATTAGGTGTTTATTGTTTTTAAGGTTTAAATTTAATGGCACAATTACTCGCGGTATTGATTCTGAATTTACTTTGCAAAAATTGTTCAAAATGTGTTCCACCTACATCTATGCGCTTTTCGAATGTTAGCCTTAACGGCTGCCGAATATTAGGAAACACGTCTGGCATTAAGGTATCTCACCTGCAGCCACTGCAATTCTGGCCACAAGATCTTCCTCAGACCCAATGGGTGTAGCATAAACAAGGCTCTTCACGTGTCCCCAAAAATTGAAACCGAGTGGAGTCATGTCAGGAGATCTAGGAGGTCTTGTAACTAGCACATTTCGCCCGATCAACGTAAATTCAAAATAAATATTGCGAGTAGTTTATTCAAAAAATTTCACCCTTTAAAACAATAAGCTGCTAATATCTCAATGTCTCTTTCTTCGGAAAATTTTATGGAAGAAAAAGTTTTTATTTGGATATCTTCTATTTGATGTGCAATTTTTTGCCTCTTATTCTGAATCTGAAACACCCTGTATATTACTGACAAGTGTTTTCTGAGTAGGTAATGTAGGCACTGTCTACACTGAGAAGCATAGATATGCATCAACAGTTTTTTATTACTAAGTATGCACTAATTCAGTGAAATTATAGTAGTTAGTTCAATGACTATGCTTCAAATCCCCAAAATTATGATATACGTGTAGATAAGGTAGGTAAGATTTGCACACTGCCTTTTCTTCTTTGTATCTACACTATGCAGGGTAACAATGCAGAAAAGGTGTCATATTATTGCTCAACACTATGTTACATTTCGGCTATAATAAGCAAAAGTTGTTCTGCTTTCATTGCAGGGGCCTGAGTTTTTTTGGAAAGTTTTTTTTTACGAATAAAAGTCACTTCTAGCTTCTTTGCGTGTATTATGATACTATCTCTTATTTTCGTCTAACTTTTTACTTTGTATTGGACACTTTGTTATTTTAATAAACGCCCAGGTTCTTCTCATTTCGTGTTTTTTGGAGCAATTTGAAACGTTTCCAGCAAGAGAATTTGTACTATCGCATAAATGCAAAAACCATTGCAGCTGAGATAGTGCATTGTTTTCAGTTACAATGTGTGTGTGACTGTAAGTGAAGTTTTTGCTGGTGTGTGTAATTATTTTCATTGCAGCTCGCTTACATCGTATTTTTATTTTTTTTCAAGTGTCTCAATGCCGATATAGATAACCTTACAACATTTCCAAATCTTCCTTAACAAGAAGTAATTAATTACATAATGCTACAAAACAAATACTATTTCAGTTTTTTAAAATGTCTCAACATAATTATAAAATTCTGCATTTCAGCGTATACTAGCTTAGAAACTGGGGAGTGATACGAAGATAAAAATTAAACATGATGATGAAATAGTGAAAAACAATATAACTCTGAAAGAACCAAATTACATTCAAGGAATAACTTGAGAAATGAGAAGAAATTTTTATTATCAATACATGTTAACTTGACTTAAAAACACGGAAGCCATATCAATTTTGATAACATGACTTGAAAACTAGAAGTCTTTGTGCACTAGACCATAGCTTCAGGTTTCGGCAAAGACTACTCATTGGCAATGAATCATAACCAAAAGACTAGAAATGTTTATGATCATTATCAATCAATGCATCATTTTGAGCATACAGAGTTACCACTCTTTATGTGAGTACAATGTATTGCATCAGCTGAAATGTTCTGCAAGTAACTTGCAACACATTTACTACTATTTTCCTGTTCCTATGTATTAATTGAAGGAAAAATGAACAAAACAGAAATATACAGAATGAATTTGCGATGCTTTCAATTACTAATTCCTGCTTTTAACTACAAAATATACATTAATGCTGGGTATAAAAATTATATTTCGCACTCGTAGGTTTCTCATATATATCTGTGCAAACCCTCAATGACTAGATAAGATGACGGTATTAGGTGATAGGAATAAATACGCTGTTTCAAACTTAGAACAAAACAATCAACGAAAACATTGCGTATTTCTTAGATTTTTCAGCAAAGCATTCTAACTCTGTTTTGGTTTACTTCTAGTTTTAAAGAATTATAAATAATTTTAAGCAAAAATTAGAATCGAAGACACCAAAAAATAGCGACTCCAACCACGACTCTTCCACATCCGAATGAACGACTCCGACTCCGACTCCGACTCCACCACATTCGGAAAAGCGACTCCGACTCCGACTCCATCACACTTCAGAGTAGCGACTCCGACTCCGACTCCACCACACTTCAGAGAAGCGACTCCGACTCCGACTCCGACTCCACCCTAAAACATCCGACTCCGGCGACTCCGACTCCCGACTCCGACTCCGACTCCGCAACCCTGAATGCATGGATTGTTGAATGGATGCATGAAATGCGTGGATTGTTGAAAGGATGCAGGAAATGCTTAGATTGTTGAATGGATGCATCAAATGAATGGATTCTTGAATGGATGCATGAAATGCATGGATTGTTGAATGGATGCATTAAATGCATGGATTGTTGATTGGATGCTTGAAATGAATGAATTGTTGAATGGATGCTTGAAATTAATGAATTGTTGAATGGATGCTTGAAATGAATGGATTGTTGAATGGATGCATGAAATGCATGGATTGTTGAATGGATGCATGAAATGCATGGATTGTTGAATGGATGCTTGAAAGGAATGGATTGTTGAATGGATGCATGAAATGCATGGGTCGTTGAATGGATGCATGAAATGCATGGATTGTTGAATGGATGCATGAAATGCATGGATTGTTGATTGGATGCATGAAATGCATGGATTGTTGAATGGATGCGTGAAATGCATGGGATGTTGAATCGATCCATGTAATGCATGGATTGTTGAATAGATGCATGTAATGCATGGATTGTTGAATGGATGCATGAAATGCATGGATTGTTGAATGGATGCATTAAATGCATAGGTTTTTGATTGGATGCTTGAAATGAATGGATTGTTGAATGGATGCATGAAATGCATGGATTGTTGAATGGATGCTTGAAATGAATGGGTTGTTGAATGGATGCATGAAATGCATGGATTGTTGAATGGATGCATTAAATGCATGGATTGTTGATTGGACGCTTGAAATGAATAGATTGTTGAATGGATGCTTGAAATGAATGGATTGTTGAATGGATGCATGAAATGCATGGATTGTTGAATGGATGCATGAAATGTATGGATTGTTGCATGGATGCATGAAATGTCTGGATTGTTGCATGGATGCATGAAATGCATGGATTGTTGAATGGATGCATGAAAGGCATGGATTGATGAATGAATGCATGTAATGCATGGATTGTTGAATGGATGCATGAAATGCGTGGATTGTTGAAAGGATGCAGGAAATGCTTAGATTGTTGAATGGATGCATCAAATGAATGGATTCTCGAATGGATGCATGAAATGCATGGATTGTTGAATGGATGCATTAAATGCATGGATTGTTGATTGGATGCTTGAAATGAATGAATTGTTGAATGGATGCTTGAAATGAATGAATTGTTGAATGGATGCTTGAAATGAATGGATTGTTGAATGGATGCATGAAATGCATGGATTGTTGAATGGATGCTTGAAAGGAATGGATTGTTGAATGGATGCATGAAATGCATGGGTCGTTGAATGGATGCATGAAATGCATGGATTGTTGAATGGATGCATGAAATGCATGGATTGTTGAATGGATGCATGAAATGCATGGATTGTTGAATGGATGCGTGAAATGCATGGGATGTTGAATCGATCCATGTAATGCATGGATTGTTGAATAGATGCATGTAATGCATGGATTGTTGAATGGATGCATGAAATGCATTGGATGTTGAATGGATGCATGTAATGCATGGATTGTAGAATGGATGCAGGAAGTGCATGGATTGTTGAATGGATGCATGTAATGCATGGATTGTTGAATGGATGCATGAAATGCGTGGATTGTTGAAGGGATGCAGGAAATGCATAGTTTGTTGAATGGATGCATGAAATTCGTGAATTGTTGAATGAACGCATGAAAAGCGTGGATTGTTGAATGGATGCATGAAAGGCATGGATTGATGAATGAATGCATGTGATGCATGGATTGTTGAATGGATGCATGGGATGCATGGATTGTTGAATGGATGCATGAAAGTCGTGGATTGTTGAATGAATGCATGAAATGCATGGATTGTTGTGTAACGATATATTCAACAAAAGTTATCTATATACGTAGAGAGGATAAGCGCGACAACCGGCAGGTCGACGCTAGGCTGCCCGAGAGGTATAGGGGGTACAGGAGCAGGGAGAAGTAGGTAAAGGGGGTAGAAGCTATTTCGAGAGCTAGTCCAAAATACATCACATATACGGGAGTTGTTGTAAATAAACAACATAGCACAGGAAATAGTGGATTTAAAATTGAAGTGCCTACGTGTCAGGAAATCAAAGGTTTCTGGGTTTATTTTAGAGATATATGCGTAGCAATATAGTGAGGTAAGGGACACGTCAGTATAGTGAGGTGACGCTTGAGGGTTAGCCAATCGCGATACGCTACGTCACTTTCAGTTTTCGCGGGTGTAGCAAAGCCCACGGAGCGCATTCTTTGTTCGAAGGGGCGTATAAATAACGCAGAGAGAAGGCGAGCCGGTCTACTTCGTCGATTTACTGACTCAGTGCAGGATGTAGGGATACGAGTTCTTCGAGGGGGAGGTGAGATATTGTTCTTTGTTCTTTGAAGATCCTCATGCAGCTTATTAAATTTGTGTTCATAAAAAGAGTGGAGTGATTCAAGTAGAAATGGTTGACAATTTTTTATTGCAATTGAAGTTGTTGTCTAGGTGGGGCGCAGTAATTTTCATTGTTAATATTGCAATTTGATCTTTGGGTTTTCATTTTAAATCATCCTCGAATTGTTCTTGTGTTTGGAGTTCACTTTAATGACGGGAATGAAAGAATTATTGCATTATTTTTAGAGGGAAATCAGAATGTTCGTGTCTTATTGAACTATTGAAGTGTAGGCTAAATGGTTTTCATGTAACTTATCTCGAAACAGAGTGCTTTGTGATTTGTTTTGTAAAGCGGGGTGAAATAATCCAATTATTCTCAGAGGGAAAATAAATAAATTTTATGATTGATTTGGGGATTAAAGGGGGGTAAAATTCAATCAATTCGATTTGAAGTAGGGGCATTGCAAGGAATAAAGATTCAAGTGGAGTGTAGTCACTTAATATAATCCTTGTTCCCAGGAGGGGTCGGGTGTTTGAGTGTGGAGCGGCTTGGAGTTTTCAACGATGTGGGCTAGGCGACTCCGGGTTGCAGAGCAACCTGACCATATGGCGCTTACCAAGCTGAAGTGCCAGGGCCTACTGCCTACCAGTCACACTGAGAGGGAAGTTATGCAAGCAATAGAGCTTAGAAAATGTTCAGGCTCTCTGAAATTCAAGAGGAGCTCGGGGTATGCCTTGGAAACGCTTCGTTCGCAACGATCAAGAGAAGTCATGGATAATATAATAGGCCATAGTTGACTGTGCCTTTTCCTTCCGCGCGCGCTGCGATTGCCTAGGATTGTGCAGGATATGCCTCTGGTTGGTGTTTTGTGTTGGCGTTACAAGGTACGCGCGCCAGTAACTTTCGCTAATATTGTGTGTCGCAAATTTCTTTGCTTGCCGAGAGTGTCTCATGCCAATCACGTGTTCATTAACTAACTCGAAATAAAGTAATCAATAATGTACCATTAACCGAGTGTTTCATTTCCCATGTTGAACTGAGGTATTGGTGTGGGTGAGCAGATCAGTAGCTACTTTCTCTATTTTTCCAACTGTTCTACCATTTCCTCTTGCTGTGTTTTCCGCTCTGGTATTTTCATTTTTCCCCTCTTACTAAGGAGGTTTCGAGTCCTCCATTCGAACTAACACAGTGTAGGCGCCTGATCAGCGCCACGTACGCTACACCGTGCAAAGTTTCGTGACACCTCAAACTGAATTTAATTATATACTGTTCTGCTTACCACCCGGTACTTCGGTTTACATGGGAAATTTTTTTTGTGTCGTAATTCTTTCTGTTTGATAAAAATTTAATAATAATTCAAAGTGATTCTTTAAATCCAGTCGAGCACTCTAAAACTGTAGAGGATGCTGAGACTGGAGTGCAGTAAAGCAGCGGCTTAAGCTTGCGGTTTCTGGCTGCCTGTTCGAATGAGCTGTACGGTCTGTAAGCGCATTCCATAGCTGGCTCCATAAAATTCGAGTTTGAAGTGTAGAGGCATCAGCAGCGCGCATATAAGTTAGGTTTGAGTGGCATAAGTATGCAATGGCTCAGTGAATAATGCTAAGTGAGAGCATGTGTAAAGTAGCGTGTTTCAGTGTGACCAGTATTTTCAAGCAGTGATTTTTTTTATCTCTCTAAATGTTGAAAAACAGAAATTGAATTTGCTCTCTCTAAATGTTGAAAAACAGAAATTGAATTTGCTCTCTCTAAATGTTGAAAAACAGAAATTGAATTTGCTCTCTCTAAATGTTGAAAAACAGAAATTGAATTTTGCTCGAATGATATCATGAGTCTGGCGGGTGGTAGATAATATATGCACGTCATGCAATTTTTCTGTGAAAATGATGCAGTGTTTTGAGCAGTTAATACCGATTCTCAGTCAATGCATTGCAAATTGTAATTATTGTTTATGTGCATTCTAAACTGTGTTTTTTTGTGAACTCTCATGCTGGTGAAGTCAATCATCTTATGTTTTTACACTTCCAATTCTTGTTTAAAATTCTCAAGACATGAGCTGTAGGTGCTTTATCTGAATGCTGAGAATACTGAGTGACTAATTACCGTGGATGTCAGATAAATTACAGTGAACATGATTTTATTTGCAGTATATCGCATTAATTTGTGTATTAACGTAATTTCCCTGAATTCGGCAAATATCTGTTTGGAAATATTCTGTAGTAAGATGCTCGGTGCTATCCATTGTCGAGCTTTGCAAGCTTGAGAGGTTCATCAGAAAATTCCTGAGCCATAAAGCAACCGCAAGCGGCATGTCTCGTAGGAGGGAGAGCGTGGGTCGAGTTCAGAAATTCGCTCAAAAAAAAAAAAATTTGCCCACTTATAGAGGGAATTATCTTGAGTATTTAACAGCTGCTAAAATCGTATTGTACATCATGTCTAACTCAAACTATTTTTCTCTACTTTGTTCAGTACCGCTTGCCAATTTTTTTTATGTGAGTGATGCAATGTGTCTTCTCAGACTAGATGATGATATTACGTAGCACTTGGGCATTGAAATAGAAAGAGATTATCTAAAACCTTTCTTAATAGTGTGCTGCGTGTACAATTTCAAAATATTTTTGGATAATCAGATATGTCAATATTAAAGTAGTATTAGGCATCTTAAAGTAGTATTAGGCGGCATTTGGCTGCAGAAGTATTAAAATAGACACGGAAAATAGATCTATGTAGGAGCGCGCGAATCAGTGACATGGAATGTAAAATTTCACAAGTTATGTGATAGCATTTTAGGATGTTGCTCGTGCTGCTCAAAGCTCAATTTTAGTGCCTTAGTGTAGGTTAACGTCTATTGCACGGTTGACAACTTGTGAAATTGTCATTTAGATACATGAAACATACAAAATTTTCTTTAAAGCTTAATAATTCCAAAGCATTTGTATAGAAAACGAGATGCTAATTATTCATCTGGCAAAGTCTACAGAATTTCTCAAGAAATTAAAAGTCATCAAATATTTTGTTGCGGAACTTGATTGATAAACTAATTTAATTTTGTTGAGATTGAAATTAAATCTATCTGGAAGGTGGATGGAGAAACTACGCACTTCTTGCTAATGTTAAATTACCAAAGTGAATTGCAGTAGAAGTAATGCTCCTTCACAGAATATTATAAATAAAAATTTACGTTAAAAATGGAACTGTCAATAGAATGTCTACCGTGCATTGGCGAGTAAATGTAGGATTTTCTTATCTCATTGATCTACCTCGAAATGAGGAAGGAGTCTTAATTAAATTTAGTGATTATTTTAATGAACACGTGAGAGGTATGTTGCAATTTTTTTATCTACGTTGAAAAATTTAGAGGAATCTAAAATTGACGGGAATGCTATTGGGAAGATGAATTCATGCCTTGTATTTGCCCCTCAGGGGGATACAATTATTGTATCTATGGGAACTAGCGCTCCCAGGGGGACAATGTGAGGGCCCGAGCTAAAGGTTAGGTAGGCTTTCTTTTGTTAAAATAGAATAGGTTTTGTTGTGTTACGGACCATCTTTTTTTCGGTTCACTGCTGTCCTGTTTTTCACCGCCTACCACTTTCTTCTTCAACTTTTTCTTGTTTCATGAACTTCTTTCTTAGCTTTCTGTTTCTGTGCCCTTTCTGCATAGATTCCACGTTCCCTTAACTCCATACTAAATGGTGCCTTCTTCCTTCCTCTCTTTACATCTCATTGTTGAGGATAGGGAGGCTTAAACTAACTAATAAACTAATAAACTAAACTGCCTTGTATTTGTGTTATACTGTCCAAGTGACCATTCCTATACATGTAGTGTAATGTGTCCATGGAGTGTTTCATATCAGCTTGGGCAGGCAAAAATATTCTCAAGCGATATCTTGGTTCTGTGAGGCTGATAGTAGGATGTAACTGAGTGTGTATAACCGCGAGTGAAGCTGAGGGTGTGTTCGAATTTTACAACTTGTTCTACGCAAGGATCATAAAAGTGCGCTCGGGCACCAGGGCACTCGTTGTCTGTGTCAGTAGGTCAAGAGTGAGGCCCGTACGAGCCGAAGGAATGTGATAGCGCAACAGGTTAAAATAAAAGTAACACTGATGATGAGTAAAATTTGAAAATATGTATGTAAATTTAAATGGCCGGGATTTCACTTGAAATAATTGTGACTCGTTTTTTTTTGCTTTGCCCTTTACGAGTTATTAAATTTGAAAAGTGTTCTGCGTGCCATACCCTGTGTGTCAGTTTTTGAAAGGAGCAGAGCAAATAATAAAATTGTGTTGCTAGGATTGTGTTGGTCGATAGATCAGACGTCGAGTGGTTCAACTAGGCAGCATATAGAAAATATAAATTCTCGGGTCAACGCATGAATATTTGTAAATAATTCAAAAACATATTGAGTATTTATTTAAGTTGCAAATGAAAATTGTTTCCTGGTCGCTGAAATTCAGGAGGGTTCGCTCGGTGTCTTTTGCCTTATGTTCTGGCTGAGCTGATCTCGTGATTTGACTGTGCTAGGATGTTTTCATTTATTCTAAGTATTATATCTATAGTGTAAGAATGGTTCCTGATTCCCTAACCTATCATGTGTGTCATCAGGAATTTTCTTGCTTTTCGCCTGGTGAGCATTGACTGTGGGGTTAACATAGGAACTGTGATTTTATTACCGAATGTGACTTTTGTTTTGCTTACTCATAACTAACATACTTGTGCATATCCAAGCGAGTGGTTGTGGGTGGTTAACTAATCGATTGCGTCTTCATGGATTGTCTACTGGCAAAGGGAACGTGTATTATAATGTCTGTGTTTCTGCAAGTGCATCACAACTTCCATCTTTTAAAGAAAACAATAGGCAGTTGATACTATGCCCGGGTTTCATAATTGGAGTTTTGACTTTAGTACTTAATACGATCTGGTGTGAACTTAAAATTCGCTGACTCTCCGCACCGGTCGTGATTGAGGATACTGAATGTTTATATACTCCGAACTGAAGGATATGCAAATCACACGTAGCTTTTAAGACACAAACATTGCCGTTAAATTAACGGATTCCATATAATTCTGCTGACCCGAACGTTGTATATACAGAAAATTTGTTAGGGGAATACGGAGTACCTCTCATCTAGAGAGATGAATGAAGACGAAGAGTACAGTCTCGGGGCTGGGATCAGGTTGATGTTTACAATGCATATTCTTGCACTTCATAATTTTTTTGTGTGTTGGTCGGATTGTCGGAAATGATGTGTACAGCAGAGTATGACGCACGTCTAATCAACGTCAAAGTCTGAAAGGCTGTATGCAGCAGAGTATGATACACGTCTGACCAACGTCATAATATTACATGTATTTGTGTACTTGTTCTCAGGTACAAGATTTCGGCCCAGTGGGTAGATCTCTTGGCAATCTGCAAGTCATTATGTATGTGAAATTAAATGTGTGTTTTTTATTTATTTTAGTAGTCCTGTGATCGAAAGGCATCGAAAAAAAAATCGGGGCCCATTCGCAATGTCACTGGAATGCTAGCATGTGTTTTTACTTGTATTACGAAATATATATTTGTGTGCAGTAATGAACGGTCAGGCGACACTATTGAAAATTATTTTTTAAACTGGCGCTGATTGATACCAAGTTATTGCTACACGCAGGAAATCTCATGGGTAACTTCTGCTCCAATAGAGTAGACTTGTACCGTCAATAGAGATGTCATGTATGCAAACCTCAGGGGTTTAAACTGCACTTCCAGCCGGCGGGAAATGAGTTGTCCTAACCTGATGGCTTTGTAGATAATCATAAATGATCAACTTTCATCGAGGAGACAGGCTGACGAGCCCACCTAAAGGAACTATAAGCGTATTAACGCGAGTCCCCGATAATACCACAGGAGTGATGGACTACACGCAGGATGAGGAATTTTGGAGCATTGCTATATTTTGATCACCTGAGACTCAGGGGTACCCCCCGAAAGACTTGTACAGAAATAACAAGATGGAAATTATCAATTGAGATTCATCGAGAATAAAATGTTTCAAGAGTAAACTTTATTTAACTTTGAGATCTTTCTACGTGAATGCCAAGTGAAGGAATGATTTACCATGTCTATGTCCTTGTGCAAAGTTCGCTGTATTAATTGAGCGCATTGTGTTTTCTTTCCTCTGCTTATGTTACTGAATTTATGAAGACAAATCAAGCGGATAATGTTGGATTTTTTTTCTATCGATGTCGTTGTGCGTCTATTATCTGTAAGAGATGAGAGTCTCCTTCGTTTTGCAAATGGAAGATTATACATAGCGGATGCGAGTTTTCTTCGTTTTTTTTTGGGGTATGTAAGAGTATATGAAACAGATGCGGTTCTCAAGAGCATTGTGTTCTTTATTAGGGTGCCTTAATAATATGATGTGTGTGTTTTCATTCCTTTTGTGTATCCATGTATGTTTTCAATGTACGAATGATATTTTACGGCTTGTGTGATACACGGTGTCAAGGCTAGCGTTCCACTGAATTAATTGAAAACTTTGCAGCTGCAGCTGATAAGAATTTAATATTTTCATATGAAAATTTGAACCAACTGCATTGGCTCAAATTTTACGAAGGGCGCGGGGATGTAACGAAATATTCAACAAAAGTTATCTATATACGTAGAGAGGATAAGCGCGACAACCGGCAGGTCGACGCTAGGCTGCCCGAGAGGTATAGGGGGTACAGGAGCAGGGAGAAGTAGGTAAAGGGGGGTAGAAGCTATTTCGAGAGCTAGTCCAAAATACATCACATATACGGGAGTTGTTGTAAATAAACAACATAGCACAGGAAATAGTGGATTTAAAATTGAAGTGCCTACGTGTCAGGAAATCAAAGGTTTCTGGGTTTATTTTAGAGATATATGCGTAGCAATATAGTGAGGTAAGGGACACGTCAGTATAGTGAGGTGACGCTTGAGGGTTAGCCAATCGCGATACGCTACGTCACTTTCAGTTTTCGCGGGTGTAGCAAAGCCCACGGAGCGCATTCTTTGTTCGAAGGGGCGTATAAATAACGCAGAGAGAAGGCGAGCCGGTCTACTTCGTCGATTTACTGACTCAGTGCAGGATGTAGGGATACGAGTTCTTCGAGGGGGAGGTGAGATATTGTTCTTTGTTCTTTGAAGATCCTCATGCAGCTTATTAAATTTGTGTTCATAAAAAGAGTGGAGTGATTCAAGTAGAAATGGTTGACAATTTTTTATTGCAATTGAAGTTGTTGTCTAGGTGGGGCGCAGTAATTTTCATTGTTAATATTGCAATTTGATCTTTGGGTTTTCATTTTAAATCATCCTCGAATTGTTCTCGTGTTTGGAGTTCACTTTAATGACGGGAATGAAAGAATTATTGCATTATTTTTAGAGGGAAATCAGAATGTTCGTGTCTTATTGAACTATTGAAGTGTAGGCTAAATGGTTTTCATGTAACTTATCTCGAAACAGAGTGCTTTGTGATTTGTTTTGTAAAGCGGGGTGAAATAATCCAATTATTCTCAGAGGGAAAATAAATAAATTTTATGATTGATTTGGGGATTAAAGGGGGGTAAAATTCAATCAATTCGATTTGAAGTAGGGGCATTGCAAGGAATAAAGATTCAAGTGGAGTGTAGTCACTTAATATAATCCTTGTTCCCAGGAGGGGTCGGGTGTTTGAGTGTGGAGCGGCTTGGAGTTTTCAACGATGTGGGCTAGGCGACTCCGGGTTGCAGAGCAACCTGACCATATGGCGCTTACCAAGCTGAAGTGCCAGGGCCTACTGCCTACCAGTCACACTGAGAGGGAAGTTATGCAAGCAATAGAGCTTAGAAAATGTTCAGGCTCTCTGAAATTCAAGAGGAGCTCGGGGTATGCCTTGGAAACGCTTCGTTCGCAACGATCAAGAGAAGTCATGGATAATATAATAGGCCATAGTTGACTGTGCCTTTTCCTTCCGCGCGCGCTGCGATTGCCTAGGATTGTGCAGGATATGTCTCTGGTTGGTGTTTTGTGTTGGCGTTACAAGGTACGCGCGCCAGTAACTTTCGCTAATATTGTGTGTCGCAAATTTCTTTGCTTGCCGAGAGTGTCTCATGCCAATCACGTGTTCATTAACTAACTCGAAATAAAGTAATCAATAATGTACCATTAACCGAGTGTTTCATTTCCCATGTTGAACTGAGGTATTGGTGTGTGTGAGCAGATCAGTAGCTACTTTCTCTATTTTTCCAACTGTTCTACCATTTCCTCTTGCTGTGTTTTCCGCTCTGGTATTTTCATTTTTCCCCTCTTACTAAGGAGGTTTCGAGTCCTCCATTCGAACTAACACAGTGTAGGCGCCTGATCAGCGCCACGTACGCTACACCGTGCAAAGTTTCGTTGTTGAATGAATACATGAAATGCATGGATTGTTGAATGGATGCATGTAATGCATGGATTGTGGAATGGATGCAGGAAGTGCATGGATTGTTGAATGGATGCATGAAATTCGTGGATTGTTGAATGGATGTATGTAATGCATGGATTGGAGAATGAATGCATGTAATGCATGGATTGTTGAATGGATGCATGAAATGCGTGGTTTGTTGCATGTTAGCATGAAATGCATGGATTGTTGATTGGATGCATGAAATGCATGGATTGTTGAACGGATGCATGAAATGCGTGAATTGTTGAATGAATGTATGAAATACATGGATTGTTGAATGTTAGCGTGAAATACATAATGCATGGATTGTTGAATGGATGCATGAAAGGCGTGGATTGTTGAATGAATGCAAGTAATGCATGGATTGTTGAATGGATGCAAGTAATGCATGGATTGTTGAATGGATGCATGTAATGCATGGATTGTTGAATGGATGCATGTAATGCATGGGATGTTGAATGGATGCATGAAATGCATGGATTTATGAAATGCGTGGATTGTTGAATGGATGCATGAAATTTGTGGATTGCTGAATCGATGCATGAAATGCATGGATTGTTGGTTGAATGGATGCTCGAAATGAATGGATTGTTGAATGGATGCATGAAATGCATGGATTGTTGAATGGATGCATGAAATGCATGGATTGTTGAATGGATGCATGATATGCATGGATTGTTTAATGGATGCATGTATTGCATGGATTGTTGAATGGATGCATGTAATGCATGGATTGTTAAATGGATGCATGTAATGCATGGATCGTTGAATGGATACATGTAATGCATTGATTGTTGAATGGATGCATGTAATGCATGGATTGTTGAATGGATGCATGAAATGTATGAATTGTTGAATGGATGCATGTAATGCATGGATTGTTGAATGGATGCATGAAAGGCGTGGATTGTTGAATGAATGCAAGTAATGCATGGATTGTTGAATGGATGCAAGTAAAGCATGGATTGTTGAATGGATGCATGTAATGCATGGATTGTTGATTGGATGCATGTAATGCATGGGATGTTGAATGGATGCATGAAATGCATGGATTCAGGAATGGATGCATGAAATGCGTGGATTGTTGAATGGATGCATGAAATGTGTGGAGTGCTGAATCGATGCATGAAATGCGTGGACTATTGAATGGATGCATGAAATGCATGGATTGTTGAATGGATGCATGAAATGCATGGATTGTTGAATGGATGCATGAAATGAATGGATTGTTTAATGGATGCATGGAATGCATGGATTGTTGAATGGGTGCATGAAATGCATGGATTGTTGAATGGATGCTTGAAATGAATGAATTGTTGAATGGATGCATGAAATGCGTGGATTGTTGAATGGATGCATGAAATGCGTGGATTGTTAAATGGATGCATAAAATGCGTGGATTGTTGAATGGAAGCATGTAATGCATGGATTGTTGAATGGATGCATGTAATGCATGGATTGTTGAATGGATGCATGAAATGCGTGGGTTGTTTAATGGTTGCATCAAATTCATGGATTGTTGAATGGATGCATCAAATGCATGGATTGTTGAATCGATGCATCAAATGCATGGATTGTTGAATCGATGCATCAAATTCACGAATTGTTAAATAAATGCATCACATGCATGGATTGTTGAGTGGATGCATCAAATGCATGGATTGTTGAGTGGATGCATCAAATGCATGGATTGTTGAGTGGATGCATCAAATGCATGGATTGTTAAATGGATGCATGAAATGCATGGATTGTTGAATGGATGCATGAAATGCATGGATTGTTGAATGGATGCATGAAATGCATGGATTGTTGAACGGATGCATGAAATGCATGGATTGTTGAATGGCTGCATTAAATGCATGGATTGTTGATTGGATGCTTGAAATGAATAGATTGTTGAATGGATGCTTGGAATGAATGGATTGTTGAATGGATGCATGAAATGCATGGATTGTTGAACAGATGCATGAAATGCATGGATTGTTGAATGGATGCATGAAATGCATGGATTGTTGAATGGATGCATGAAATGAATGGATTGTTGAATGGATGCATTAAATGCATGGATTGTTGATTGGACGCTTGAAATGAATAGATTGTTGAATGGATGCTTGAAATGAATGGATTGTTGAATGGATGCATGAAATGCATGGATTGTTGAATGGATGCATGAAGTGCATGGATCGTTGAATGGATGCATGAAATGCATGGATTGTTGAATGGATGCATGAAATGTATGGATTGTTGCATGGATGCATGAAATGTATGGATTGTTGCATGGATGCATGAAATGCATGGATTGTTGAATGGATGCATGAAAGGCATGGATTGATGAATGAATGCATGTAATGCATGGATTGTTGAATGGATGCATGAAATGCGTGGATTGTTGAAAGGATGCAGGAAATGCTTAGATTGTTGAATGGATGCATCAAATGAATGGATTCTTGAATGGATGCATGAAATGCATGGATTGTTGAATG
Organism: Morinoia aosen; assembly: GCA_030386875.1. Taxonomy (NCBI): domain Eukaryota; kingdom Metazoa; phylum Arthropoda; class Malacostraca; order Amphipoda; family Talitridae; genus Morinoia; species Morinoia aosen. Next base: position 41,407,815 of record CM059561.1, on the reverse strand, counting down.
GATGAATTAAATGCATGGATTGTTGATTGGATGCTTGAAATGAATGAATTGTTGAATGGATGCTTGAAATGAATGGATTGTTGAATGGATTGTTGAATGGATGCATGAAATGCATGGATTGTTGAATGGATGCATGAAATGCATGGATTGTTGAATGGATGCTTGAAAGGAATGGATTGTTGAATGGATGCATGAAATGCATGGGTTGTTGAATGGATGCATGAAATGCATGGATTGTTGAATGGATGCATGAAATGCATGGATTGTTGAATGGAGGCATGAAATGCATGGATTGTTGAATGGATGCGTGAAATGCATGGGATGTTGAATCGATCCATGTAATGCATGGATTGTTGAATAGATGCATGTAATGCATGGATTGTTGAATGGATGCATGAAATGCATGGATTGTTGAATGGATGCATTAAATGCATGGGTTGTTGATTGGATGCTTGAAATGAATGGATTGTTGAATGGATGCATGAAATGCATGGATTGTTGAATGGATGCTTGAAATGAATGGATTGTTGAATGGATGCATGAAATGCATGGATTGTTGAATGGATGCATGAAATGCATGGATTGTTGAATGGATGCTTGAAATGAATGGATTGTTGAATGGATGCATGAAATGCATGGATTGTTGAATGGATGCATCAAATGCATGGATTGTAGAATGGATGCATCAAATGCATGGATTGTTGAATGTATGCATGAAATGCATGGATTGTTGATTGGATTCATGAAATGCGTGGATTGTTGAATAGATGCATGTAATGCATGGATTGTTGAATGGATGCATGAAATGCATGGATTGTTGAATGGATGCATTAAATGCATGGGTTGTTGATTGGATGCTTGAAATGAATGGATTGTTGAATGGATGCATGAAATGCATGGATTGTTGAATGGATGCTTGAAATGAATGGATTGTTGAATGGATGCATGAAATGCATGGATTGTTGAATGGATGCATGAATTGCATGGATTGTTGAATGGATGCTTGAAATGAATGGATTGTTGAATGGATGCATGAAATGCATGGATTGTTGAATGGATGCATCAAATGCATGGATTGTAGAATGGATGCATCAAATGCATGGATTGTTGAATGTATGCATGAAATGCATGGATTGTTGATTGGATTCATGAAATGCGTGGATTGTTGAAGGAATGCATGAATTGCGTGAATTGTTGCATGAATGCATGAAATGCATGGATTGTTGAATGGATGCATGAAATGCATGGAATGATGAATGGATGCGTGAAATGCATGGGATGTTGAATCGATGCATGTAATGCATGGATTGTTGAATGGATGCATGGATTGTTGAATGGATGCATGAAATGCATGGATTGTTGAATGGATGCATGAAATTCGTGAATTGTTGAATACATGCATCAAACGAATGGATTGTTGAATTTATGCATCAAATGCATGGATTGTTGAATGGATGCATGAAATGCATGGATTGTTGAATGGATGCATGAAATTCGTGGATTGTTGAATGGATGCGTGAAATGCATGGCTTGTTGAATGGATGCATGAAATGCATGGATTGTTGAATGGATGCATGAAATTCGTGGATTGTTGAATGGATGCGTGAAACGCATGGACTGTTGAATGGATGCATGAAATGCATGGGTTGTTCAATGGATGCATCAAATGCATGGATTGTTGAATAGATGCATCAAATGCATGGATTGTTGAATGGATGCATCAAATGCATGGATTGTTGAATGGATGCATCAAATGCATGGATTGTTGGGTGGATGCATCAAATGCATGGATGGTTAAATGGATGCATGAAATGCATGGATTGTTGAATGGATGCATGAAATGCATGGATTGTTGAATGGATGCATGAAATGCATGGATTGTTGAATGGATGCATTAAATGCATGGATTGTTGATTGGACGCTTGAAATGAATAGATTGTTGAATGGATGCTTGAAATGAATGGATTGTTGAATGGATGCATGAAATGCATGGATTGATGAATGGATGCATGAAAATGGGAAATGCATAGATTGTTGAATGGATGCTTGAAATGGATGGATTGTTGAATGGATGCTTGAAATTAATGGATTGTTGAACGGATGCTTGAAATGAATGGATTGTTGAATGAATGCATGTAATGCATGGATTGTTGAATGGATGCTCGAAATGAATGGATTGTTGAATGGATGCATGAAATGAATGGATTGTTGAATGGATGCATGAAATGCATGGATTGTTGAATGGGTGCATGAAATGCATGGATTGTTGAATGGATGCTTGAAATGAATGAATTGTTGAATGGATGCATGAAATGCGTGGATTGTTGAATGGATGCATGAAATGCGTGGATTGTTAAATGGATGCATGAAATGCGTGGATTGTTGAATGGAAGCATGTAATGCATGGATTGTTGAATGGATGCCTGTAATGCATGGATTGTTGAATGGATGCATGAAATGCTTGGGTTGTTGAATGGTTGCATCAAATTCATGGATTGTTGAATGGATGCATCAAATGCATGGATTTTTGAATGGATGCATGAAATGTATGGATTGTTGCATGGATGCATGAAATGTATGGATTGTTGCATGGATGCATGAAATGCATGGATTGTTGAATGGATGCATGAAAGGCATGGATTGATGAATGAATGCATGTAATGCATGGATTGTTGAATGGATGCATGAAATGCGTGGATTGTTGAAAGGATGCAGGAAATGCTTAGATTGTTGAATGGATGCATCAAATGAATGGATTCTTGAATGGATGCATGAAATGCATGGATTGATGAATGGATGCATTAAATGCATGGATTGTTGATTGGATGCTTGAAATGAATGAATTGTTGAATGGATGCTTGAAATGAATGAATTGTTGAATGGATGCTTGAAATGAATGGATTGTTGAATGGATGCATGAAATGCATGGATTGTTGAATGGATGCATGAAATGCATGGATTGTTGAATGGATGCTTGAAAGGAATGGATTGTTGAATGGATGCATGAAATGCATGGGTTGTTGAATGGATGCATGAAATGCATGGATTGTTGAATGGATGCATGAAGTGCATGGATTGTTGAATGGATGCATGAAATGCATGGATTGTTGAATGGATGCGTGAAATGCATGGGATGTTGAATAGATCCATGTAATGCATGGATTGTTGAATAGATGCATGTAATGCATGGATTGTTAATTGGATGCATGAAATGCATGGATTGATGAATGGATGCATTAAATGCATGGGTTGTTGATTGGATGCTTGAAATGAATGGATTGTTGAATGGATGCATGAAATGCATGGATTGTTGAATGGATGCTTGAAATGAATGGATTGTTGAATGGATGCATGAAATGCATGGATTGTTGAATGGATGCATGAAATGCATGGATTGTCGAATGGATGCTTGAAATGAATGGATTGTTGGATGGATGCATGAAATGCATGGATTGTTGAATGGATGCATGAAATGCATGGATTGTTGAATGGATGCATGAAATGCATGGATTGTTGAATGGATGCTTGAAATGAATGGATTGTTGAAAGGATGCAGGAAATGCATAGATTGTTGAATGGATGCATGTAATGCATGGGATGTTGAATGGATGCATGTAATGCATGGATTGTAGAATGGATGCAGGAAGTGCATGGATTGTTGAATGGATGCATGTAATGCATGGATTGTTGAATGGATGCATGAAATGCGTGGATTGTTGAAGGGATGCAGGAAATGCATAGTTTGTTGAATGGATGCATGAAATTCGTGAATTGTTGAATGGACGCATGAAAAGCGTGGATTGTTGAATGGACGCATGAAAAGCGTGGATTGTTGAATGGATGCATGAAAGGCATGGATTGATGAATGAATGCATGTGATGCATGGATTGTTGAATGGATGCATGTGATGCATGGATTGTTGAATGGATGCATGAAAGTCGTGGATTGTTGAATGAATGCATGAAATGCATGGATTGTTGAATGAATACATGAAATGCATGGATTGTTGAATGGATGCATCTAATGCATGGGATGTTGAATGGATGCATGTAATGCATGGATTGTGGAATGGATGCAGGAAGTGCATGGATTGTTGAATGGATGCATGAAATTCGTGGATTGTTGAATGGATGTATGTAATGCATGGATTGTTGAATGGATGCATGAAATGCGTGGTTTGTTGCATGTTAGCATGAAATGCATGGATTGTTGATTGGATGCATGAAATGCATGGATTGTTGAACGGATGCATGAAATGCGTGAATTGTTGAATGAATGTATGAAATACATGGATTGTTGAATGTTAGCGTGAAATACATAATGCATGGATTGTTGAATGGATGCATGAAAGGCGTGGATTGTTGAATGAATGCAAGTAATGCATGGATTGTTGAATGGATGCAAGTAATGCATGGATTGTTGAATGGATGCATGTAATGCATGGATTGTTGAATGGATGCATGTAATGCATGGGATGTTGAATGGATGCGTGAAATGCATGGATTCATGAAATGCGTGGATTGTTGAATGGATGCATGAAATTTGTGGATTGCTGAATCGATGCATGAAATGCATGGATTGTTGGTTGAATGGATGCTCGAAATGAATGGATTGTTGAATGGATGCATGAAATGCATGGATTGTTGAATGGATGCATGAAATGCATGGATTGTTGAATGGATGCATGATATGCATGGATTGTTTAATGGATGCATGTAATGCATGGATTGTTGAATGAATGCATGTAATGCATGGATTGTTGAATGGATGCATGTAATGCATGGATCGTTGAATGGATACATGTAATGCATTGATTGTTGAATGGATGCATGAAATGCATGGATTGGTGAATGGATGCATGATATGCATGGATTGTTCAATGGATGCATGGATTGTTGAATGGATGCATGTAATGCATGGATTGTTGAATGGATGCATGTAATGCATGGATCGTTGAATGGATACATGTAATGCATTGATTTTTGAATGAATGCAAGTAATGCATGGATTGTTGAATGGATGCAAGTAAAGCATGGATTGGTGAATGGATGCATGTAATGCATGGATTGTTGAATGGATGCATGTAATGCATGGGATGTTGAATGGATGCATGAAATGCATGGATTCATGAATGGATGCATGAAATGCGTGGATTGTTGAATGGATGCATGAAATGTGTGGAGTGCTGAATCGATGCATGAAATGCGTGGACTATTGAATGGATGCATGAAATGCATGGATTGTTGAATGGATGCATGGAATGCATGGATTGTTGAATGGGTGCATGAAATGCATGGATTGTTGAATGGATGCTTGAAATGCGTGGATTGTTAAATGGATGCATAAAATGCGTGGATTGTTGAATGGAAGCATAAAATGCATGGATTGTTGAATGGATGCATGAAATGCGTGGATTGTTAAATGGATGCTTAAAATGCGTGGATTGTTGAATGGAAGCATAAAATGCATGGATTGTTGAATGGATGCATGTAATGCATGGATTGTTGAATGGATGCATGAAATGCGTGGGTTGTTGAATGGTTGCATCAAATTCATGGATTGTTGAATGGATGCATCAAATGCATGGATTGTTGAATCGATGCATCAAATGCATGGATTGTTGAATCGATGCATCAAATTCACGAATTGTTAAATAAATGCATCACATGCATGGATTGTTGAGTGAATGCATCAAATGCATGGATTGTTGAGTGGATGCATCAAATGCATGGATTGTTGAGTGGATGCATCAAATGCATGGATTGTTAAATGGATGCATGAAATGCATGGATTGTTGAATGGATGCATGAAATGCATGGATTGTTGAATGGATGCATGAAATGAATGGATTGTTGAATGGATGCATGAAATGCATGGATTGTTGAGTGGCTGCATTAAATGCATGGATTGTTGATTGGATGCTTGAAATGAATAGATTGTTGAATGGATGCTTGAAATGAATGGATTGTTGAATGGATGCATGAAATGCATGGATTGTTGAACAGATGCATGAAATGCATGGATTGTTGAATGGATGCATGAAATGCATGGATTGTTGAATGGATGCATGAAATGCATGGATTGTTTAATGGATGCATTAAATGCATGGATTGTTGATTGGACGCTTGAAATGAATAGATTGTTGAATGGATGCTTGAAATGAATGGATTGTTGAATGGATGCATGAAATGCATGGATTGTTGAATGGATGCATGAAATGCATGGATTGTTGAATGGATGCATGAAATGCATGGATTGTTGAATGGATGCATGAAATGTATGGATTGTTGCATGGATGCATGAAATGTATGGATTGTTGCATGGATGCATGAAATGCATGGATTGTTGAATGGATGCATGAAAGGCATGGATTGATGAATGAATGCATGTAATGCATGGATTGTTGAATGGATGCATGAATTGCGTGGATTGTTGAAAGGATGCAGGAAATGCTTAGATTGTTGAATGGATGCATCAAATGAATGGATTCTTGAATGGATGCATTAAATGCATGGATTGTTGATTGGATGCTTGAAATGAATGAATTGTTGAATGGATGCTTGAAATGAATGGATTGTTGAATGGAAGCATGAAATGCATGGATTGTTGAATGGATGCATGAAATGCATGGATTGTTGAATGGATGCTTGAAAGGAATGGATTGTTGAATGGATGCATGAAATGCATGGGTTGTTGAATGGATGCATGAAATGCATGGATTGTTGAATGGATGCATGAAATGCATGGATTGTTGAATGGATGCATGAAATGCATGGATTGTTGAATGGATGCGTGAAATGCATGGGATGTTGAATCGATCCATGTAATGCATGGATTGTTGAATAGATGCATGTAATGCATGGATTGTTGAATGGATGCATGAAATGCATAGATTGTTGAATGGATGCATTAAATGCATGGGTTGTTGATTGGATGCTTGAAATGAATGGATTGTTGAATGGATGCATGAAATGCATAGATTGTTGAATGGATGCTTGAAATGAATGGATTGTTGAATGGATGCATGAAATGCATGGATTGTTGAATGGATGCATGAAATGCATGGATTGTTGAATGGATGCTTGAAATGAATGGATTGTTGAATGAATGCATGAAATGCATGGATTGTTGAATGGATGCATCAAATGCATGGATTGTAGAATGGATGCATCAAATGCATGGATTGTTGAATGTATGCATGAAATGCATGGATTGTTGATTGGATTCATGAAATGCGTGGATTGTTGAAGGAATGCATGAATTGCGTGAATTGTTGCATGAATGCATGAAATGCATTTATTGTTGAATGGATGCATGAAATGCATGGAATGTTGAATGGATGCGTGAAATGCATGGGATGTTGAATCGATGCATGTAATGCATGGATTGTTGAATGGATGCATGAAATGCATGGATTGTTGAATGGATGCATGAAATGCATGGATTGTTGAATGGATGCATGAAATTCGTGAATTGTTGAATACATGCATCAAACGAATGGATTGTTGAATTTATGCATCAAATGCATGGATTGTTGAATGGATGCATGAAATGCGTGGATTGTTGAATGGATGCATGAAATGCATGGATTGTTGAATGGATGCATAAAATGCATGGATTGTTGAATGGATGCATGAAGTTCGTGGATTGTTGAATGGATGCGTGAAACGCATGGACTGTTGAATGGATGCATGAAATGCATGGGTTGTTCAATGGATGCATCAAATGCATGGATTGTTGAATAGATGCATCAAATGCATGGATTGCTGAATGTATGCATCAAATGCATGGATTGTTGAATGGATGCATCAAATGCATGGACTGTTGGGTGGATGCATCAAATGCATGGATTGTTGAGTGGATGCATGAAATGCATGGATTGTTGAATGGATGCATGAAATGCGTCTATTGTTTAATGAATGCATGAAATGCGTCTATTGTTTAATGGATGCATGAAATGCATGGGTTGTTTAATGGATGCATGAAATGCATGGGTTGTTGAATAGATGCATCAAATGCATGGATTGGTAAATGGATGCATGAAATGCATGGATTGTTGAATGGATGCAAGTAATGCATGGATTGTTGAATGGATGCATGTAATGCATGGATTGTTGAATGGATGCATGTGATGCATGGATTGTTGAAAGGGTGCATGAAATGCATGGATTGTTAAATGGAAGCATGTAATACATGGATTGTTGAATGGATGCATGAAATGCATGGATTGTTGAATGGATGGAAGTAATGCATGGATTGTTGAATGGATGCATGTAATGCATGGATTGTTGAATGGATGCATGTAATGCATGGATTGTTGAATGGATGCATGTAATGCATGGATTGTTGAATGGATGCTTGAAATGAATGGATTGTTGAATGGATGCATGAAATGCATGGATTGTTGAACAGATGCATGAAATGCATGGATTGTTGAATGGATGCATGAAATGCATGGATTGTTGAATGGATGCATGAAATGCATGGATTGTTTAATGGATGCATTAAATGCATGGATTGTTGATTGGACGCTTGAAATGAATAGATTGTTGAATGGATGCTTGAAATGAATGGATTGTTGAATGGATGCATGAAATGCATGGATTGTTGAATGGATGCATGAAATGCATGGATTGTTGAATGGATGCATGAAATGCATGGATTGTTGAATGGATGCATGAAATGTATGGATTGTTGCATGGATGCATGAAATGTATGGATTGTTGCATGGATGCATGAAATGCATGGATTGTTGAATGGATGCATGAAAGGCATGGATTGATGAATGAATGCATGTAATGCATGGATTGTTGAATGGATGCATGAATTGCGTGGATTGTTGAAAGGATGCAGGAAATGCTTAGATTGTTGAATGGATGCATCAAATGAATGGATTCTTGAATGGATGCATTAAATGCATGGATTGTTGATTGGATGCTTGAAATGAATGAATTGTTGAATGGATGCTTGAAATGAATGGATTGTTGAATGGAAGCATGAAATGCATGGATTGTTGAATGGATGCATGAAATGCATGGATTGTTGAATGGATGCTTGAAAGGAATGGATTGTTGAATGGATGCATGAAATGCATGGGTTGTTGAATGGATGCATGAAATGCATGGATTGTTGAATGGATGCATGAAATGCATGGATTGTTGAATGGATGCATGAAATGCATGGATTGTTGAATGGATGCGTGAAATGCATGGGATGTTGAATCGATCCATGTAATGCATGGATTGTTGAATAGATGCATGTAATGCATGGATTGTTGAATGGATGCATGAAATGCATAGATTGTTGAATGGATGCATTAAATGCATGGGTTGTTGATTGGATGCTTGAAATGAATGGATTGTTGAATGGATGCATGAAATGCATAGATTGTTGAATGGATGCTTGAAATGAATGGATTGTTGAATGGATGCATGAAATGCATGGATTGTTGAATGGATGCATGAAATGCATGGATTGTTGAATGGATGCTTGAAATGAATGGATTGTTGAATGAATGCATGAAATGCATGGATTGTTGAATGGATGCATCAAATGCATGGATTGTAGAATGGATGCATCAAATGCATGGATTGTTGAATGTATGCATGAAATGCATGGATTGTTGATTGGATTCATGAAATGCGTGGATTGTTGAAGGAATGCATGAATTGCGTGAATTGTTGCATGAATGCATGAAATGCATTTATTGTTGAATGGATGCATGAAATGCATGGAATGTTGAATGGATGCGTGAAATGCATGGGATGTTGAATCGATGCATGTAATGCATGGATTGTTGAATGGATGCATGAAATGCATGGATTGTTGAATGGATGCATGAAATGCATGGATTGTTGAATGGATGCATGAAATTCGTGAATTGTTGAATACATGCATCAAACGAATGGATTGTTGAATTTATGCATCAAATGCATGGATTGTTGAATGGATGCATGAAATGCGTGGATTGTTGAATGGATGCATGAAATGCATGGATTGTTGAATGGATGCATAAAATGCATGGATTGTTGAATGGATGCATGAAGTTCGTGGATTGTTGAATGGATGCGTGAAACGCATGGACTGTTGAATGGATGCATGAAATGCATGGGTTGTTCAATGGATGCATCAAATGCATGGATTGTTGAATAGATGCATCAAATGCATGGATTGCTGAATGTATGCATCAAATGCATGGATTGTTGAATGGATGCATCAAATGCATGGACTGTTGGGTGGATGCATCAAATGCATGGATTGTTGAGTGGATGCATGAAATGCATGGATTGTTGAATGGATGCATGAAATGCGTCTATTGTTTAATGAATGCATGAAATGCGTCTATTGTTTAATGGATGCATGAAATGCATGGGTTGTTTAATGGATGCATGAAATGCATGGGTTGTTGAATAGATGCATCAAATGCATGGATTGGTAAATGGATGCATGAAATGCATGGATTGTTGAATGGATGCAAGTAATGCATGGATTGTTGAATGGATGCATGTAATGCATGGATTGTTGAATGGATGCATGTGATGCATGGATTGTTGAAAGGGTGCATGAAATGCATGGATTGTTAAATGGAAGCATGTAATACATGGATTGTTGAATGGATGCATGAAATGCATGGATTGTTGAATGGATGGAAGTAATGCATGGATTGTTGAATGGATGCATGTAATGCATGGATTGTTGAATGGATGCATGTAATGCATGGATTGTTGAATGGATGCATGTAATGCATGGATTGTTAAATGGATGGATGTAACGCATGGATTGTTGAATGGATGCATGAAATGCGTGGATTGTTGAATGGATGCATGTAATGCATGGATTGTTGAATGGATGCATGTAATGCATGGATTGTTGAATGGATGCATGTAATGCATGGATTGTTGAATGGATGCATGAAATGTATGGATTGTTGCATGGATGCATGAAATGTATGGATTGTTGCATGGATGCATGAATGGCATGGATTGTTGAATGGATGCATGAAAGGCATGGATTGATGAATGAATGCATGTAATGCATGGATTGTTGGATGGATGCATGAAATGCTTGGATTGTTGAAAGGGTGCAGGAAATGCATAGATTGTTGAATGGATGCATGAAATTCGTGAATTGTTGAATGTATGCATCAAACGAATGGATTGTTGAATTGATGTATCAAATGCATGGATTGTTGAATGGATGCATGTAAAGCATGGATTGTTGAATGGATGCGCATGTAAAGCATGGATTGTTGAACGGATGCATGAAATGCATGGATTGTTGAATGGATGCATGAAATGCATGGATTGTTGAATGGATGCTCGAAATTAATGGATTGTTGAATGGGTGCAGGAAATGCATGGTTTGTTGAATGGTTGCATGAAATTCGTGGATTGTTGATTGGATGCATGAAATGCATGGATTGTATAATGAATGCATGTAAAGCATGGATTGTTGAATGGATGCACTAAATGCGTGGATTGTTGAATGGATGCACTAAATGCGTGGATTGTTGAATGGATGCACTAAATGCGTGGATTGTTGAATGGATGCACTTAATGCGTGGATTGTTGAATGGATGCATCAAATGCATGGATTGTTAAATGGATGCATCAAATGCATGGTTTGTGTAATGGATGCATCAAATGCATGGATTGTTGAATGGATGGATGAAATGCATGGATTGATGAATGAATGCATGTAATGCATGGATTGTTCAATGGATGCACGAAATGCGTGGATTGTAGAATGGATGCATCAAATGCGTGGATTGTTGAATGTTAGCATGAAATGCATGGATTGTTGAATGGATGCATGATATATATGGATTGTTGAATGGATGCATGAAATGCGTGGATTGTTGAATGGATGCGTGAAATGCATGGATTGTTGAATGGATGCATGAAATGCATGGATTGTTGAATGGATGAATGAAATGCGTGGATTGTTGAATGGATGCATCAGATGCTTGGATTGTTGAATGGATGCATGAAATGCGTGGATTGTTGAATGGATGCATCAGATGCATGGATTGTTGAATGGATGCATGAAATGCGTGGATTGTTGAATGGATGCATCAGATGCATGGATTTTTGAATGGATGCATGGATTTTTGAATGGATGCATGAAATGCGTGGATTGTTGAATGGATGCATCAGATGCATGGATTTTTCAATGGATGCATAAAATGCATGGATTGTTGAATGGATGCATCAAATTCATGAATTCTTGAATGGATGCATCAAATGCATGGATTTTTGAATGGATGCATGAAATGCATGGATTGTTGAATGGATGCTTGAAATGAATGGATTGTTGAATGGATGCATGAAATGCATGGATTGTTGAATGGATGCATGAAATGCATGGATTGTTGAAAGGATGCTTGAAATGCATGGATTGTTGAATGGATGCATGAAATGCGTGGATTGTTGAATGTATGCATCAATTGCATGGATTTTTGAGTTAGTGCATCAAATGCATGGATTGTTGAATGGATTCATGAAATGCGTTGATTGTTGAATGGATGCATGAAATGCGTGGATTGTTGAATGAATGCATGAAATGCATGGATTTTTCAATGGATGCATCGAATGCATGGATTTTTCAATGGATGCATCAAATGATGGATTGTTGAATGGATGCATCAAATGCATGGATTTTTCTATGGATGCATCAAATGCATGGATTTATCAATGGATGCATCAAATGATGGATTGTTGAATGGATGCATCAAATGCATGGATTTTTCAATGGATGCATCAAATGCATGGATTTTTGAATGGATGCATGTAATGCATGGATTGTTGAATGGATGCATGAAATGCATGAATTGTTGAATGGATGCATGTAATGCATGGATTGTTGAATGGATGCATGAAATGCGTGGGTTGTCGAATGAATGCATGAAATGCATGGATTGTTGAATGGATGCATGAAATGCATGGATTGTTGAATGGATGCATGTAATGCATGGGTTGATGAATGGATGCATGAAAAGCGTGGATTGTTGAATGGATGCATGAAATGCGTGGATTGTTGATTGAATTCATGAAATACATGGATTGTTCAATGTTTGCATAAAATGCATGGATTGTTGAATGAATGCATGAAATGCATGGATTGTTGAATGGATACATGAAATGCGTGGATTGTTGAATGGATGCAGGAAATTCATAAATTGTTCAATGGATGCATGTAATGCATGGATTGTTGAATGGATGCATGCAATGCGTGGATTGTCGAATGAATGCATGAAATGCATTGATTGTTGAATGAATGCATGAAATGCGTGGATTGTTGAATCGATGCATGAAATGCGTGGATTGTTGAATAGATGCATCAAATGCATGGATTGTTGAATGGATGCATCAAATGCATGGATTGTTGATTGGATTCATCAAATGCATGGATTGTTGAATTGATGCATCAAGTGCATGTATTGTTGAATGGATGCATCAAATGCATGGATTGTTGATTGGATTCATCAAATGCATGGATTGTTGAATTGATGCATCAAATGCATGGATTGTTGAATGGATGCATCAAATGCATGGATTTTTCGATGGATGCATCAAATGCATGGATTTTTCAATGGATGCATCAAATGCATGGATTTTTCAATGGATGCATCAATTTCATGGATTCTTGAATGGATGCATGAAATGCATGGATTTTAGAATGGATGCATCAAATGCATGGATTGTTGAATGGATGCATGAAATGCATGGATTGTTGAATGGATGCATGAAATGGGTGGATTGTTGAATGGATGAATGAAATGCGTGGATTGTTGAAGGAATGCATGAAATGCGTGAATTGTTGAATGGATGCATGAAATGCATGGATTGTTGAATGGATGGATCAAATGCATGGATTGTTGAAAGGATGCATGAAAAGCATGGATTGTTGAAAGGATGCATGAAATGCATGGATTGTTGAATGGATGCATGAAATGCATGGATTGTTGAATGGATGCTCGAAATGAATGGATTGTTGAATGGATGCAGGAAATGCATGGTTTGTTGAATGGTTGCATGAAATGCGTGGATTGTTTAATGGATGCACTAAATGCGTGGATTGTTGAATGGATGCACTAAATGCGTGGATTGTTGAATGGATGCACTTAATGCGTGGATTGTTGAATGGATGCAGTTAATGCGTGGATTGTTGAATGGATGCATCAAATGCATGGATTGTTAAATGGATGCATCAAATGCATGGTTTGTGTAATGGATGCATCAAATGCATGGATTGTTGAATGGATTGATGAAATGCTTGGATTATTGAATGAATGCATGTAATGCATGGATTGTTGAATGGATGCACGAAAAGCGTGGATTGTAGAATGAACGCATCAAATGCGTGGATTGTTGAATGTATGCATGAAATGCATGGATTGTTGAATGGATGGATGAAATGTACGGATTGTTGAATGAATGCATGTAATGCATGGATTGTTGAATGGATGCATGAAATGCATGGATCGTTGAATGGATGCATGAAATGCATGGATTGTTGAATGGATTTATAATGCATGGATTGTTGAATGGATGCATGAAATGCATGGATTGTTGAATGGATGCATGAAATGCATGGAATGTTGAATGTATGCATGAAATGCATGGATTGTTGAATGGATGGATGAAATGTACGGATTGTTGAATGAATGCATGTAATGCATGGATTGTTGAATGGATGCATCAAATGCATGGATTGTAGAATGGATGCATCAAATGCATGGATTGTTGAATGTATGCATGAAATGCATGGATTGTTGATTGGATTCATGAAATGCGTGGATTGTTGAAGGAATGCATGAATTGCGTGAATTGTTGCATGAATGCATGAAATGCATGGATTGTTGAATGGATGCATGAAATGCATGGAATGTTGAATGAATGCGTGAAATGCATGGGATGTTGAATCGATGCATGTAATGCATGCATTGTTGAATGGATGCATGAAATGCATGGATTGTTGAATGGATGCATGAAATGCATGGATTGTTGAATGGATGCTTGAAACGAATGGATTGTTGAAGGGATGCAGGAAATGCATGGATTTTAGAATGGATGCATCAAATGCATGGATTGTTGAATGGATGCATGAAATGCATGGATTGTTGAATGGATGCATGAAATGGGTGGATTGTTGAATGGATGAATGAAATGCGTGGATTGTTGAAGGAATGCATGAAATGCGTGAATTGTTGAATGGATGCATGAAATGCATGGATTGTTGAATGGATGGATCAAATGCATGGATTGTTGAAAGGATGCATGAAAAGCATGGATTGTTGAAAGGATGCATGAAATGCATGGATTGTTGAATGGATGCATGAAATGCATGGATTGTTGAATGGATGCTCGAAATGAATGGATTGTTGAATGGATGCAGGAAATGCATGGTTTGTTGAATGGTTGCATGAAATGCGTGGATTGTTTAATGGATGCACTAAATGCGTGGATTGTTGAATGGATGCACTAAATGCGTGGATTGTTGAATGGATGCACTTAATGCGTGGATTGTTGAATGGATGCAGTTAATGCGTGGATTGTTGAATGGATGCATCAAATGCATGGATTGTTAAATGGATGCATCAAATGCATGGTTTGTGTAATGGATGCATCAAATGCATGGATTGTTGAATGGATTGATGAAATGCTTGGATTATTGAATGAATGCATGTAATGCATGGATTGTTGAATGGATGCACGAAAAGCGTGGATTGTAGAATGAACGCATCAAATGCGTGGATTGTTGAATGTATGCATGAAATGCATGGATTGTTGAATGGATGGATGAAATGTACGGATTGTTGAATGAATGCATGTAATGCATGGATTGTTGAATGGATGCATGAAATGCATGGATCGTTGAATGGATGCATGAAATGCATGGATTGTTGAATGGATTTATAATGCATGGATTGTTGAATGGATGCATGAAATGCATGGATTGTTGAATGGATGCATGAAATGCATGGAATGTTGAATGTATGCATGAAATGCATGGATTGTTGAATGGATGGATGAAATGTACGGATTGTTGAATGAATGCATGTAATGCATGGATTGTTGAATGGATGCATCAAATGCATGGATTGTAGAATGGATGCATCAAATGCATGGATTGTTGAATGTATGCATGAAATGCATGGATTGTTGATTGGATTCATGAAATGCGTGGATTGTTGAAGGAATGCATGAATTGCGTGAATTGTTGCATGAATGCATGAAATGCATGGATTGTTGAATGGATGCATGAAATGCATGGAATGTTGAATGAATGCGTGAAATGCATGGGATGTTGAATCGATGCATGTAATGCATGCATTGTTGAATGGATGCATGAAATGCATGGATTGTTGAATGGATGCATGAAATGCATGGATTGTTGAATGGATGCTTGAAACGAATGGATTGTTGAAAGGATGCAGGAAATGCATATATTGTTGAATGGATGCATGAAATTCGTGAATTGTTGAATACATGCATCAAACGAATGGATTGTTGAATTTATGCATCAAATGCATGGATTGTTGAATGGATGCATGAAATGCGTGGATTGTTGAATGGATGCATGAAATGCATGGATTGTTGAATGGATGCATGAAATGCATGGATTGTTGAATGGATGCATGAAATGCATGGATTGTTGAATGGATGCATGAAATTCGTGGATTGTTGAATGGATGCGTGAAATTCGTGGACTGTTGAATGGATGCATGAAATGCATGGGTTGTTCAATGGATGCATCAAATGCATGGATTGTTGAATAGATGCATCAAATGCATGGATTGTTGAATGGATGCATCAAATGCATGGATTGTTGAATGGATGCATCAAATGCATGGATTGTTGGATGGATGCATCAAATGCATGGATTGTTGAGTGGATGCATGAAATGCATGGATTGTTGAATGGATGCATGAAATGCATGGACTGTTGAATGGATGCATGAAATGCGTCTATTGTTTAATGAATGCATGAAATGCGTCTATTGTTTAATGGATGCATGAAATGCATGGGTTGTTTAATGGATGCATGAAATGCATGGGTTGTTGAATAGATGCATGAAATGCATGGATTGTTAAATGGATGCATGAAATGCATGGATTGTTGAATGGATGCAAGTAATGCATGGATTGTTGAATGGATGCATGTAATGCATGGATTGTTGAATGGATGCATGTGATGCATGGATTGTTGAAAAGGTGCATGAAATGCATGGATTGTTAAATGGAAGCATGTAATACATGGATTGTTGAATGGATGCATGAAATGCATAGATTGTTGAATGGATGCATGTGATGCATGGATTGTTGAATGGATGCATGGAATGCATGGATTGTTGAATGGATGCTTGAAATGAATGGATTGTTGAATGGATGCATGAAATGCATGGATTGTTGAATGGATGCTTGAAATGAATGGATTGTTGAATGGATGCATGAAATGCATGGATTGTTGAATGGATGCATGAAATGCATGGATTGTTGAAGGGATGCTTGAAATTAATGGATTGTTGAATGGATGCTTGAAATGAATGGATTGTTGAATGAATGCATGAAATGCATAGATTGTTGAATGGATGCATGAAATGCATGGATTGTTGAATGGATGCTTGAAATTAATGGATTGCTGAACGGATGCTTGAAATGAATGGATTGTTGAATGAATGCATGTAATGCATGGATTGTTGAATGGATGCTCGAAATGAATGGATTGTTGAATGGATGCATGAAATGAATGGATTGTTGAATGGATGCATGAAATGCATGGATTATTGAATGGGTGCATGAAATGCATGGATTGCTGAATGGATGCTTGAAATGAATGAATTGTTGAATGGATGCATGAAATGCGTGGATTGTTGAATGGATGCATGAAATGCGTGGATTGATAAATGGATGCATGAAATGCGTGGATTGTTGAATGGAAGCATGTAATGCATGGATTGTTGAATGGATGCATGAAATGCTTGGGTTGTTGAATGGTTGCATCAAATTCATGGATTGTTGAATGGATGCATCAAATGCATGGATTTTTGAATCGATGCATCAAATGCATGGATTGTTGAATGGATGCATGAAATGCATGGATTGTTGAATGGATGCATTAAATGCATGGATTGTTGATTGGATGCATCAAATGCATGGATGGTTAAATGGATGCATCAAATGCATGGATGGTTAAATGGATGCATGAAATGCATGGATTGTTGAATGGATGCATGAAATGCATGGATTGTTGAATGGATGCATGAAATGCATGGATTGTTGAATGGATGCATGAAATGCATGGATTGTTGAATGGATGCATTAAATGCATGGATATTTGATTGGATGCTTGAAATGAATAGATTGTTGAATGGATGCTTGAAATGAATGGATTGTTGAATGGATGCATGAAATGCATGGATTTTTGAATGGATGCATGAAATGCGTGGATTGTTGAATGGAAGCATGTAATGCATGGATTGTTGAATGGATGCCTGTAATGCATGGATTGTTGAATGGATGCATGAAATGCTTGGGTTGTTGAATGGTTGCATCAAATTCATGGATTGTTGAATGGATGCATCAAATTCATGGATTTTTGAATCGATGCATCAAATTCACGAATTGTTAAATAAATGCATCACCTGCATGGATTGTTGAATGGATGCATCAAATGCATGGATTGTTGAGTGGATGCATCAAATGCATGGATGGTTAAATGGATGCATGAAATGCAGGGATTGTTGAATGGATGCATGAAATGCATGGATTGTTGAATGGATGCATGAAATGCATGGATTGTTGAATCGATGCATTAAATGCATGGATTGTTGATTGGATGCTTGAAATGAATAGATTGTTGAATGGATGCTTGAAATGAATGGATTGTTGAATGGATGCATGAAATGCATGGATTGTTGAATGGATGCATGAAATGCATGGATTGTTGAATGGATGCATGAAATGCATGGATTGTTGAATGGATGCATGAAATGCAGGGATTGTTGCATGGATGCATGAAATGCATGGATTGTTGAATGGATGCATGAGAGGCATGGATTGATGAATGAATGCATGTTATACATGGATTGTTGAATGGATGCACGAAATGCGTGGATTGTTGAAAGGATGCAGGAAATGCTTAGATTGTTGAATGGATGCGTGAAATGAATGGATTGTTGAATGGATGCATGAAATGCATGGATTGTTGAATGGATGCATTAAATGCATGAATTGTTGATTGGATGCTTGAAATGAATGAATTGTTGAATGGATGCTTGAAATGAATGAATTGTTGAATGGATGCTTGAAATGAACGGATTGTTGAATGGATGCATGAAATGCATGGATTGTTGAATGGATGCATGAAACGCATGGATTGTTGAATGGATGCTTGAAAGGAATGGATTGTTGAATGGATGCATGAAATGCATGGGTTGTTGAATGGATGCATGAAATGCATGGATTGTTGAATGGATGCATGAAATGCATGGATTGTTGAATGGATGCATGAAATGCATGGATTGTTGAATGGATGCGTGAAATGCATGGGATGTTGAATCGATGCATGTAACGCATGGATTGTTGAATAGATGCATGTAATGCATGGATTGTTGAATGGATGCATGAAATGCATGGATTGTTGAATGGATGCATTAAATGCATGGGTTGTTGATTGGATGCTTGAAATGAATGGATTGTTGAATGGACGCATGAATTGCATGGATTGTTGAATGGATGCATGAAATGCATGGATTGCTGAATGGGTGCTTGAAATGAATGGATTGTTGAATGGATGCATGAAATGCATGGATTGTTGAATGGATGCATGAAATGCATGGATTGTTGAATGGATGCTTGAAATGAATGGATTGTTGAATGGATGCATGAAATGCATGGATTATTGAATGGATGCATGAAATGCATGGATTGTTGAATGGATGCATGAAATGCATGGATTGTTGAATGGATGCTTGAAATGAATGGATTGTTGAAAGGATGCAGGAAATGCATAGATTGTTGAATGGATGCATGAAATTCGTGAATTGTTGAATGTATGCATCAAATGAATGGATTGTTGAATTTATGCATCAAATGCATGGATTGTTGAATGGATGCAGGAAATGCGTGGATTGTTGAATGGATGCATGTAATGCATGGATTGTTGAATGGATGCATGAAATTCGTGAATTGTTGAATGGACGCATGAAAAGCGTGGATTGTTGAATGGATGCATGAAATGTGTGTAGTGCTGAATCGAAGCATGAAATGCGTGGACTATAGAATGGATGCATGAAATGCATGGATTTTTGAATGGATGCATGTGATGAATGGATTGTTGAATGGATGCATGAAAGGCATGGATTGATGAATGAATGCATGTGATGCATGGATTGGTGAATGGATGCATGTGATGCATGGATTGTTGAATGGATGCATGAAAGTCGTGGATTGTTGAATGAATGCATGAAATGCATGGATTGTTGAATGAATACATGAAATGCATGGATTGTTGAATGGATGCATGTAATGCATGTGATGTTGAATGGATGCCTGTAATGCATGGATTGTAGAATGGATGCAGGAAGTGCATGGATTGTTGAATGGATGCATGAAATTCGTGGATTGTTGAATGGATGTATGTAATGCATGGATTGATGAATGAATGCATGTAATGCATGGATTGTTGAATGGATGCATGAAATGCGTGGTTTGTTGCATGTTAGCATGAAATGCATGGATTGTTGATTGGATGCATGAAATGCATGGATTGTTGAACGGACGCATGAAATGCGTGAATTGTTGAATGAATGTATGAAATACATGGATTGTTGAATGTTAGCGTGAAATACATAATGCATGGATTGTTGAATGGATGCATGAAAGGCGTGGATTGTTGAATGAATGCAAGTAATGCATGGATTGTTGAATGGATGCAAGTAATGCATGGATTGTTGAATGGATGCATGTAATGCATGGATTGTTGAATGGATGCACGAAAAGCGTGGATTGTAGAATGAACGCATCAAATTCGTGGATTGTTGAATGTATGCATGAAATGCATGGATTGTTGAATGGATGGATGAAATGTACGGATTGTTGAATGAATGCATGTAATGCATGGATTGTTGAATGGATGCATCAAATGCATGGATTGTAGAATGGATGCATCAAATGCATGGATTGTTGAATGTATGCATGAAATGCATGGATTGTTGATTGGATTCATGAAATGCGTGGATAGTTGAAGGAATGCACGAATTGCGTGAATTGTTGCATGAATGCATGAAATGCATGGATTGTTGAATGGATGCATGAAATGCATGGAATGTTGAATGGATGCGTGAAATGCATGGGATGTTGAATCGATGCATGTAATGCATGGATTGTTGAATGGATGCATGAAATGCATGGATTGTTGAATGGATGCATGAAATGCATGGATTGTTGAATGGATGCTTGAAACGAATGGATTATTGAAAGGATGCAGGAAATGCATATATTGTTGAATGGATGCATGAAATTCGTGAATTGTTGAATACATGCATCAAACGAATGGATTGTTGAATTTATGCATCAAATGCATGGATTGTTGAATGGATGCATGAAATGCGTGGATTGTTGAATGGATGCATGAAATGCATGGATTGTTGAATGGATGCATGAAATGCATGGATTGTTGAATGGATGCATGAAATGCATGGATTGTTGAATGGATGCATGAAATTCGTGGATTGTTGAATGGATGCGTGAAATGCATGGGTTGTTCAATGGATGCATCAAATGCATGGATTGTTGAATAGATGCATCAAATGCATGGATTGTTGAATGGATGCATCAAATGCATGGATTGTTGAATGGATGCATCAAATGCATGGATTGTTGGATGGA
This sequence comes from Morinoia aosen, assembly GCA_030386875.1. Classification (NCBI taxonomy): domain Eukaryota; kingdom Metazoa; phylum Arthropoda; class Malacostraca; order Amphipoda; family Talitridae; genus Morinoia; species Morinoia aosen. Next base: position 41,385,923 of record CM059561.1, on the reverse strand, counting down.
TGCATCAAATGCATGGATTGTTGAGTGGATGCATGAAATGCATGGATTGTTGAATGGATGCATGAAATGCATGGATTGTTGAATGGATGCATGAAATGCGTCTATTGTTTAATGAATGCATGAAATGCGTCTATTGTTTAATGGATGCATGAAATGCATGAGTTGTTTAATGGATGCATGAAATGCATGGGTTGTTGAATAGATGCATGAAATGCATGGATTGTTGAATAGATGCATGAAATGCATGGATTGTTGAATGGATGCTTGAAATGAATGGATTGTTGAATGGATGCATGAAATGCATGGATTGTTGAATGGATGCATGAAATGCATGGATTGTTGAATGGATGCTTGAAATGAATGGATTGTTGAATGAATGCATGAAATGCATGGATTGTTGAATGGATGCTTGAAATGAATGAATTGTTGAATGGATGCATGAAATGAATGGATTGTTGAATGAATGCATGTAATGCATGGATTGTTGAATGGATGCTTGAAATGAATGGATTGTTGAATGAATGCATTTAATGCATGGATTGTTGAATGGATGCTCGAAATGAATGGATTGTTGAATGGATGCATGAAATGAATGGATTGTTGAATGGATGCATGAAATGCATGGATTGTTGAATGGGTGCATGAAATGCATGGATTGTTTAATGGATGCTTGAAATGAATGAATTGTTGAATGGATGCATGAAATGCGTGGATTGTTGAATGGATGCATGAAATGCGTGGATTGTTAAATGGATGCATGAAATGCGTGGATTGTTGAATGGAAGCATGTAATGCATGGATTGTTGAATGGATGCATGAAATGCTTGGGTTGTTGAATGGTTGCATCAAATTCATGGATTGTTGAATGGATGCATCAAATGCATGGATTTTTGAATCGATGCATCAAATGCATGGATTGTTGAATGGATGCATGAAATGCATGGATTGTTGAATGGATGCATTAAATGCATGGATTGTTGATTGGATGCATCAAATGCATGGATGGTTAAATGGATGCATCAAATGCATGGATGGTTAAATGGATGCATGAAATGCATGGATTGTTGAATGGATGCATGAAATGCATGGATTGTTGAATGGATGCATGAAATGCATGGATTGTTGAATGGATGCATGAAATGCATGGATTGTTGAATGGATGCATGAAATGCGTGGATTGTTGAATGGAAGCATGTAATGCATGGATTGTTGAATGGATGCCTGTAATGCATGGATTGTTGAATGGATGCATGAAATGCTTGGGTTGTTGAATGGTTGCATCAAATTCATGGATTGTTGAATGGATGCATCAAATGCATGGATTTTTGAATCGATGCATCAAATTCACGAATTGTTAAATAAATGCATCACCTGCATGGATTGTTGAATGGATGCATCAAATGCATGGATTGTTGAGTGGATGCATCAAATGCATGGATGGTTAAATGGATGCATGAAATGCATGGATTGTTGAATGGATGCATGAAATGCATGGATTGTTGAATGGATGCATGAAATGCATGGATTGTTGAATCGATGCATTAAATGCATGGATTGTTGATTGGATGCTTGAAATGAATAGATTGTTGAATGGATGCTTGAAATGAATGGATTGTTGAATGGATGCATGAAATGCATGGATTGTTGAATGGATGCATGAAATGCATGGATTGTTGAATGGATGCATGAAATGCATGGATTGTTGAATGGATGCATGAAATGCAGGGATTGTTGCATGGATGCATGAAATGCATGGATTGTTGAATGGATGCATGAAAGGCATGGATTGATGAATGAATGCATGTAATACATGGATTGTTGAATGGATGCATGAAATGCGTGGATTGTTGAAAGGATGCAGGAAATGCTTAGATTGTTGAATGGATGCGTGAAATGAATGGATTGTTGAATGGATGCATGTAATGCATGGATTGTTGAATGGATGCATTAAATGCATGGATTGTTGATTGGATGCTTGAAATGAATGAATTGTTGAATGGATGCTTGAAATGAATGAATTGTTGAATGGATGCTTGAAATGAATGGATTGTTGAATGGATGCATGAAATGCATGGATTGTTGAATGGATGCATGAAACGCATGGATTGTTGAATGGATGCTTGAAAGGAATGGATTGTTGAATGGATGCATGAAATGCATGGGTTGTTGAATGGATGCATGAAATGCATGGATTGTTGAATGGATGCATGAAATGCATGGATTGTTGAATGGATGCTTGAAATGAATGGATTGTTGAAAGGATGCAGGAAATGCATAGATTGTTGAATGGATGCATGAAATTCGTGAATTGTTGAATGTATGCATCAAACGAATGGATTGTTGAATTTATGCATCAAAGGCATGGATTGTTGAATGGATGCAGGAAATGCGTGGATTGTTGAATGGATGCATGTAATGCATGGATTGTTGAATGGATGCATGAAATGCGTGGATTGTGGAAGGGATGCATGAAATGCATGGATTGTTGAATGGATGCAGGAAATGCGTGGATTGTTGAATGGATGCATGTAATGCATGGATTGTTGAATGGATGCATGAAATGCATGGATTGTTGAATGGATGCAGGAAATGCGTGGATTGTTGAATGGATGCATGTAATGCATGGATTGTTGAATGGATGCATGAAATGCGTGGATTGTTGAAGGGATGCAGGAAATGCATAGTTTGTTGAATGGACGCATGAAAAGCGTGGATTGTTGAATGGATGCATGAAATGTGTGTAGTGCTGAATCGATGCATGAAATGCGTGGACTATTGAATGGATGCATGAAATGCATGGATTGTTGAATGGATGCATGTGATGAATGGATTGTTGAATGGATGCATGAAAGGCATGGATTGATGAATGAATGCATGTGATGCATGGATTGGTGAATGGATGCATGTGATGCATGGATTGTTGAATGGATGCATGAAAGTCGTGGATTGTTGAATGAATGCATGAAATGCATGGATAGTTGAATGAATACATGAAATGCATGGATTGTTGAATGGATGCATGTAATGCATGTGATGTTGAATGGATGCCTGTAATGCATGGATTGTAGAATGGATGCAGGAAGTGCATGGATTGTTGAATGGATGCATGAAATTCGTGGATTGTTGAATGGATGTATGTAATGCATGGATTGATGAATGAATGCATGTAATGCATGGATTGTTGAATGGATGCATGAAATGCGTGGTTTGTTGCATGTTAGCATGAAATGCATGGATTGTTGATTGGATGCATGAAATGCATGGATTGTTGAACGGATGCATGAAATGCGTGAATTGTTGAATGAATGTATGAAATACATGGATTGTTGAATGTTAGCGTGAAATACATAATGCATGGATTGTTGAATGGATGCATGAAAGGCGTGGATTGTTGAATGAATGCAAGTAATGCATGGATTGTTGAATGGATGCAAGTAATGCATGGATTGTTGAATGGATGCATGTAATGCATGGATTGTTGAATGGATGCACGAAAAGCGTGGATTGTAGAATGAACGCATCAAATTCGTGGATTGTTGAATGTATGCATGAAATGCATGGATTGTTGAATGGATGGATGAAATGTACGGATTGTTGAATGAATGCATGTAATGCATGGATTGTTGAATGGATGCATCAAATGCATGGATTGTAGAATGGATGCATCAAATGCATGGATTGTTGAATGTATGCATGAAATGCATGGATTGTTGATTGGATTCATGAAATGCGTGGATAGTTGAAGGAATGCACGAATTGCGTGAATTGTTGCATGAATGCATGAAATGCATGGATTGTTGAATGGATGCATGAAATGCATGGAATGTTGAATGGATGCGTGAAATGCATGGGATGTTGAATCGATGCATGTAATGCATGGATTGTTGAATGGATGCATGAAATGCATGGATTGTTGAATGGATGCATGAAATGCATGGATTGTTAAATGGATGCATGAAATGCATGGATTGTTGAATGGATGCTTGAAACGAATGGATTATTGAAAGGATGCAGGAAATGCATATATTGTTGAATGGATGCATGAAATTCGTGAATTGTTGAATACATGCATCAAACGAATGGATTGTTGAATTTATGCATCAAATGCATGGATTGTTGAATGGATGCATGAAATGCGTGGATTGTTGAATGGATGCATGAAATGCATGGATTGTTGAATGGATGCATGAAATGCATGGATTGTTGAATGGATGCATGAAATTCGTGGATTGTTGAATGGATGCGTGAAACGCATGGATTGTTGAATGGATGCATGAAATGCGTCTATTGTTTAATGAATGCATGAAATGCGTCTATTGTTTAATGAATGCATGAAATGCATGGGTTGTTTATTGGATGCATGAAATGCATGGATTGTTGAATGGATGCATGAAATGCATGGATTGTTGGATGGATGCATCAAATGCATGGATTGTTGAGTGGATGCATGAAATGCATGGATTGTTGAATGGATGCATGAAATGCGTCTATTGTTTAATGAATGCATGAAATGCGTCTATTGTTTAATGAATGCATGAAATGCATGGGTTGTTTAATGGATGCATGAAATGCATGGATTGTTAAATGGATGCATGAAATGCATGGATTGTTGAATGGATGCAAGTAATGCATGGATTGTTGAATGGATGCATGTAATGCATGGATTGTTGAATGGATGCATGAAATGCATGGATTGTTGAATGGATGCATGTAATGCATGGATTGTTGAATGGATGCATGTAATGCATGGATTGTTGAATGGATGCATGAAATGCGTGGATTGTTGAATGGGTGCATGAAATGCATGGATTGTTGAATGGATGCTTGAAATGAATGGATTGTTGAATGGATGCATGAAATGCATGGATTGTTGAATGGATGCATGAAATGCATGGATTGTTGAATGGATGCAAGAAACGCATAGATTGTTGAATGGATGCTTGAAATGAATGGATTGTTGAATGGATGCTTGAAATGAATGAATTGTTGAATGGATGCATGTAATGCATGGATTGTTGAATGGATGCTCGAAATGAATGGATTGTTGAATGGATGCATCAAATGCATGGATTGTTGGATGGATGCATCAAATGCATGGATTGTTGAGTGGATGCATGAAATGCATGGATTGTTGAATGGATGCATGAAATGCGTCTATTGTTTAATGAATGCATGAAATGCGTCTATTGTTTAATGAATGCATGAAATGCATGGGTTGTTTAATGGATGCATGAAATGCATGGATTGGTAAATGGATGCATGAAATGCATGGATTGTTGAATGGATGCAAGTAATGCATGGATTGTTGAATGGATGCATGTAATGCATGGATTGTTGAATGGATGCATGAAATGCATGGATTAATGAATGGATGCATGTAATGCATGGATTGTTGAATGGATGCATGTAATGCATGGATTGTTGAATGGATGCATGAAATGCGTGGATTGTTGAATGGGTGCATGAAATGCATGGATTGTTGAATGGATGCTTGAAATGAATGGATTGTTGAATGGATGCATGAAATGCATGGATTGTTGAATGGATGCATGAAATGCATGGATTGTTGAATGGATGCAAGAAATGCATAGATTGTTGAATGGATGCTTGAAATGAATGGATTGTTGAACGGATGCTTGAAATGAATGGATTGTTGAATGAATGCATGTAATGCATGGATTGTTGAATGGATGCTCGAAATGAATGGATTGTTGAATGGATGCATGAAATGAATGGATTGTTGAATGGATTGTTGAATGGATGCATGAAATGCATGGATTGTTGAATGGGTGCATGAAATGCATGGATTGTTGAATGGATGCTTGAAATGAATGAATTGTTGAATGGATGCATGAAATGCGTGGATTGTTGAGTGGATGCATGAAATGCGTGGATTGTTAAATGGATGCATGAAATGCGTGGATTGTTGAATGGAAGCATGTAATGCATGGATTGTTGAATGGATGCCTGTAATGCATGGATTGTTGAATGGATGCATGAAATGCTTGGGTTGTTGAATGGTTGCATCAAATTCATGGATTGTTGAATGGATGCATCAAATGCATGGATTTTTGAATCGATGCATCAAATGCATGGATTGTTGAATCGATGCATCAAATTCACGAATTGTTAAATAAATGCATCACATGCATGGATTGTTGAATGGATGCATCAAATGCATGGATTGTTGAGTGGATGCATCAAATGCATGGATGGTTAAATGGATGCATGAAATGCATGGATTGTTGAATGGATGCATGAAATGCATGAATTGTTGAATGGATGCATGAAATGCATGGATTGTTGAATGGATGCTTGAAATGAATGGATTGTTGAATGGATGCATGAAATGCATGGATTGTTGAATCGATGCATGAAATGCATGGATTGTTGAATGGATGCATGAAATGCATGGATTGTTGAATGGATGCATGAAATGTATGGATTGTTGCATGGATGCATGAAATGTATGGATTGTTGCATGGATGCATGAAATGCATGGATTGTTGAATGGATGCATGAAAGGCATGGATTGATGAATGAATGCATGTAATGCATGGATTGTTGAATGGATGCATGAAATGCGTGGATTGTTGAAAGGATGCAGGAAATGCTTAGATTGTTGAATGGATGCATCAAATGAATGGATTCTTGAATGGATGCATGAAATGCATGGATTGTTGAATGGATGCATTAAATGCATGGATTGTTGATTGGATGCTTGAAATGAATGAATTGTTGAATGGATGCTTGAAATGAATGAATTGTTGAATGGATGCTTGAAATGAATGGATTGTTGAATGGATGCGTGAAATGCATGGATTGTTGAATGGATGCATGAAATGCATGGATTGTTGAATGGATGCTTGAAAGGAATGGGTTGTTGAATGGATGCTTGAAATGAATGAATTGTTGAATGGATGCTTGAAATGAATGAATTGTTGAATGGATGCTTGAAATGAATGAATTGTTGAATGGATGCTTGAAATGAATGGATTGTTGAATGGATGCATGAAATGCATGGATTGTTGAATGGATGCATGAAATGCATGGATTGTTGAATGGATGCATGAAATGCATGGATTGTTGAATGGATGCTTGAAATGAATGAATTGTTGAATGGATGCTTGAAATGAATGAATTGTTGAATGGATGCTTGAAATGAATGAATTGTTGAATGGATGCTTGAAATGAATGAATTGTTGAATGGATGCATCAAATGCATGGATTGTTAAATGGATGCATGAAATGCATGGATTGTTGAATGGATGCAAGTAATGCATGGATTGTTGAATGGATGCATGAAATGCATGGATTGTTGAATGGATGCAAGTAATGCATGGATTGCTGAATGGATGCATGAAATGCATGGATTGTTGAATGGATGCAAGTAATGCATGGATTGTTGAATTGATGCATGAAATGCATGGATTGTTGAATGGATGCATCAAATGCATGGATTGTTAAATGGATGCATGAAATGCATGGATTGTTGAATGGATGCAAGTAATGCATGGATTGTTGAATGGATGCATGAAATGCATGGATTGTTGAATGGATGCAAGTAATGCATGGATTGTTGAATGGATGCATGAAATGCATGGATTGTTGAATGGATGCATGAAATGCATGGATTGTTGAATGGATGCTTGAAATGAATGAATTGTTGACTGGATGCTTGAAATGAATGAATTGTTGAATGGATGCATCAAATGCATGGATTGTTAAATGGATGCATGAAATGCATGGATTGTTGAATGGATGCATGATATGCATGGATTGTTAAATGGATGCATGAAATGCATGGATTGTTAAATGGATGCATGAAATGCATGGATTGTTGAATGGTTGCATGTAATGCATGGATTGTTAAATGGATGCATGTAATGCATGGATTGTTGAATGGATGCATGAAATGCGTGGATTTTTAAATGGATGCATGAAAAGCGTGGATTGTTGAATGGATGCATGAAATGCATGGATTGTTGAATGGATGCATGAAATGCATGGATTGTTGAATGGATGCATGTAATGCATGGATTGTTGAATGGATGCATGTAATGCATGGATTGTTGAATGGATGCATGAAGTGCGTGGATTGTTGAATGGATGCATGTAATGCATGGATTGTTGAATGGATGCATGAAATGCGTGGATTGTTGAAAGGATGCAGGAAATGCTTAGATTGTTGAATGGATGCATCAAATGAATGGATTCTTGAATGGATGCATGAAATGCATGGATTGTTGAATGGATGCATTAAATGCATGGATTGTTGATTGGATGCTTGAAATGAATGAATTGTTGAATGGATGCTTGAAATGAATGAATTGTTGAATGGATGCTTGAAATGAATGGATTGTTGAATGGATGCATGAAATGCATGGATTGTTGAATGGATGCATGAAATGCATGGATTGTTGAATGGATGCTTGAAAGGAATGGATTGTTGAATGGATGCATGAAATGCATGGGTTGTTGAATGGATGCATGAAATGCATGGATTGTTGAATGGATGCATGAAATGCATGGATTGTTGAATGGATGCATGAAATGCATGGATTGTTGAATGGATGCGTGAAATGCATGGGATGTTGAATCGATCCATGTAATGCATGGATTGTTGAATAGATGCATGTAATGCATGGATTGTTGAATGGATGCATGAAATGCATGGATTGTTGAATGGATGCTTGAAATGCATGGATTGTTGAATGGATGCTTGAAATGAATGGATTGTTGAATGGATGCATGAAATGCATGGATTGTTGAATGGATGCATGAAATGCATGGATTGTTGAATGGATGCTTGAAATGAATGGATTGTTGAATGGATGCATGTAATGCATGGATTGTTGAATGGATGCATGAAATGCATGGATTGTTGAATGGATGCATGAAATGCATGGATTGTTGAATGGATGCATGAAATGCATGGATTGTTGAATGGATGCTTGAAATGAATGGATTGTTGAAAGGATGCAGGAAATGCATAGATTGTTGAATGGATGCATGAAATGCATGGATTGTTGAATGGATGCTTGAAATGAATGGATTGTTGAAAGGATGCAGGAAATGCATAGATTGTTGAATGGATGCATGTAATGCATGGGATGTTGAATGGATGCATGTAATGCATGGATTGTAGAATGGATGCAGGAAGTGCATGGATTGTTGAATGGATGCATGTAATGCATGGATTGTTGAATGGATGCATGAAATGCGTGGATTGTTGAAGGGATGCAGGAAATGCATAGTTTGTTGAATGGATGCATGAAATTCGTGAATTGTTGAATGGACGCATGAAAAGCGTGGATTGTTGAATGGATGCATGTAATGCATGGATTGTTGAATGGATGCATGTAATGCATGGGATGTTGAATGGATGCATGAAATGCATGGATTCATGAAATGCGTGGATTGTTGAATGGATGCATGAAATTTGTGGATTGCTGAATCGATGCATGAAATGCATGGATTGTTGGTTGAATGGATGCTCGAAATGAATGGATTGTTGAATGGATGCATGAAATGCATGGATTGTTGAATGGATGCATGAAATGCATGGATTGTTGAATGGATGCATGATATGCATGGATTGTTTAATGGATGCATGTAATGCATGGATTGTTGAATGGATGCATGTAATGCATGGATTGTTGAATGGATGCATGTAATGCATGGATCGTTGAATGGATACATGTAATGCATTGATTGTTGAATGGATGCATGTAATGCATGGATTGTTGAATGGATGCATGAAATGTATGTATTGTTGAATGGATGCATGTAATGCATGGATTGTTGAATGGATGCATGAAAGGCGTGGATTGTTGAATGAATGCAAGTAATGCATGGATTGTTGAATGGATGCAAGTAAAGCATGGATTGTTGAATGGATGACTGGTATGCATGGATTGTTGAATGGATGCATGTAATGCATGGGATGTTGAATGGATGCATGAAATGCATGGATTCATGAATGGATGCATGAAATGCGTGGATTGTTGAATGGATGCATGAAATGTGTGGAGTGCTGAATCGATGCATGAAATGCGTGGACTATTGAATGGATGCATGAAATGCATGAATTGTTGAATGGATGCATGAAATGCATGGATTGTTGAATGGATGCATGAAATGAATGGATTGTTGAACGGATGCATGGAATGCATGGGTTGTTGAATGGGTGCATGAAATGCATGGATTGTTGAATGGATGCTTGAAATGAATGAATTGTTGAATGGATGCATGAAATGCGTGGATTGTTGAATGGATGCATGAAATGCGTGGATTGTTAAATGGATGCATAAAATGCGTGGATTGTTGAATGGAAGCATGTAATGCATGGATTGTTGAATGGATGCATGTAATGCATGGATTGTTGAATGGATGCATGAAATGCGTGGGTTGTTGAATGGTTGCATCAAATTCATGGATTGTTGAATGGATGCATCAAATGCATGGATTGTTGAATCGATGCATCAAATGCATGGATTGTTGAATCGATGCATCAAATTCACGAATTGTTAAATAAATGCATCACATGCATGGATTGTTGAGTGGATGCATCAAATGCATGGATTGTTGAGTGGATGCATCAAATGCATGGATTGTTGAGTGGATGCATCAAATGCATGGATTGTTGAATGGATGCATGAAATGCATGGATTGTTGAATGGCTGCATTAAATGCATGGATTGTTGATTGGATGCTTGAAATGAATAGATTGTTGAATGGATGCTTGAAATGAATGGATTGTTGAATGGATGCATGAAATGCATGGATTGTTGAACAGATGCATGAAATGCATGGATTGTTGAATGGATGCATGAAATGCATGGATTGTTGAATGGATGCATGAAATGCATGGATTGTTGAATGGATGCATGAAATGAATGGATTGTTGCATGGATGCATGAATGGCATGGATTGTTGAATGGATGCATGAAAGGCATGGATTGATGAATGAATGCATGTAATGCATGGATTGTTGGATGGATGCATGAAATGTTTGGATTGTTGAAAGGATGCAGGAAATGCATAGATTGTTGAATGGATGCATGAAATTCGTGAATTGTTGAATGTATGCATCAAACGAATGGATTGTTGAATTGATGTATCAAATGCATGGATTGTTGAATGGATGCATGTAAAGCATGGATTGTTGAATGGATGCGCATGTAAAGCATGGATTGTTGAACGGATGCATGAAATGCATGGATTGTTGAATGGATGCATGAAATGCATGGATTGTTGGATGGATGATCGAAATTAATGGATTGTTGAATGGGTGCAGGAAATGCATGGTTTGTTGAATGGTTGCATGAAATTCGTGGATTGTTGATTGGATGCATGACATGCATGGATTGTATAATGAATGCATGTAAAGCATGGATTGTTGAATGGATGCACTAAATGCGTGGATTGTTGAATGGATGCACTAAATGCGTGGATTGTTGAATGGATGCACTAAATGCGTGGATTGTTGAATGGATGCACTTAATGCGTGGATTGTTGAATGGATGCATCAAATGCATGGATTGTTAAATGGATGCATCAAATGCATGGTTTGTGTAATGGATGCATCAAATGCATGGATTGTTGAATGGATGGATGAAATGCATGGATTGATGAATGAATGCATGTAATACATGGATTGTTCAATGGATGCACGAAATGCGTGGATTGTTGAATGTAAGCATGAAATGCATGGATTGTTGAATGGATGCATGATATATATGGATTGTTGAATGGATGCATGAAATGCGTGGATTGTTGAATGGATGCGTGAAATGCATGGATTGTTGAATGGATGCATGAAATGCATGGATTGTTGAATGGATGAATGAAATGCGTGGATTGTTGAATGGATGCATCGGATGCATGGATTGTTGAATGGATGCATGAAATGCGTGGATTGTTGAATGGATGCATCAGATGCATGGATTGTTGAATGGATGCATGAAATGCGTGGATTGTTGAATGGATGCATCAGATGCATGGATTGTTGAATGGATGCATGAAATGCGTGGATTGTTGAATGGATGCATCAGATGCATGGATTTTTGAATGGATGCATGAAATGCGTGGAGTTGTTGAATGGATGCATCAGATGCATGGATTTTTCAATGGATGCATAAAATGCATGGATTTTTCAATTGATGCATCAAATGCATGGATTGTTGAATGGATGCATCAAATTCATGGATTCTTGAATGGATGCATCAAATGCATGGGTTTTTGAATGGATGCATGAAATGCATGGATTGTTGAATGGATTGTTGAATGGATGCATGAAATGCATGGATTGTTGAATGGATGCATGAAATGCATGGATTGTTGAAAGGATGCATCAGATGCATGGATTGTTGAATGGATGCATGAAATGCGTGGATTGTTGAATGTATGCATCAATTGCATTGATTTTTGAATTGGTGCATCAAATGCATGGATTGATGAATGGATTCATGAAATGCGTTGATTGTTGAATGGATGCATGAAATGCGTGGATTGTTGAATGAATGCATGAAATGCATGGATTTTTCAATTGATGCATCAAATGCATGGATTGTTGAATGGATGCATCAAATTCATGGATTCTTGAATGGATGCATCGGATGCATGGATTGTTGAATGGATGCATGAAATGCGTGGATTGTTGAATGGATGCATCAGATGCATGGATTGTTGAATGGATGCATGAAATGCGTGGATTGTTGAATGTATGCATCAATTGCATTGATTTTTGAATTGGTGCATCAAATGCATGGATTGTTGAATGGATTCATGAAATGCGTTGATTGTTGAATGGATGCATGAAATGCGTGGATTGTTGAATGAATGCATGAAATGCATGGATTTTTCAATGGATGCATCGAATGCATGGATTTTTCAATGGATGCATCAAATGCATGGATTTTTCAATGGATGCATCAAATGATGGATTGTTGAATGGATGCATCAAATGCATGGATTTTTCAATGGATGCATCAAATGCATGGATTTTTCAATGGATGCATCAAATGCATGGATTTTTCAATGGATGCATCAAATGCATGGATTTTTGAATGGATGCATCAAATGATGGATTGTTGAATGGATGCATCAAATTCATGGATTCGTGATAGGATGCATCAAATGCATGGATTTTTGAATGGATGTATGAAATGCATGGATTGTTGAATGGATGCATCAAATGCATGGATTGTTGAATGAATTCATGAAATACATGGATTGTTGAATGTTTGCATCAAATGCATGGATTGTTGAATGGATGCCACAAATTCATGAGTTATTGAATGGATGCATCAAATGCATGGATTGTTGAATGGATGTATCAAATGCATGGATTGTTGAAAGGATGCATGAAATGAATGGATTGTTGAATGGATGCTTGAAATGAATGGATTGTTGAATGGATGCATGTAATGCATGGATTGTTGAATGGATGCATGTAATGCATGGATTATTGAATGGATGCATGAAATGAATGGATTGTTGAATGGATTCATGTAATGCATGGATTGTTGAATGGATGCATGTAATGCATGGATTGTTGAATGGATGCGTGTAATGCATTGATTGTTGAATGGATGCATGTAATGCATGGATTGTTGAATGGATGCATCAAATGCATGGATTGTTGAATGGATGCATGTAATGCATGGATTGTTGAATGGATGCGTGTAATGCATTGACTGTTGAATGGATGCATCAAATGCATGGATTGTTGAATGGATGTATCAAATGCATGGATTGTTGAAAGGATGCATGAAATGAATGGATTGTTGAATGGATGCATGTAATGCATGGATTGTTGAATGGATGCATGTAATGCATGGATTGTTGAATGGATGCGTGTAATGCATTGATTGTTGAATGGATGCATCAAATGCATGGATTGTTGAATGGATGTATCAAATGCATGGATTGTTGAATGGATGCATGTATGCATGGATTGTTGAATGGATGCATGTAATGCATGGATTATTGAATGGATGCATGAAATGAATGGATTGTTGAATGGATACATGAAATGCGTGGATTGTTGAATGGATGCATGAAATGCGTGGATTGTCGAATGAATGCATGAAATGCATTGATTATTGAATGGATGCATGAAATTCATGAATTGTTCAATGGATGCATGTAATGCATGGATTGTTGAATGGATGCATGCAATGCGTGGATTGTCGAATGAATGCATGAAATGCATTGATTGTTGAATGAATGCATGAAATGCGCGGATTGTTGAATCGATGCATGAAATGCGTGGATTGTTGAATAGATGCATCTAATGCATGGATTGTTGAATGGATGCATCAAATGCATGGATTGTTGATTGGATTCATCAAATGCATGGATTGTTGAATTGATGCATCAAATGCATGTATTGTTGAATGGATGCATCAAATGCATGGATTGTTGATTGGATTCATCAAATGCATGGATTGTTGAATTGATGCATCAAATGCATGGATTGTTGAATGGATGCATCAAATGCATGGATTGTTGATTGGATTCATCAAATGCATGGATTGTTGAGTTGATGCATCAAATGCATGGATTGTTGAATGGATGCATCAAATGCATGGATTTTTCGATGGATGCATCAAATGCATGGATTTTTCAATGGATGCATCAAATGCATGGATTTTTCAATGGATGCATCAATTTCATGGATTCTTGAATGGATGCATGAAATGCATGGATTTTTGAATGGATGCATCAAATGCATGGATTGTTGAATGGATGCATGAAATGCATGGATTGTTGAATGGATGCATGAAATGTGTGGATTGTTGAATGGATGCATGAAATGCGTGGATTGTTGAAGGAATGCATGAAATGCGTGAATTGTTGAAAGGATGCATGAAATGCATGGATTGTATAATGAATGCATGTAAAGCATGGATTGTTTAATGGATGCACTAAATGCGTGGATTGTTGAATGGATGCACTAAATGCGTGGATTGTTGAATGGATGCACTAAATGCGTGGATTGTTGAATGGATGCACTTAATGCGTGGATTGTTGAATGGATGCATCAAATGCATGGATTGTTAAATGGATGCATCAAATGCATGGTTTGTGTAATGGATGCATCAAATGCATGGATTGTAGAATGGATTGATGAAATGCTTGGATTATTGAATGAATGCATGTAATGCATGGATTGTTGAATGGATGCACGAAAAGCGTGGATTGTAGAATGAACGCATCAAATGCGTGGATTGTTGAATGTATGCATGAAATGCATGGATTGTTGAATGGATGGATGAAATGTACGGATTGTTGAATGAATGCATGTAATGCATGGATTGTTGAATGGATGCATCAAATGCATGGATTGTAGAATGGATGCATCAAATGCATGGATTGTTGAATGTTAGCATGAAATGCATGGATTGTTGATTGGATTCATGAAATGCGTGGATTGTTGAACGGATGCATGAAATGCGTGAATTGTTGAATGAATGTATGTAATACATGGATTGTTGAATGTTAGCGTGAAATACATAATGCATGGATTGTTGAATGGATGCATGTAAGGCGTGGATTGTTGAATGAATGCAAGTAATGCATGGATTTTTGAATGGATGCAAGTAATGCATGGATTGTTGAATGGATGCATGTAATGCATGGATTGTTGAATGGATGCATGTAATGCAAGGGATGTTGAATGGATGCATGAAATGCATGGATTCATGAATGGATGCATGAAATGCGTGGATTATTGAATTGATGCATGGAATGTGTGGATTGCTGAATCGATGCATGAAATGCATGGATTGTTTTTGAATGGATGCTCGAAATGAATGGATTGTTGAATGGATGCATGAAATGCATGGATTGTTGAATGGATGCATGAAATGCATGGATTGTTGAATGGATGCATGATATGCATGGATTGTTTAATGGATGCATGTAATGCATGGATTGTTGAATGGATGCATGTAATGCATGGATTGTTGAATGGATGCATGTAATGCATGGATCGTTGAATGGATACATGTAATGCATTGATTGTTGAATGGATGCATGTAATGCATGGATTGTTGAATGGATGCATGAAATGTATGAATTGTTGAATGGATGCATGTAATGCATGGATTGTTGAATGGATGCATGAAAGGCGTGGATTGTTGAATGAATGCAAGTAATGCATGGATTGTTGAATGGATGCAAGTAAAGCATGGATTGTTGAATGGACGCATGTAATGCATGGATTGTTGAATGGATGCATGTAATGCATGGGATGTTGAATGGATGCATGAAATGCATGGATTCATGAATGGATGCATGAAATGCGTGGATTGTTGAATGGATGCATGAAATGTGTGGAGTGCTGAATCGATGCATGAAATGCGTGGACTATTGAATGGATGCATGAAATGCATGGATTGTTGAATGGATGCATGAAATGCATGGATTGTTGAATGGATGCATGAAATGAATGGATTGTTGAATGGATGCATGGAATGCATGGATTGTTGAATGGATGCATGGAATGCGTGGGTTGTTGAATGGTTGCATCAAATTCATGGATTGTTGAATGAATGCATCAAATGCATGGATTGTTGAATCGATGCATCAAATGCATGGATTGTTGAATCGATGCATCAAATTCACGAATTGTTAAATAAATGCATCACATGCATGGATTGTTGAGTGGATGCATCAAATGCATGGATTGTTGAGTGGATGCATCAAATGCATGGATTGTTGAGTGGATGCATCAAATGCATGGATTATTAAATGGATGCATGAAATGCATGGATTGTTGAATGGATGCATGAAATGCATGGATTGTTGAATGGATGCATGAAATGCATGGATTGTTGAATGGCTGCATTAAATGCATGGATTGTTGATTGGATGCTTGAAATGAATAGATTGTTGCATGGATGCATGAAATGCATGGATTGTTGAATGGATGCATGAAAGGCATGGATTGATGAATGAATGCATGTAATGCATGGATTGTTGAATGGATGCATGAAATGCTTGGATTGTTGAAAGGATGCAGGAAATGCATAGATTGTTGAATGGATGCATGAAATTCGTGAATTGTTGAATGTATGCATCAAACGAATGGATTGTTGAATTGATGTATCAAATGCATGGATTGTTGAATGGATGCATGTAAAGCATGGATTGTTGAATGGATGCGCATGTAAAGCATGGATTGTTGAACGGTTGCATGAAATGCATGGATTGTTGAAAGGATGCATGAAATGCATGGATTGTCTAATGGATGCATGAAATGCATGGATTGTTGAATGGATGCTCGAAATTAATGGATTGTTGAATGGGTGCAGGAAATGCATGGTTTGTTGAATGGTTGCATCAAATTCGTGGATTGTTGAATGGATGCATGAAATGCATGGATTGTAAAATGAATGCATGTTAAGCATGGATTGTTGAATGGATGCACTAAATGCGTGGATTGTTGAATGGATGCACTAAATGCGTGGATTGTTGAATGGATGCACTAACTGCGTGGATTGTTGAATGGATGCACTTAATGCGTGGATTGTTGAATGAATGCATCAAATGCATGGATTGTTAAATGGATGCATCAAATGCATGGTTTGTGTAATGGATGCATCAAATGCATGGATTGTTGAATGAATGGATGAAATGCATGGATTGATGAATGAATGCATGTAATGCATGGATTGTTCAATGGATGCACGAAATGCGTGGATTGTAGAATGGATGCATCAAATGCGTGGATTGTTGAATGTTAGCATGAAATGCATGGATTGTTGAATGGATGCATGAAATATATGGATTGTTGAATGGATGCATGAAATGCGTGAATTGTTGAATGGATGCATGAAATGCATGGATTGTT
Source organism: Morinoia aosen (assembly GCA_030386875.1). Lineage (NCBI taxonomy): Eukaryota > Metazoa > Arthropoda > Malacostraca > Amphipoda > Talitridae > Morinoia > Morinoia aosen. The sequence continues at coordinate 41,368,060 of CM059561.1, read as the reverse complement.
GAATGGATGCATGAAATGCATGGATTGTTGAATGGATGAATGAAATGCGTGGATTGTTGAATGGATGCATCGGATGCATGGATTGTTGAATGGATGCATGAAATGCGTGGATTGTTGAATGGATTGATGAAATGCGTTGGTTGTTGAATGGATGCATGAAATGCGTGGATTGTTGAATGAATGCATGAAATGCATGGATTTTTCAATGGATGCATCAAATGCATGGATTTTTCAATGGATGCATCAAATGCATGGATTTTTCAATGGATGCATCAAATGATGGATTGTTGAATGGATGCATCAAATGCATGGATTTTTCAATGGATGCATCAAATGCATGGATTTTTCAATGGATGCATCAAATGCATGGATTTTTCAATGGATGCAGCAAATGATGGATTGTTGAATGGATGCATCAAATTCATGGATTCGTGATAGGATGCATCAAATGCATGGATTATTGAATGGATGTATGAAATGCATGGATTGTTGAATGGATGCATCAAATGCATGGATTGTTGAATGAATCCATGAAATACAAGGGTTGTTGAATGAATTCATGAAATACATGGATTGTTGAATGTTTGCATCAAATGCATGGATTGTTGAATGGATGCCACAAATTCATGAGTTATTGAATGGATGCATCAAATGCATGGATTGTTGAAAGGATGCATGAAATGAATGGATTGTTGAATGGATGCTTGAAATGAATGGATTGTTGAATGGATGCATGTAATGCATGGATTGTTGAATGGATGCATGTAATGCATGGATTGTTGAATGGATTCATGTAATGCATTGATTGTTGAATGGATGCATGTAATGCATGGGTTGTTGAATGGATGCATGTAATGCATGGATTGTTGAATGGATGCATGAAATGCATGAATTGTTGAATGGATGCATGTAATGCATGGATTGTTGAATGGATGCATGAAATGCGTGGGTTGTCGAAAAAATGCATGAAATGCATGGATTGTTGAATGGATGCATGAAATGCATGGATTGTTGAATGGATGCATGTAATGCATGGGTTGATGAATGGATGCATGAAAAGCGTGGATTGTTGAATGTTTGCATAAAATGCATAGATTGTTGAATGAATGCATGAAATGCATGGATTGTTGAATGGATGCATGAAATGCATGGATTGTTGAATGGATGCAGGAAATTCATAAATTGTTCAATGGATGCATGTAATGCATGGATTGTTGAATGGATGCATGCAATGCGTGGATTGCCGAATGAATGCATGAAATGCATGGATTGTTGAATGAATGCATGAAATGCGTGGATTGTTGAATCGATGCATGAAATGCGTGGATTGTTGAATGGATGCATCAAATGCATGGATTGTTGAATGGATGCATCAAATGCATGGATTGTTGATTGGATTCATCAAATGCATGGATTGTTGAATTGATGTATCAAATGCATGAATTGTTGAATGGATGCATCAAATGCATGGATTGTTGAATGGATGCATGAAATGCATGGATTGTTGAATGGATGCTTGGAATGAATGGATTGTTGAATGGATGCATGAAATGCGTGGATTGTTGAATGAATGCATGAAATACATGGATTGTTGAATATTAGCATGAAATGCATGGATTGTTGAATGGATGCATCAAATTCATGGATTCTTGAATGGATGCATCAAATGCATGGATTTTTGAATGGATGTATCAAATGCATGGATTTTTGAATGGATGCATCAATTGCATGGATTGTTGAATGGATGCATGAAATGCATGGATTGTTGAATGGATGCCTGAAATGCATGGATTGTATAATGAATGCATGTAAAGCATGGATTGTTTAATGGATGCACTAAATGCGTGGATTGTTGAATGGATGCACTAAATGCGTGGATTGTTGAATGGATGCACTAAATGCGTGGATTGTTGAATGGATGCACTTAATGCGTGGATTGTTGAATGGATGCATCAAATGCATGGATTGTTAAATGGATGCATCAAATGCATGGTTTGTGTAATGGATGCATCAAATATATGGATTGTTGAATGGATTGATGAAATGCATGGATTGTTGAATGAATGCATGTAATGCATGGATTGTTGAATGGATGCACGAAAAGCGTGGATTGTAGAATGAACGCATCAAATGCCTGGATTGTTGAATGTATGCATGAAATGCATGGATTGTTGAATGGATGGATGAAATGTACGGATTGTTGAATGAATGCATGTAATGCATGGATTGTTGAATGGATGCATCAAATCCATGGATTGTAGAATGGATGCATCAAATGCATGGATTGTTGAATGTATGCATGAAATGCATGGATTGTTGATTGGATTCATGAAATGCGTGGATTGTTGAAGGAATGCATGAATTGCGTGAGTTGTTGCATGAATGCATGAAATGCATGGATTGTTGAATGGATGCATGAAATGCATGGAATGTTGAATGGATGCGTGAAATGCATGGATTGTTCAATGGATGCATGAAATGCATGGATTGTTGAATGGATGCATGAAATTCGTGGATTGTTGAATACATGCATCAAACGAATGGATTATTGAAAAGATGCAGGAAATGCATAGATTGTTGAATGGATGCTTGAAATTCGTGGATTGTTGAATGGATGCGTGAAACGCATGGACTGTTGAATGGATGCATGAAATGCATGGGTTGTTCAATGGATGCATCAAATGCATGGATTGTTGAATAGATGCATCAAATGCATGGATTGTTGAATGGATGCATCAAATGCATGGATTGTTGAATGGATGCATCAAATGCATGGATTGTTGGATGGATGCATCAAATGCATGGATTGTTGAGTGGATGCATGAAATGCATGGATTGTTGAATGGATGCTTGAAATGCGTGGATTGTTGAATGGATGCATGAAATGCGTCTATTGTTTAATGAATGCATGAAATGCGTCTATTGTTTAATGGATGCATGAAATGCATGGGTTGTTTAATGGATGCATGAAATGCATGGGTTGTTGAATAGATGCATGAAATGCATGGATTGTTAAATGGATGCATGAAATGCATGGATTGTTGAATGGATGCAAGTAATGCATGGATTGTTGAATGGATGCATGTAATGCATGGATTGTTGAATGGATGCATGTGATGCATGGATTGTTGAAAGGGTCCATGAAATGCATGGATTGTTAAATGGAAGCATGTAATGCATGGATTGTTGAATGTATGCATGAAATGCATGGATTGTTGATTGGATTCATGAAATGCGTGGATTGTTGAAGGAATGCATGAATTGCGTGAATTGTTGCATGAATGCATGAAATGCATGGATTGTTGAATGGATGCATGAAATGCATGGAATGTTGAATGGATGCGTGAAATGCATGGGATGTTGAATCGATGCATGTAATGCATGGATTGTTGAATGGATGCATGAAATGCATGGATTGTTGAATGGATGCATGAAATGCATGGATTGTTGAATGGATGCTTGAAACGAATGGATTGTTGAAAGGATGCTGGAAATGCATAGATTGTTGAATGGATGCATGAAATTCATGAATTGTTGAATACATGCATCAAACGAATGGATTGTTGAATTTATGCATCAAATGCATGGATTGTTGAATGGATGCATGAAATGCGTGGATTGTTGAATGGATGCATGAAATGCATGGATTGTTGAATGGATGCATGAAATGCATGGATTGTTGAATGGATGCATGCAATTCGTGGATTGTTGAATGGATGCGTGAAACGCATGGACTGTTGAATGGATGCATGAAATGCATGGGTTGTTCAATGGATGCATCAAATGCATGGATTGTTGAATAGATGCATCAAATGCATGGGTTGTTGAATGGATGCATCAAATGCATGGATTGTTGAATGGATGCATCAAATGCATGGATTGTCTGATGGATGCATCAAATGCATGGATTGTTGAGTGGATGCATGAAATGCATGGATTGTTGAATGGATGCTTGAAATGCGTGGATTGTTGAATGGATGCATGAAATGCGTCTATTGTTTAATGAATGCATGAAATGCGTCTATTGTTTAATGGATGCATCAAATGCATGGATTGTTGAATAGATGCATGAAATGCATGGATTGTTAAATGGATGCATGAAATGCATGGATTGTTGAATGGATGCAAGTAATGCATGGATTGTTGAATGGATGCATGTAATGCATGGATTGTTGAATGGATGCATGTGATGCATGGATTGTTGAAAGGGTGCATGAAATGCATGGATTGTTAAATGGAAGCATGTAATGCATGGATTGTTGAATGGTTGCATGTAATGCATGGATTGTTAAATGGATGCATGTAATGCATGGATTGTTGAATGGATGCATGAAATGCATGGATTGTTGAATGGATGCTTGAAATGCATGGATTGTTGAATGGATGCTTGAAATGAATGGATTGTTGAATGGATGCATGAAATGCATGGATTGTTGAATGGATGCATGAAATGCATGGATTGTTGAATGGATGCTTGAAATGAATGGATTGTTGAATGGATGCATGTAATGCATGGATTGTTGAATGGATGCATGAAATGCATGGATTGTTGAATGGATGCATGAAATGCATGGATTGTTGAATGGATGCATGAAATGCATGGATTGTTGAATGGATGCTTGAAATGAATGGATTGTTGAAAGGATGCAGGAAATGCATAGATTGTTGAATGGATGCATGAAATGCATGGATTGTTGAATGGATGCTTGAAATGAATGGATTGTTGAAAGGATGCAGGAAATGCATAGATTGTTGAATGGATGCATGTAATGCATGGGATGTTGAATGGATGCATGTAATGCATGGATTGTAGAATGGATGCAGGAAGTGCATGGATTGTTGAATGGATGCATGTAATGCATGGATTGTTGAATGGATGCATGAAATGCGTGGATTGTTGAAGGGATGCAGGAAATGCATAGTTTGTTGAATGGATGCATGAAATTCGTGAATTGTTGAATGGACGCATGAAAAGCGTGGATTGTTGAATGGATGCATGTAATGCATGGATTGTTGAATGGATGCATGTAATGCATGGGATGTTGAATGGATGCATGAAATGCATGGATTCATGAAATGCGTGGATTGTTGAATGGATGCATGAAATTTGTGGATTGCTGAATCGATGCATGAAATGCATGGATTGTTGGTTGAATGGATGCTCGAAATGAATGGATTGTTGAATGGATGCATGAAATGCATGGATTGTTGAATGGATGCATGAAATGCATGGATTGTTGAATGGATGCATGATATGCATGGATTGTTTAATGGATGCATGTAATGCATGGATTGTTGAATGGATGCATGTAATGCATGGATTGTTGAATGGATGCATGTAATGCATGGATCGTTGAATGGATACATGTAATGCATTGATTGTTGAATGGATGCATGTAATGCATGGATTGTTGAATGGATGTATGAAATGTATGAATTGTTGAATGGATGCATGTAATGCATGGATTGTTGAATGGATGCATGAAAGGCGTGGATTGTTGAATGAATGCAAGTAATGCATGGATTGTTGAATGGATGCAAGTAAAGCATGGATTGTTGAATGGATGACTGTAATGCATGGATTGTTGAATGGATGCATGTAATGCATGGGATGTTGAATGGATGCATGAAATGCATGGATTCATGAATGGATGCATGAAATGCGTGGATTGTTGAATGGATGCATGAAATGTGTGGAGTGCTGAATCGATGCATGAAATGCGTGGACTATTGAATGGATGCATGAAATGCATGAATTGTTGAATGGATGCATGAAATGCATGGATTGTTGAATGGATGCATGAAATGAATGGATTGTTGAACGGATGCATGGAATGCATGGGTTGTTGAATGGGTGCATGAAATGCATGGATTGTTGAATGGATGCTTGAAATGAATGAATTGTTGAATGGATGCATGAAATGCGTGGATTGTTGAATGGATGCATGAAATGCGTGGATTGTTAAATGGATGCATAAAATGCGTGGATTGTTGAATGGAAGCATGTAATGCATGGATTGTTGAATGGATGCATGTAATGCATGGATTGTTGAATGGATGCATGAAATGCGTGGGTTGTTGAATGGTTGCATCAAATTCATGGATTGTTGAATGGATGCATCAAATGCATGGATTGTTGAATCGATGCATCAAATGCATGGATTGTTGAATCGATGCATCAAATTCACGAATTGTTAAATAAATGCATCACATGCATGGATTGTTGAGTGGATGCATCAAATGCATGGATTGTTGAGTGGATGCATCAAATGCATGGATTGTTGAGTGGATGCATCAAATGCATGGATTGTTGAATGGATGCATGAAATGCATGGATTGTTGAATGGCTGCATTAAATGCATGGATTGTTGATTGGATGCTTGAAATGAATAGATTGTTGAATGGATGCTTGAAATGAATGGATTGTTGAATGGATGCATGAAATGCATGGATTGTTGAACAGATGCATGAAATGCATGGATTGTTGAATGGATGCATGAAATGCATGGATTGTTGAATGGATGCATGAAATGCATGGATTGTTGAATGGATGCATGAAATGAATGGATTGTTGCATGGATGCATGAATGGCATGGATTGTTGAATGGATGCATGAAAGGCATGGATTGATGAATGAATGCATGTAATGCATGGATTGTTGGATGGATGCATGAAATGCTTGGATTGTTGAAAGGATGCAGGAAATGCATAGATTGTTGAATGGATGCATGAAATTCGTGAATTGTTGAATGTATGCATCAAACGAATGGATTGTTGAATTGATGTATCAAATGCATGGATTGTTGAATGGATGCATGTAAAGCATGGATTGTTGAATGGATGCGCATGTCAAGCATGGATTGTTGAACGGATGCATGAAATGCATGGATTGTTGAATGGATGCATGAAATGCATGGATTGTTGGATGGATGATCGAAATTAATGGATTGTTGAATGGGTGCAGGAAATGCATGGTTTGTTGAATGGTTGCATGAAATTCGTGGATTGTTGATTGGATGCATGACATGCATGGATTGTATAATGAATGCATGTAAAGCATGGATTGTTGAATGGATGCACTAAATGCGTGGATTGTTGAATGGATGCACTAAATGCGTGGATTGTTGAATGGATGCACTAAATGCGTGGATTGTTGAATGGATGCACTTAATGCGTGGATTTTTGAATGGATGCATCAAATGCATGGATTGTTAAATGGATGCATCAAATGCATGGTTTGTGTAATGGATGCATCAAATGCATGGATTGTTGAATGGATGGATGAAATGCATGGATTGATGAATGAATGCATGTAATACATGGATTGTTCAATGGATGCACGAAATGCGTGGATTGTTGAATGTAAGCATGAAATGCATGGATTGTTGAATGGATGCATGATATATATGGATTGTTGAATGGATGCATGAAATGCGTGGATTGTTGAATGGATGCGTGAAATGCATGGATTGTTGAATGGATGCATGAAATGCATGGATTGTTGAATGGATGAATGAAATGCGTGGATTGTTGAATGGATGCATCGGATGCATGGATTGTTGAATGGATGCATGAAATGCGTGGATTGTTGAATGGATGCATCAGATGCATGGATTGTTGAATGGATGCATGAAATGCGTGGATTGTTGAATGGATGCATCAGATGCATGGATTGTTGAATGGATGCATGAAATGCGTGGATTGTTGAATGGATGCATCAGATGCATGGATTTTTGAATGGATGCATGAAATGCGTGGAGTTGTTGAATGGATGCATCAGATGCATGGATTTTTCAATGGATGCATAAAATGCATGGATTTTTCAATTGATGCATCAAATGCATGGATTGTTGAATGGATGCATCAAATTCATGGATTCTTGAATGGATGCATCAAATGCATGGATTTTTGAATGGATGCATGAAATGCATGGATTGTTGAATGGATGCTTGAAATGAATGGATTGTTGAATGGATGCATGAAATGCATGGATTGTTGAATGGATGCATGAAATGCATGGATTGTTGAAAGGATGCTTGAAATGCATGGATTGTTGAATGGATGCATGAAATGCGTGGATTGTTGAATGTATGCATCAATTGCATTGATTTTTGAATTGGTGCATCAAATGCATGGATTGTTGAATGGATTCATGAAATGCGTTGATTGTTGAATGGATGCATGAAATGCGTGGATTGTTGAATGAATGCATGAAATGCATGGATTTTTCAATGGATGCATCGAATGCATGGATTTTTCAATGGATGCATCAAATGCATGGATTTTTCAATGGATGCATCAAATGATGGATTGTTGAATGGATGCATCAAATGCATGGATTTTTCAATGGATGCATCAAATGCATGGATTTTTCAATGGATGCATCAAATGCATGGATTTTTCAATGGATGCATCAAATGCATGGATTTTTCAATGGATGCATCAAATGATGGATTGTTGAATGGATGCATCAAATTCATGGATTCGTGATAGGATGCATCAAATGCATGGATTTTTGAATGGATGTATGAAATGCATGGATTGTTGAATGGATGCATCAAATGCATGGATTGTTGAATGAATTCATGAAATACATGGATTGTTGAATGTTTGCATCAAATGCATGGATTGTTGAATGGATGCCACAAATTCATGAGTTATTGAATGGATGCATCAAATGCATGGATTGTTGAATGGATGTATCAAATGCATGGATTGTTGAAAGGATGCATGAAATGAATGGATTGTTGAATGGATGCTTGAAATGAATGGATTGTTGAATGGATGCATGTAATGCATGGATTGTTGAATGGATGCATGTAATGCATGGATTATTGAATGGATGCATGAAATGAATGGATTGTTGAATGGATTCATGTAATGCATGGATTGTTGAATGGATGCATGTAATGCATGGATTGTTGAATGGATGCGTGTAATGCATTGATTGTTGAATGGATGCATGTAATGCATGGATTGTTGAATGGATGCATCAAATGCATGGATTGTTGAATGGATGCATGTAATGCATGGATTGTTGAATGGATGCGTGTAATGCATTGACTGTTGAATGGATGCATCAAATGCATGGATTGTTGAATGGATGTATCAAATGCATGGATTGTTGAAAGGATGTATGAAATGAATGGATTGTTGAATGGATGCATGTAATGCATGGATTGTTGAATGGATGCATGTAATGCATGGATTGTTGAATGGATGCGTGTAATGCATTGATTGTTGAATGGATGCATCAAATGCATGGATTGTTGAATGGATGTATCAAATGCATGGATTGTTGAATGGATGCATGTATGCATGGATTGTTGAATGGATGCATGTAATGCATGGATTATTGAATGGATGCATGAAATGAATGGATTGTTGAATGGATACATGAAATGCGTGGATTGTTGAATGGATGCATGAAATGCGTGGATTGTCGAATGAATGCATGAAATGCATTGATTATTGAATGGATGCATGAAATTCATGAATTGTTCAATGGATGCATGTAATGCATGGATTGTTGAATGGATGCATGCAATGCGTGGATTGTCGAATGAATGCATGAAATGCATTGATTGTTGAATGAATGCATGAAATGCGCGGATTGTTGAATCGATGCATGAAATGCGTGGATTGTTGAATAGATGCATCTAATGCATGGATTGTTGAATGGATGCATCAAATGCATGGATTGTTGATTGGATTCATCAAATGCATGGATTGTTGAATTGATGCATCAAATGCATGTATTGTTGAATGGATGCATCAAATGCATGGATTGTTGATTGGATTCATCAAATGCATGGATTGTTGAATTGATGCATCAAATGCATGGATTGTTGAATGGATGCATCAAATGCATGGATTGTTGATTGGATTCATCAAATGCATGGATTGTTGAGTTGATGCATCAAATGCATGGATTGTTGAATGGATGCATCAAATGCATGGATTTTTCGATGGATGCATCAAATGCATGGATTTTTCAATGGATGCATCAAATGCATGGATTTTTCAATGGATGCATCAATTTCATGGATTCTTGAATGGATGCATGAAATGCATGGATTTTTGAATGGATGCATCAAATGCATGGATTGTTGAATGGATGCATGAAATGCATGGATTGTTGAATGGATGCATGAAATGTGTGGATTGTTGAATGGATGCATGAAATGCGTGGATTGTTGAAGGAATGCATGAAATGCGTGAATTGTTGAAAGGATGCATGAAATGCATGGATTGTATAATGAATGCATGTAAAGCATGGATTGTTTAATGGATGCACTAAATGCGTGGATTGTTGAATGGATGCACTAAATGCGTTGATTGTTGAATGGATGCACTAAATGCGTGGATTGTTGAATGGATGCACTTAATGCGTGGATTGTTGAATGGATGCATCAAATGCATGGATTGTTAAATGGATGCATCAAATGCATGGTTTGTGTAATGGATGCATCAAATGCATGGATTGTAGAATGGATTGATGAAATGCTTGGATTATTGAATGAATGCATGTAATGCATGGATTGTTGAATGGATGCACGAAAAGCGTGGATTGTAGAATGAACGCATCAAATGCGTGGATTGTTGAATGTATGCATGAAATGCATGGATTGTTGAATGGATGGATGAAATGTACGGATTGTTGAATGAATGCATGTAATGCATGGATTGTTGAATGGATGCATCAAATGCATGGATTGTAGAATGGATGCATCAAATGCATGGATTGTTGAATGTTAGCATGAAATGCATGGATTGTTGATTGGATTCATGAAATGCGTGGATTGTTGAACGGATGCATGAAATGCGTGAATTGTTGAATGAATGTATGAAATACATGGATTGTTGAATGTTAGCGTGAAATACATAATGCATGGATTGTTGAATGGATGCATGTAAGGCGTGGATTGTTGAATGAATGCAAGTAATGCATGGATTTTTGAATGGATGCAAGTAATGCATGGATTGTTGAATGGATGCATGTAATGCATGGATTGTTGAATGGATGCATGTAATGCAAGGGATGTTGAATGGATGCATGAAATGCATGGATTCATGAATGGATGCATGAAATGCGTGGATTATTGAATTGATGCATGGAATGTGTGGATTGCTGAATCGATGCATGAAATGCATGGATTGTTTTTGAATGGATGCTCGAAATGAATGGATTGTTGAATGGATGCATGAAATGCATGGATTGTTGAATGGATGCATGAAATGCATGGATTGTTGAATGGATGCATGATATGCATGGATTGTTTAATGGATGCATGTAATGCATGGATTGTTGAATGGATGCATGTAATGCATGGATTGTTGAATGGATGCATGTAATGCATGGATCGTTGAATGGATACATGTAATGCATTGATTGTTGAATGGATGCATGTAATGCATGGATTGTTGAATGGATGCATGAAATGTATGAATTGTTGAATGGATGCATGTAATGCATGGATTGTTGAATGGATGCATGAAAGGCGTGGATTGTTGAATGAATGCAAGTAATGCATGGATTGTTGAATGGATGCAAGTAAAGCATGGATTGTTGAATGGACGCATGTAATGCATGGATTGTTGAATGGATGCATGTAATGCATGGGATGTTGAATGGATGCATGAAATGCATGAATTCATGAATGGATGCATGAAATGCGTGGATTGTTGAATGGATGCATGAAATGTGTGGAGTGCTGAATCGATGCATGAAATGCGTGGACTATTGAATGGATGCATGAAATGCATGGATTGTTGAAAGGATGCATGAAATGCATGGATTGTTGAATGGATGCATGAAATGAATGGATTGTTGAATGGATGCATGGAATGCATGGATTGTTGAATGGATGCATGGAATGCGTGGGTTGTTGAATGGTTGCATCAAATTCATGGATTGTTGAATGAATGCATCAAATGCATGGATTGTTGAATCGATGCATCAAATGCATGGATTGTTGAATCGATGCATCAAATTCACGAATTGTTAAATAAATGCATCACATGCATGGATTGTTGAGTGGATGCATCAAATGCATGGATTGTTGAGTGGATGCATCAAATGCATGGATTGTTGAGTGGATGCATCAAATGCATGGATTATTAAATGGATGCATGAAATGCATGGATTGTTGAATGGATGCATGAAATGCATGGATTGTTGAATGGATGCATGAAATGCATGGATTGTTGAATGGCTGCATTAAATGCATGGATTGTTGATTGGATGCTTGAAATGAATAGATTGTTGCATGGATGCATGAAATGCATGGATTGTTGAATGGATGCATGAAAGGCATGGATTGATGAATGAATGCATGTAATGCATGGATTGTTGAATGGATGCATGAAATGCTTGGATTGTTGAAAGGATGCAGGAAATGCATAGATTGTTGAATGGATGCATGAAATTCGTGAATTGTTGAATGTATGCATCAAACGAATGGATTGTTGAATTGATGTATCAAATGCATGGATTGTTGAATGGATGCATGTAAAGCATGGATTGTTGAATGGATGCGCATGTAAAGCATGGATTGTTGAACGGTTGCATGAAATGCATGGATTGTTGAAAGGATGCATGAAATGCATGGATTGTCTAATGGATGCATGAAATGCATGGATTGTTGAATGGATGCTCGAAATTAATGGATTGTTGAATGGGTGCAGGAAATGCATGGTTTGTTGAATGGTTGCATCAAATTCGTGGATTGTTGAATGGATGCATGAAATGCATGGATTGTAAAATGAATGCATGTAAAGCATGGATTGTTGAATGGATGCACTAAATGCGTGGATTGTTGAATGGATGCACTAAATGCGTGGATTGTTGAATGGATGCACTAACTGCGTGGATTGTTGAATGGATGCACTTAATGCGTGGATTGTTGAATGAATGCATCAAATGCATGGATTGTTAAATGGATGCATCAAATGCATGGTTTGTGTAATGGATGCATCAAATGCATGGATTGTTGAATGAATGGATGAAATGCATGGATTGATGAATGAATGCATGTAATGCATGGATTGTTCAATGGATGCACGAAATGCGTGGATTGTAGAATGGATGCATCAAATGCGTGGATTGTTGAATGTTAGCATGAAATGCATGGATTGTTGAATGGATGCATGAAATATATGGATTGTTGAATGGATGCATGAAATGCGTGAATTGTTGAATGGATGCATGAAATGCATGGATTGTTGAATGGATGCATGAAATGCATGGATTGTTGAATGGATGAATGAAATGCGTGGATTGTTGAATGGATGCATCGGATGCATGGATTGTTGAATGGATGCATGAAATGCGTGGATTGTTGAATGGATTGATGAAATGCGTTGGTTGTTGAATGGATGCATGAAATGCGTGGATTGTTGAATGAATGCATGAAATGCATGGATTTTTCAATGGATGCATCAAATGCATGGATTTTTCAATGGATGCATCAAATGCATGGATTTTTCAATGGATGCATCAAATGATGGATTGTTGAATGGATGCATCAAATGCATGGATTTTTCAATGGATGCATCAAATGCATGGATTTTTCAATGGATGCATCAAATGCATGGATTTTTCAATGGATGCAGCAAATGATGGATTGTTGAATGGATGCATCAAATTCATGGATTCGTGATAGGATGCATCAAATGCATGGATTATTGAATGGATGTATGAAATGCATGGATTGTTGAATGGATGCATCAAATGCATGGATTGTTGAATGAATGCATCAAATGCATGGATTGTTAAATGGATGCATCAAATGCATGGTTTGTGTAATGGATGCATCAAATGCATGGATTGTTGAAAGGATGCATGAAATGAATGGATTGTTGAATGGATGCTTGAAATGAATGGATTGTTGAATGGATGCATGTAATGCATGGATTGTTGAATGGATGCATGTAATGCATGGATTGTTGAATGGATTCATGTAATGCATTGAATGTTGAATGGATGCATGTAATGCATGGGTTGTTGAATGGATGCATGTAATGCATGGATTGTTGAATGGATGCATGAAATGCATGAATTGTTGAATGGATGCATGTAATGCATGGATTGTTGAATGGATGCATGAAATGCGTGGGTTGTCGAATGAATGCATGAAATGCATGGATTGTTGAATGGATGCATGAAATGCATGGATTGTTGAATGGATGCATGTAATGCATGGGTTGATGAATGGATGCATGAAAAGCGTGGATTGTTGAATGTTTGCATAAAATGCATAGATTGTTGAATGAATGCATGAAATGCATGGATTGTTGAATGGATGCATGAAATGCATGGATTGTTGAATGGATGCAGGAAATTCATAAATTGTTCAATGGATGCATGTAATGCATGGATTGTTGAATGGATGCATGCAATGCGTGGATTGCCGAATGAATGCATGAAATGCATGGATTGTTGAATGAATGCATGAAATGCGTGGATTGTTGAATCGATGCATGAAATGCGTGGATTGTTGAATGGATGCATCAAATGCATGGATTGTTGAATGGATGCATCAAATGCATGGATTGTTGATTGGATTCATCAAATGCATGGATTGTTGAATTGATGTATCAAATGCATGAATTGTTGAATGGATGCATCAAATGCATGGATTGTTGAATGGATGCATGAAATGCATGGATTGTTGAATGGATGCTTGGAATGAATGGATTGTTGAATGGATGCATGAAATGCGTGGATTGTTGAATGAATGCATGAAATACATGGATTGTTGAATATTAGCATGAAATGCATGGATTGTTGAATGGATGCATCAAATTCATGGATTCTTGAATGGATGCATCAAATGCATGGATTTTTGAATGGATGTATCAAATGCATGGATTTTTGAATGGATGCATCAATTGCATGGATTGTTGAATGGATGCATGAAATGCATGGATTGTTGAATGGATGCCTGAAATGCATGGATTGTATAATGAATGCATGTAAAGCATGGATTGTTTAATGGATGCACTAAATGCGTGGATTGTTGAATGGATGCACTAAATGCGTGGATTGTTGAATGGATGCACTAAATGCGTGGATTGTTGAATGGATGCACTTAATGCGTGGATTGTTGAATGGATGCATCAAATGCATGGATTGTTAAATGGATGCATCAAATGCATGGTTTGTGTAATGGATGCATCAAATGTATGGATTGTTGAATGGATTGATGAAATGCATGGATTGTTGAATGAATGCATGTAATGCATGGATTGTTGAATGGATGCACGAAAAGCGTGGATTGTAGAATGAACGCATCAAATGCCTGGATTGTTGAATGTATGCATGAAATGCATGGATTGTTGAATGGATGGATGAAATGTACGGATTGTGGATTGTTGAATGAATGCATGTAATGCATGGATTGTTGAATGGATGCATCAAATCCATGGATTGTAGAATGGATGCATCAAATGCATGGATTGTTGAATGTATGCATGAAATGCATGGATTGTTGATTGGATTCATGAAATGCGTGGATTGTTGAAGGAATGCATGAATTGCGTGAGTTGTTGCATGAATGCATGAAATGCATGGATTGTTGAATGGATGCATGAAATGCATGGAATGTTGAATGGATGCGTGAAATGCATGGATTGTTCAATGGATGCATGAAATGCATGGATTGTTGAATGGATGCATGAAATTCGTGGATTGTTGAATACATGCATCAAACGAATGGATTATTGAAAAGATGCAGGAAATGCATAGATTGTTGAATGGATGCTTGAAATTCGTGGATTGTTGAATGGATGCGTGAAACGCATGGACTGTTGAATGGATGCATGAAATGCATGGGTTGTTCAATGGATGCATCAAATGCATGGATTGTTGAATAGATGCATCAAATGCATGGATTGTTGAATGGATGCATCAAATGCATGGATTGTTGAATGGATGCATCAAATGCATGGATTGTTGGATGGATGCATCAAATGCATGGATTGTTGAGTGGATGCATGAAATGCATGGATTGTTGAATGGATGCTTGAAATGCGTGGATTGTTGAATGGATGCATGAAATGCGTCTATTGTTTAATGAATGCATGAAATGCGTCTATTGTTTAATGGATGCATGAAATGCATGGGTTGTTTAATGGATGCATGAAATGCATGGGTTGTTGAATAGATGCATGAAATGCATGGATTGTTAAATGGATGCATGAAATGCATGGATTGTTGAATGGATGCAAGTAATGCATGGATTGTTGAATGGATGCATGTAATGCATGGATTGTTGAATGGATGCATGTGATGCATGGATTGTTGAAAGGGTCCATGAAATGCATGGATTGTTAAATGGAAGCATGTAATGCATGGATTGTTGAATGTATGCATGAAATGCATGGATTGTTGATTGGATTCATGAAATGCGTGGATTGTTGAAGGAATGCATGAATTGCGTGAATTGTTGCATGAATGCATGAAATGCATGGATTGTTGAATGGATGCATGAAATGCATGGAATGTTGAATGGATGCGTGAAATGCATGGGATGTTGAATCGATGCATGTAATGCATGGATTGTTGAATGGATGCATGAAATGCATGGATTGTTGAATGGATGCATGAAATGCATGGATTGTTGAATGGATGCTTGAAACGAATGGATTGTTGAAAGGATGCTGGAAATGCATAGATTGTTGAATGGATGCATGAAATTCGTGAATTGTTGAATACATGCATCAAACGAATGGATTGTTGAATTTATGCATCAAATGCATGGATTGTTGAATGGATGCATGAAATGCGTGGATTGTTGAATGGATGCATGAAATGCATGGATTGTTGAATGGATGCATGAAATGCATGGATTGTTGAATGGATGCATGCAATTCGTGGATTGTTGAATGGATGCGTGAAACGCATGGACTGTTGAATGGATGCATGAAATGCATGGGTTGTTTAATGGATGCATCAAATGCATGGATTGTTGAATAGATGCATCAAATGCATGGGTTGTTGAATGGATGCATCAAATGCATGGATTGTTGAATGGATGCATCAAATGCATGGATTGTCTGATGGATGCATCAAATGCATGGATTGTTGAGTGGATGCATGAAATGCATGGATTGTTGAATGGATGCTTGAAATGCGTGGATTGTTGAATGGATGCATGAAATGCGTCTATTGTTTAATGAATGCATGAAATGCGTCTATTGTTTAATGGATGCATCAAATGCATGGATTGTTGAATAGATGCATGAAATGCATGGATTGTTAAATGGATGCATGAAATGCATGGATTGTTGAATGGATGCAAGTAATGCATGGATTGTTGAATGGATGCATGTAATGCATGGATTGTTGAATGGATGCATGTGATGCATGGATTGTTGAAAGGGTGCATGAAATGCATGGATTGTTGAATGGAAGCATGTAATGCATGGATTGTTGAATGGTTGCATGTAATGCATGGATTGTTAAATGGATGCATGTAATGCATGGATTGTCGAATGGATGCATGAAATGCGTGGATTTTTAAATGGATGCATGAAAAGCGTGGATTGTTGAATGGATGCATGTAATACATGGATTGTTGAATGGATGCATGAAATGCATGGATTGTTGAATGGATGCATGTAATGCATGGATTGTTGAATGGATGCATGTAATGCATGGATTGTTGAATGGATGCATGAAATGCGTGGATTGTTGAATGGATGCTTGAAATTAATGGATTGTTGAATGGATGCATGTAATGCATGGATTGTTGAATGGATGCATGTAATGCATGGATTGTTGAATGGATGCATGTAATGCATGGATTGTTGAATGGATGCATGTAATACATGGATTGTTGAATGGATGCATGTAATGCATGGATTGTTGAATGGATGCATGTAATGCATGGATTGTTGAATGGATGCATGTAATGCATGGATTGTTGAATGGATGCATGTAATGCATGGATTGTTGAATGGATGCATGTAATGCATGGATTGTTGAATGGATGCATGTAATGCATGGATTGTTGAATGGATGCATGTAATGCATGGATTGTTGAATGGATGCATGTAATGCATGGATTGTTGAATGGATGCATGTAATGCATGGATTGTTGAATGGATGCATGTAATACATGGATTGTTGAATGGATGCATGAAATGCATGGATTGTTGAATGGATGCATGTAATGCATGGATTGTTGAATGGATGCATGTAAAGCATGGATTGTTGAATGGATGCATGTAATGCATGGATTGTTGAATGGATGCATGAAATGCATGGATTGTTGAATGGATGCATGAAATTCGTGGATTGTTGAATGGATGCATGAAAGGCGTGGATTGTTGAATGAATGCATGTAATGCATGGATTGTTGAATGGATGCAAGTAATGCATGGATTGTTGAATGGATGCATGTAATGCATGGATTGTTGAATGGATGCATGTAATGCATGGGATGTTGAATAGATGCATGAAATGCATGGATTCATGAATGGATGCTTGAAATGCGTGGATTGTTGAATGGATGCATGAAATGTGTGGATTGCTGAATTGATGCATGAAATGCAAGGATTGTTGGTTGAATGGATGCTCGAAATGAATGGATTGTTGAAAGGATGCATGAAATGCGTTGAATGGATGCATGAAATGCATGGATTGTTGAATGGATGCATGATATGCATGGATTGTTTAATGGATGCATGTAATGCATGGAATGTTGAATGGATGCGTGAAATGCATGGATTGTTGAATGGATGCATGAAATGCATGGATTGTTGAATGGATGCATGAAATTCGTGGATTGTTGAATGGATGCGTGAAATGCATGGATTGTTGAATGGATGCATGAAATGCATGGATTGTTGAATGGATGCATGAAATTCGTGAATTGTTGAATACATGCATCAAACGAATGGATTGTTGAATTTATGCATCAAATGCATGGATTGTTGAATGGATGCATGAAATGCGTGGATTGTTGAATGGATGCATGAAATGCATGGATTGTTGAATGGATGCATGAAATGCATGGATTGTTGAATGGATGCATGAAATTCGTGGATTGTTGAATGGATGCGTGAAACGCATGGACTGTTGAATGGATGCATGAAATGCATGGGTTGTTCAATGGATGCATCAAATGCATGGATTGTTGAATAGATGCATCAAATGCATGGATTGTTGAATGGATGCATCAAATGCATGGATTGTTGAATGGATGCATCAAATGCATGGATTGTTGGATGGATCCATCAAATGCATGGACTGTTGAGTGGATGCATGAAATGCATGGAT
Source organism: Morinoia aosen (assembly GCA_030386875.1). Lineage (NCBI taxonomy): Eukaryota > Metazoa > Arthropoda > Malacostraca > Amphipoda > Talitridae > Morinoia > Morinoia aosen. The sequence continues at coordinate 41,348,775 of CM059561.1, read as the reverse complement.
TGTTGAATGGATGCTTGAAATGCGTGGATTGTTGAATGGATGCATGATATGCGTCTATTGTTTAATGAATGCATGAAAGGCGTCTATTGTTTAATGGATGCATGAAATGCATGGGTTGTTTAATGGATGCATGAAATGCATGGGTTGATGAATGGATGCATGAAAAGCGTGGATTGTTGAATGGATGCATGAAATGCGTGGATTGTTGATTGAATTCATGAAATACATGGATTGTTGAATGTTTGCATACAATGCATGGATTGTTGAATGAATGCATGAAATGCATGGATTGTTGAATGGATGCGTGAAATGCGTGGATTGTTGAATGGATGCAGGAAATTCATAAATTGTTCAATGGCTGCATGTAATGCATGGATTGTTGAATGGATGCATGCAATGCGTGGATTGTCGAATGAATGCATGAAATGCATGGATTGTTGAATGAATGCATGAAATGCGTGGATTGTTGAATCGATGCATGAAATGCGTGGATTGTTGAATGGATGCATCAAATGCATGGATTGTTGAATGGATGCATCAAATGCATGGATTGTTGATTGGATTCATCAAATGCATGGATTATTGAATTGATGCATCAAATGCATGTATTGTTGAATGGATGTATCAAATGCATGGATTGTTGATTGGATTCATCAAATGCATGGATTGTTGAATTGATGCATCAAATGCATGGATTGTTGAATGGATGCATCAAATGCATGGATTTTTCGATGGATGCATCAAATGAATGGATTTTTCAATGGATGCATCAAATGCATGGATTTTTCAATGGATGCATCAATTTCATGGATTCTTGAATGGATGCATCAAATGCATGGATTTTTGAATGGATGCATCAAATGCATGGATTGTTGAATGGATGCATGAAATTCATGGATTGTTTAATGGATGCTTGGAATGAATGGATTGTTGAATGGATGCATGAAATGCGTGGATTGTTGAATGAATGCATGAAATACATGGATTGTTGAATGTTAGCATGAAATGCATGGATTGTTGAATGGATGCATGAAATATATGGGTTGTTGAATCGATGCATGAAATGCGTGGATTGTTGAATGGATGCATGAAATGCATGAATTGTTGAATGGATGCATGAAATGCATGGATTGTTTAATGGATGCATGAAATGCGTGGATTGTTGAATGGATGCATCAGATGCATGGATTGTTGAATGGATGCATCAAATGCTTGGATTTTTCAATGGATGCATAAAATGCATGGATTGTTGAATGGATGCATCAGATGCATGGATTGTTGAATGGATGCATCAAATGCTTGGATTTTTCAATGGATGCATGAAATGCGTGGATTGTTGAATGGATGCATCAGATGCATGGATTGTTGAATGGATGCATCAAATGCTTGGATTTTTCAATTGATGCCATCAAATGCATGGATTGTTGAATTGATGCATCAAATGCATGGATTGTTGAATGGATGCATCAAATTCATGGATTCTTGAATGGATGCATCAAATGCATGGATTTTTGAATGGATGTATCAAATGCATGGATTTTTGAATGGATGCATCAATTGCATGGATTGTTGAATGGATGCATGAAATGCATGGATTGTTGAATGGATGCCTGAAATGAATGGATTGTAGAATGGATGCATGAAATGCGTTGATTGTTGAATGGATGCATGAAATGCGTGGATTGTTGAATGAATTCGTTAATTGCATGGATTGTTGAATGGATGCATCAAATGCATTGATTTTTCAATGGATGCATCAAATGCATGGATTTTTCAATGGATGCATCAAATGCATGGATTTTTCAATGGATGCACCAAATGCATGGATTCGTGAATGGAGGCATCAAATGCATGGATTTTTGAATGGATTTATGAAATGCATGAATTGTTGAATGGATGCATCAAATGCATGGATTGTTGAATGAATTCATGAAATACATGGATTGTTGAATGAATTCATGAAATACATGAATTGTTGAATGTTTGCATCAAATGCATGGATTGTTGAATGGATGCCACAAATTCATGAGTTATTGAATGGATGCATCAAATGCATGGATTGTTGAATGGATGTATCAAATGCATGGATTGTTGAAAGGATGCATGAAATGAATGGATTGTTGAATGGATGCTTGATATGAATGGATTGTTGAATGGATGCATGTAATGCATGGATTGTTGAATGGATGCATGTAATGCAAGGATTGTTGAATGGATGCATGTAATGCATTGATTGTTGAATGGATGCATGTAATGCATGGATTGTTGAATGGATGCATGTAATGCATGGATTGTTGAATGGATGCATGAAATGCATGAATTGTTGAATGGATGCATGTAATGCATATATTGTTGAATGGATGCATGAAATGCGTGGATTGTCGAATGAATGCATGAAATGCATGGATTGTTGAATGGATGCATGAAATGCGTGGATTGTAGAATGGATGCAGGAAGTGCATGGATTGTTGAATGGATGCATGAAATTCGTGGATTGTTGAATGAATGCATGAAATGCATGGATTGTGGAATGGATGCATGTAATGCATGGATTGTTGAATGGATGCATGAAATGCGTGGATTGTCGAATGAATGCATGAAATGCATGGATTGTTGAATGAATGCATGAAATGCGTGGATTGTTGAATCGATGCATGATATGCGTGGATTGTTGAATGGATGCATCAAATGCATGGATTGTTGAATGGATGCATCAAATGCATGGATTGTTGATTGGATTCATCAAATGCATGGATTGTTGAATTGATGCATCAAATGCATGGATTGTTGATTGGATTCATCATATGCATGGATTGTTGAATTGATGCATCAAATGCATGGGTTGTTGAATGGATGCATCAAATGCATGGATTGTTGATTGGATTCATCAAATGCATGGATTGTTGAATTGATGCATCAAATGTATGTATTGTTGAATGAATGTAGCATATGTAGGGATTGTTCAATGGATGTAACAAATGCATGGATTGTTGAAAGGATGCATGAAATGCATGGATTTTTGATTGGATGCTCGAAATGAATGGATTGTTGTATGGATGCAGGAAATGCATGGTTTGTTGAATGGATGCATGAAATTCGTGGATTGTTGAATGGATGCATGAAATGCATGGATTGTTGAATGAATGCATGTAATGCATGGATTGTTGAAAGGATGCATGAAATACGTGGATTGTTGATTGGATGGATGAAATGCATGGATTGTTGAATAAATGCATGTAATGCATGGATTGTTGAATGAATGCACGAAATGCGTGGATTGTTGAATGAATGCATGAAATGCGTGGATTGTTGAATGAATGCATGAAATGCGTGGATTGTTAAATGGATGCATGAAATGCGTGGATTGTTGAATGGAAGCATGTAATGCATGGATTGTTGAATGGATGCATGAAATGCATGGATTGTGGAATGGATGATTGAAATGAATGAATTGTTGAATGGATGCATGAAATGCGTGGATTGTTGAATGGATGCATGAAATGCGTGGATTATTGAATGGATGCATGAAATGCGTGGATTGTTAAATGGATGCATGAAATGCGTGGATTGTTGAATGGATGCATGTAATCCATGGATTGTTGAATGGATGCATGAAATGCGTGGGTTGTTGAATGGTTGCATCAAATTCATAGATTGTTGAATGGATGCATCAAATGCCTGGATTGTTGAATCGATGCATCAAATGCATGGATTGTTGAATCGATGCATCAAGTTCAGGAATTGTTCAATAAAGGCATCACATGCATGGATTGTTCAGTGGATGCATCAAATGCATGGATTGTTGAGTGGATGCATCAAATGCATGGATTGTTAAATGGATGCATGAAATACATGGATTGTAGAATGGATGCATGAAATGCATGGATTGTTGAATGGATGCATGAAATGCATGGATTGTTGAATGGATGCATGAAATGCATGGATTGTTGAAAGGCTGCATTAAATGCATGGATTGTTGATTGGATGCTTGAAATGAATAGATTGTTGAATGGATGCTTGAAATGATTGGATTGTTGAATGGATGCATGAAATGCATGGATTGTTGAACAGATGCATGAAATGCATGAATTGTTGATTGGATGCATGAAATGCATGGATTGTTGAATGGATGCATGAAATGCATGGATTGTTGCATGGATGCATGAAATGCATGGATTGTTGAATGGATTCATGAAAGGCATGGATTGATGAATGTAATGCAAGGATTGTTGAATGGATGCATGAAATGCGTGGATTGTTGAAAGGTTGCAGGAAATGCATAGATTGTTGAATGGATGCATGAAATTCGTGAATTGTTGAATGTATGCATCAAACGAATGGATTGTTGAATTGATGTATCAAATGCATGGATTGTTGAATGGATGCATGTAAGCATGGATTGTTGAATGGATGCGCATGTAAAGCATGGATTGTTGAACGGATGCATGAAATGCATGGATTGTTGAAATGATGCATGAAATGCATGGATTGTTGAATGGATGCATGAAATGCATGGATTGTTGAATGTTAGCATGAAATGCATGGATTGTTGAATGGATGCATGAAATATATGGATTGTTGAATGGATGCATGAAATGCGTGGATTGTTGAATGTATGCATGAAATGCATTGATTGTTGAATGGATGCATGAAATGCATGGATTGTTGAATGGATGCATGAAATGCATGGATTGTTGAATGGATGCATGAAATATATGGATTGTTGAATGGATGCATGAAATGCGTGGATTGTTGAATGGATGCATGAAATGCATGGATTGTTGAATGGATGCATGAAATATATGGATTGTTGAATGGATGCATGAAATGCGTGGATTGTTGAATGGATGCATGAAATGCATGGATTGTTGAATGGATGCATGAAATGCATGGATTGTTGAATGGATGCATGAAATGCGTGGATTGTTGAATGGATGCATCAGATGCAAGGATTGTTGAATGGATGCATGAAATGCGTGGATTGTTGAATCGATGCATGAAATGCGTGGATTGTTGAATGGATGCATGTAATGCATGGATTGTTGAATGGATGCATGCAATGCGTGGATTGCTAAATAAATGCATGAAATGCATGGATTGTTGAATGAATGCATGAAATGCGTGGATTGTTGAATCGATGCATGAAATGCGTGGATTGTTGAATGGATGCATCAAATGCATGGATTGTTGAATGGATGCATCAAATGCATGGATTGTTGATTGGATTCATCAAATGCATGGATTTTTGAATTGATGCATCAAATGCATGTATTGTTGAATGGATGCATCAAATGCATGGATTGTTGATTGGATTCATCAAATGCATGGATTGTTGAATTGATTCATCAAATGCATGGATTGTTGAATGGATGCATCAAATGCATGGATTTTTCGATGGATGCATCAAATGTATGGATTTTTCAATGGATGCATGAAATGCATGGATTTTTCAATGGATGCATCAATTTCATGGATTCTTGAATGGATGCATGAAATGCATGGATTTTTGAATGGAGGCATCAAATGCATGGATTGTTGAATGGATGCATGAAATGCATGGATTGATGAATGGATGCTTGGAATGAATGGATTGTTGAATGGATGCATGAAATGCGTGGATTGTTGAATGAATGCATGAAATACATGGATTGTTGAATATTAGCATGAAATGCATGGATTGTTGAATGGATGCATCAAATTCATGGATTCTTGAATGGATGTATCAAATGCATGGATTTTTGAATGGATGTATCAAATGCATGGATTTTTGAATGGATGCATCAATTGCATGGATTGTTGAATGGATGCATGAAATGCATGGATTGTTGAATGGATGCCTGAAATGCATGGATTGTATAATGAATGCATGTAAAGCATGGATTGTTTAATGGATGCACTAAATGCGTGGATTGTTGAATGGATGCACTAAATGCGTGGATTGTTGAATGGATGCACTAAATGCGTGGATTGTTGAATGGATGCACATAATGCGTGGATTGTTGAATGGATGCATCAAATGCATGGATTGTTAAATGGATGCATCAAATGCATGGTTTGTGTAATGGATGCATCAAATGTATGGATTGTTGAATGTATTGATGAAATGCATGGATTGTTGAATGAATGCATGTAATGCATGGATTGTTGAATGGATGCACGAAAAGCGTGGATTGTAGAATGAACGCATCAAATGCGTGGATTGTTGAATGTATGCATCAAATGATGGATTGTTGAATGGATGAATCAAATGCATGGATTGTTGAATGAATGCATCAAATTTATGGATTCTTGAATGGATGCACCAAATGCATGGATTTTTGAATGGATGTATCAAATGCATGGATTTTTGAATGGATGCATCAATTGCATGGATTGTTGAATGGATGCATGAAATGCATGGATTGTTGAATGGATGCCTGAAATGAATGGATTGTTGAATGGATGCATGAAATGCATGGATTGTTGATTGGATGCTTGAAATGAATAGATTGTTGAATGGATGCTTGAAATGAATGGATTGTTGAATGGATGCATGAAATGCATGGATTGTTGAATGGATGCCTGAAATGAATGGATTGTTGAATGGATGCATGAAATGCATGGATTGTTGATTGGATGCTTGAAATGAATAGATTGTTGAATGGATGCTCGAAATGAATTGATTGTTGAATGGATGCAGGAAATGCATGGTTTGTTGAATGGATGCATGAAATGCATGGATTGTTGAATGGATGCATGAAATGCATGGATTGTTGAATGGATGCATGAAATATATGGATTGTTGAATGGATGCATGAAATGCGTGGATTGTTGAATGGATGCATGAAATGCATGGATTGTTGAATGGATGCATGAAATGCATGGATTGTTTAATGGATGCATGAAATGCGTGGATTGTTGAATGGATGCATCAGATGCATGGATTGTTGAATGGATGCATGAAATGCGTGGATTGTTGAATGGATGCATCAGATGCATGGATTTTTCAATGGATGCATGAAATGCATGGATTGTTGAATGGATGCTTGAAATGAACGGATTGTTGAATGGATGCATGAAATGCATGGATTGTTGAATGGATGCATGAAATGCATGGATTGTTGAAAGGATGCTTGAAATGCATGGATTGTTGAATGGATGCATGAAATGCGTGGATTGTTGAATGTATGCATCAATTGCATGGATTTTTGAATTGGTGCATCAGATGCATGGATTGTTGAATGGATGCATGAAATGCGTGGATTGTTGAATGAATGCGTTAATTGCAAGGATTGTCGAATGGATGCATGAAATGCATGGATTGTTGAATGGATGCATCAAATGCATGGATTTTTTAATGGATGCATCAAATGCATGGATTTTTCAATGGATGCATCAAATGCATGGATTTTTCAATGGATGCATCAAATGATGGATTGTTGAATGGATGCATCAAATTCATGAATTCGTGATAGGATGCATCAAATGCATGGATTTTTGAATGGATGTATGAAATGCATGGATTGTTGAATGGATGCATCAAATGCATGGATTGTTGAATGAATTCATGAAATACATGGGTTGTTGAATGAATTCATGAAATACATGGATTGTTGAATGTTTGCATCAAATGCATGGATTGTTGAATGGATGCCACAAATTCATGAGTTATTGAATGGATGCATCAAATGCATGGATTGTTGAATGGATGTATCAAATGCATGGATTGTTGAAAGGATGCATGAAATGAATGGATTGTTGAATGGATGCTTGAAATGAATGGATTGTTGAATGGATGCATGTAATGCATGGATTATTGAATGGATGCATGTAATGCATGGATTGTTGAATGGATGCATGAAATGCGTGGGTTGTCGAATGAATGCATGAAATGCATGGATTGTTGAATGGATGCATGAAATGCATGGATTGTTGAATGGATGCATGTAATGCATGGGTTGATGAATGGATGCATGAAAAGCAAGGATTGGTGAATGGATGCATGAAATGCGTGGATTGTTGATTGAATTCATGAAATACATGGATTGTTGAATGTTTGCATAAAATGCACGGATTGTTGAATGAATGCATGAAATGCATGGATTGTTGAATGGATACATGTAATGCGTGGATTGTTGAATGGATGCAGGAAATTCATAAATTGTTCGATGGATGCATGTAATGCATGGATTGTTGAATGGATGCATGCAAGGCGTGGATTGCCGAATGAATGCATGAAATGCATGGATTGTTGAATGAATGCATGAAATGCGTGGATTGTTGAATCGATGCATGAAATGCGTGGATTGTTGAATGGATGCATCAAATGCATGGATTGTTGAATGGATGCATCAAATGCATGGATTGTTGATTGGATTCATCAAATACATGGATTGTTGAATTGATGCATCAAATGCATGTATATTTGAATGGATGCATCAAATGCATGGATTGTTAATTGGATTCATCAAATGCATGGATTGTTGAATTGATTCATCAAATGCATGGATTGTTGAATGGATGCATCAAATGCATGGATTTTTCGATGGATGCATCAAATGCATGGATTTTTCAATGGATGCATCAAATGCATGGATTTTTCAATGGATGCATCAATTTCATGGATTCTTGAATGGATGCATGAAATGCATGGATTTTTGAATGGAGGCATCAAATGCATGGATTGTTGAATGGATGCATGAAATGCATGGATTGTTGAATGGATGCTTGGAATGAATGGATTGTTGAATGGATGCATGAAATGCGTGGATTGTTGAATGAATGCATGAAATACATGGTTTGTGTAATGGATGCATCAAATGTATGGATTGTTGAATGGATTGATGAAATGCATGGATTGTTGAATGAATGCATGTAATGCATGGATTGTTGAATGGATGCACTAAATGCGTGGATTGTTGAATGGATGCACTAAATGCGTGGATTGTTGAATGGATGCACATAATGCGTGGATTGTTGAATGGATGCATCAAATGCATGGATTGTTAAATGGATGCATCAAATGCATGGTTTGTGTAATGGATGCATCAAATGTATGGATTGTTGAATGGGTTGATGAAATGCATGGATTGTTGAATGAATGCATGTAATGCATGGATTGTTGAATGGATGCACGAAAAGCGTGGATTGTAGAATGAACGCATCAAATGCGTGGATTGTTGAATGTATGCATCAAATGATGGATTGTTGAATGGATGCATCAAATGCATGGATTTTTGAATGGATGCATCAATTGCATGGATTGTTGAATGGATGCATGAAATGCATGGATTGTTGAATGGATGCCTGAAATGAATGGATTGTTGAATGGATGCATGAAATGCATGGATTGTTGATTGGATGCTTGAAATGAATAGATTGTTGAATGGATGCTTGAAATGAATGGATTGTTGAAGGGATGCATGAAATGCATGGATTGTTGAATGGATGCTCGAAATGAATTGATTGTTGAATGGATGCAGGAAATGCATGGTTTGTTGAATGGTTGCATGAAATTCGTGGATTGTTGAATGGATGCATGAAATGCATGGATTGTTTAATGAATGCATGTAAAGCATGGATTGTTTAATGGATGCACTAAATGCGTGGATTGTTGAATAGATGCACTAAATGCGTGGATTGTTGAATGGATGCACTAAATGCGTGGATTGTTGAATGGATGCACTTAATGCGTGGATTGTTTAATGGATGCATCAAATGCATGGATTGTTAAATGGATGCATCAGATGCATGGTTTGTGAAATGGATGCATCAAATGAATGGATTGTTGAATGGATTGATGAAATGCATGGATTGTTGAATGAATGCATGTAATGCATGGATTGTTGAATGGATGCACGAAAAGCGTGGATTGTAGAATGAACGCATCAAATGCGTGGATTGTTGAATGTATGCATGAAATGCATGGATTGTTGAATGGATGGATGAAATGTACGGATTGTTGAATGAATGCATGTAATGCATGGATTGTTGAATGGATGCATCAAATCCATGGATTGTAGAATGGATGCATCAAATGCATGGATTGTTGAATGTATGCATGAAATGCATGGATTGTTGATTGGATTCATGAAATGAGTGGATTGTTGAAGGAATGCATGAATTGCGTGAGTTGTTGCATGAATGCATGAAATGCATGGATTGTTGAATGGATGCATGAAATGCATGGAATGTTGAATGGATGCGTGAAATGCATGGATTGTTGAATGGATGCATGAAATGCATGGATTGTTGAATGGATGCATGAAATTCGTGGATTGTTGAATGGATGCGTGAAACGCATGGACTGTTGAATGGATGCATGAAATGCATGGGTTGTTCAATGGATGCATCAAATGCATGGATTGTTGAATAGATGCATCAAATGCATGGATTGTTGAATGGATGCATCAAATGCATGGATTGTTGAATGGATGCATCAAATGCATGGATTGTTGGATGGATGCATCAAATGCATGGATTGTTGAGTGGATGCATGAAATGCATGGATTGTTGAATGGATGCTTGAAATGCGTGGATTGTTGAATGGATGCATGAAATGCGTCTATTGTTTAATGAATGCATGAAATGCGTCTATTGTTTAATGGATGCATGAAATGCATTGGTTGTTTAATGGATGCATGAAATGCATGGGTTGATGAATGGATGCATGAAAAGCGTGGATTGTTGAATGGATGCATGAAATGCGTGGATTGTTGATTGAATTCATGAAATACATGGATTGTTGAATGTTTGCATAAAATGCATGGATTGTTGAATGAATGCATGAAATGCATGGATTGTTGAATGGATGCGTGAAATGCGTGGATTGTTGAATGGATGCAGGAAATTCATAAATTGTTCAATGGCTGCATGTAATGCATGGATTGTTGAATGGATGCATGCAATGCGTGGATTGTCGAATGAATGCATGAAATGCATGGATTGTTGAATGAATGCATGAAATGCGTGGATTGTTGAATCGATGCATGAAATGCGTGGATTGTTGAATGGATGCATCAAATGCATGGATTGTTGAATGGATGCATCAAATGCATGGATTGTTGATTGGATTCATCAAATGCATGGATTATTGAATTGATGCATCAAATGCATGTATTGTTGAATGGATGCATCAAATGCATGGATTGTTGATTGGATTCATCGAATGCATGGATTGTTGAATTGATGCATCAAATGCATGGATTGTTGAATGGATGCATCAAATGCATGGATTTTTCGATGGATGCATCAAATGCATGGATTTTTCAATGGATGCATCAAATGCATGGATTTTTCAATGGATGCATCAATTTCATGGATTCTTGAATGGATGCATCAAATGCATGGATTTTTGAATGGATGCATCAAATGCATGGATTGTTGAATGGATGCATGAAATTCATGGATTGTTGAATGGATGCTTGGAATGAATGGATTGTTGAATGGATGCATGAAATGCGTGGATTGTTGAATGAATGCATGAAATACATGGATTGTTGAATGTTAGCATGAAATGCATGGATTGTTGAATGGATGCATGAAATATATGGATTGTTGAATGGATGCATGAAATGCGTGGATTGTTGAATGGATGCATGAAATGCATGGATTGTTGAATGGATGCATCAAATGCATGGATTGTTTATTGGATGCATGAAATGCGTGGATTGTTGAATGGATGCATCAGATGCATGGATTGTTGAATGGATCCATCAAATGCTTGGATTTTTCAATGGATGCATAAAATGCATGGATTGTTGAATGGATGCATCAGATGCATGGATTGTTGAATGGATGCATCAAATGCTTGGATTTTTCAATGGATGCATGAAATGCGTGGATTGTTGAATGGATGCATCAGATGCATGGATTGTTGAATGGATGCATCAAATGCTTGGATTTTTCAATTGATACCATCAAATGCATGGATTGTTGAATTGATGCATCAAATGCATGGATTGTTGAATGGATGCATCAAATTCATGGATTCTTGAATGGATGCATCAAATGCATGGATTTTCGAATGGATGTATCAAATGCATGGATTTTTGAATGGATGCATCAATTGCATGGATTGTTGAATGGATGCATCAAATGCATGGATTGTTAAATGGATTCATGAAATGCATGGATTGTTGAATAAATTCGTTAATTGCATGGATTGTTGAATGGATGCATCAAATGCATTGATTTTTCAATGGATGCATCAAATGCATGGATTTTTCAATGGATGCATCAAATGCATGGATTTTTCAATGGATGCACCAAATGCATGGATTCGTGAATGGAAGCATCAAATGCATGGATTTTTGAATGGATTTATCAAATGCATGGATTGTTGAATGGATGCATCAAATGCGTGGATTGTTGAATGAATTCATGAAATACATGAATTGTTGAATGTTTGCATCAAATGCATGGATTGTTGAATGGATGCCACAAATTCATGAGTTATTGAATGGATGCATCAAATGCATGGATTGTTGAAAGGATGCATGAAATGAATGGATTGTTGAATGGATGCTTGATATGAATGGATTGTTGAATGGATGCAAGTAATGCATGGATTGTTGAATGGATGCATGTAATGCATGGATTGTTGAATGGATGCATGTAATGCATTGATTGTTGAATGGATGCATGTAATGCATGGATTGTTGAATGGATGCATGTAATGCATGGATTGTTGAATGGATGCATGAAATGCATGAATTGTTGAATGGATGCATGTAATGCATGGATTGTTGAATGGATGCATGAAATTCGTGGATTGTTGAATGAATGCATGAAATGTATGGACTGTTGAATGGATTCATCAAATGCATGGATTGTTGAATTGATGCATCAAATGCATGGATTGTTGATTGGATTCATCATATGCATGGATTGTTGAATTGATGCATCAAATGCATGGATTGTTGAATGGATGCATCAAATGCATGGATTGTTGATTGGATTCGTCAAATGCATGGATTGTTGAATTAATGCATCAAATGTATGTATTGTTGAATGAATGTAGCATATGTAGGGATTGTTGAATGGATGTAACAAATGCATGGATTGTTGAAAGGATGCATGAAATGAATGGATTGTTGTATGGATGCAGGAAATGCATGGTTTGTTGAATGGATGCATGAAATTCGTGGATTGTTGAATGGATGCATGAAATGCATGGATTGTTGAATGAATGCATGTAATGCATGGATTGTTGAAAGGATGCATGAAATACGTGGATTGTTGATTGGATGGATGAAATGCATGGATTGTTGAATAAATGCATGTAATGCATGGATTGTTGAATGAATGCACGAAATGCGTGGATTGTTGAATGAATGCATGAAATGCATGGATTGTGGAATGGATGCATGAAATTCATGGATTGTTGAATGGATGCGTGAAATTCATGGACTGTTGAATAGATGCATGAAATGCATGGATTGTTGAATGGATGCATGAAATTCATGGACTGTTGAATAGATGCATGAAATGCATGGATTGTTGAATGGATGCATGTAAAGCATGGATTGTTGAATGGATGCATGAAATGCATGGATTGTTGAATGGATGAATGAAATGCGTGGATTGTTGAATGGATGCTTGATATGCGTGGATTGTTGAAAGTATGGATGCATGAAATGTGTGGATTGTTGAATGAATGCATGAAATGCATGGATTGTTGAATGTTAGCATGAAATGCATGGATTGTTGAATGGATGCATGAAATACATGGATTTATGAATGGATGCATGAAATACGTGGATTGTTGAATGGATGTATCAAATGCATGGATTTTTGAATGGATGCATCAATTGCATGGATTGTTGAATGGATGCATGAAATGCATGGATTGTTGAATGGATGCCTTAAATGCATGGATTGTATAATGAATGCATGTAAAGCATGGATTGTTTAATGGATGCACTAAATGCGTGGATTGTTGAATGGATGCACTAAATCCGTGGATTGTTGAATGTATGCACTAAATGCGTGGATTGTTGAATGGATGCACTTAATGCGTGGATTGTTGAATGGATGCATCAAATGCATGGATTGTTAAATGGATGCATCAAATGCATGGTTTGTGTAATGGATGCATCAAATGATGGATTGTTGAATGGATGCATCAAATGCATGGATTGTTGAATGGATGCATGAAATGCATGGATTGTTGAATGGATGCCTGAAATGAATGGATTGTTGAATGGATGCATGAAATGCATGGGTTGTTGATTGGATGCTTGGAATGAATAGATTGTTGAATGGATGCTTGAAATGAATGGATTGTTGAATGGATGCATGAAATGCATGGATTGTTGAATGGATGCTCGAAATGAATTGATTGTTGAATGGATGCAGGAAATGCATGGTTTGTTGAATGGTTGCATGAAATTCGTGGATTGTTGAATGGATGCATGAAATGCATGGATTGTATAATGAATGCATGTAAAGCATGGATTGTTGAATGGATGCACTTAATGCGTGGATTGTTGAATGGATGCATCAAATGCATGGATTGTTAAATGGATGCATCAAATGCATGGTTTGTGTAATGGATGCATCAAATGTATGGATTGTTGAATGGATTGATGAAATGCATGGATTGTTGAATGAATGCATGTAATGCATGGATTGTTGAATGGATGCACGAAAAGCGTGGATTGTAGAATGAACGCATCAAATGCGTGGATTGTTGAATGTATGCATGAAATGCATGGATTGTTGAATGGATGGATGAAATGTACGGATTGTTGAATGAATGCATGTAATGCATGGATTGTTGAATGGATGCATCAAATCCATGGATTGTAGAATGGATGCATCAAATGCATGGATTGTTGAATGTATGCATGAAATGCATGGATTGTTGATTGGATTCATGAAATGCGTGGATTGTTGAAGGAATGCATGAATTGCGTGAGTTGTTGCATGAATGCATGAAATGCATGGATTGTTGAATGGATGCATGAAATGCATGGAATGTTGAATGGATGCGTGAAATGCATGGATTGTTGAATGGATGCATGAAATGCATGGATTGTTGAATGGATTCTTGAAATGCATGGATTGTTGAATGGATGCATGAAATGCATGGGTTGTTGAATAGATGCATGAAATGCATGGTTTTTTAAATGGATGCATGAAATGCATGGATTGTTGAATGGATGCTTGAAACGAATGGATTGTTGAAAGGATGCAGGAAATGCATAGATTGTTGAATGGATGCATGAAATTCGTGAATTGTTGAATACATGCATCAAACGAATGGATTGTTGAATTTATGCATCAAATGCATGGATTGTTGAATGGATGCATGAAATGCGTGGATTGTTGAGTGGATGCATGAAATGCATGGATTGTTGAATGGATGCATGAAATGCATGGATTGTTGAATGGATGCATGAAATTCGTGGATTGTTGAATGGATGCGTGAAATGCATGGACTGTTGAATGTATGCATGAAATGCATGGGTTGTTCAATGGATGCATCAAATGCATGGATTGTTGAATAGATGCATCAAATGCATGGGTTGTTGAATGGATGCATCAAATGCATGGATTGTTGAATGGATGCATCACATGCATGGATTGTTGGATGGATGCATCAAATGCATGGATTGTTGAGTGGATGCATGAAATGCATGGATTGTTGAATGGATGCATGAAATTCGTGGATTGTTGAATGGATGCGTGAAATGCATGGACTGTTGAATGGATGCATGAAATGCATGGGTTGTTCAATGGATGCATCAAATGCATGGGTTGTTGAATGGATGCATCAAATGCATGGATTGTTGAATAGATGCATCAAATGCATGGGTTGTTGAATGGATGCATCAAATGCATGGGTTGTTGAATGGATGCATCAAATGCATGGATTGTTGAATGGATGCATCACATGCATGGATTGTTGGATGGATGCATCAAATGCATGGATTGTTGAGTGGATGCTTGAAATGAATGGATTGTTGAATGGATGCATGTAATGCATGGATTGTTTAATGGATGCAAGTAATGCATGGATTGTTGAATGGTTGCATATAATGCATGGATTGTTAAATGGATGCATGTAATGCATGGATTGTCGAATGGATGCATGAAATGCGTGGATTTTTAAATGGATGCATGAAAAGCGTGGATTGTTGAATGGATGCATGTAATACATGGATTGTTGAATGGATGCATGAAATGCATGGATTGTTGAATGGATGCATGTAATGCATGTATTGTTGAATGGATGCATGTAATGCATGGATTGTTGAATGGATGCATGAAATGCGTGGATTGTTGAATGGGTGCATGAAATGCATGGATTGTTGAATGGATGCTGGAAATGAATGGATTGTTGAATGGATGCATGAAATGCATGGATTGTTGAATGGATGCATGAAATGCATGGATTGTTGAATGGATGCATGAAATGCATAGATTGTTGAATGGATGCTTGAAATGAATGGATTGTTGAATGGATGCTTTAAATGAATGGATTGTTGAACGGATGCTTGAAATGAATGGATTGTTGAATGAATGCATGTAATGCATGGATTGTTGAATGGATGCTTGAAATGAATGGATGGTTGAATGGATGCATGAAATGAATGGATTGTTGAATGGATGCATGAAATGCATGGATTGGTGAATGGGTGCGTGAAATGCATGGATTGTTGAATGGATGCATGAAATGCGTGGATTGTTGAATGGATGCATGAAATGCGTGGATTGGTAAATGGATGCATGAAATGCGTGGATTGTTGAATGGATGCATGAAATGCGTGGATTGGTAAATGGGATGCATGAAATGCGTGGATTGTTGAATGGAAGCATGTAATGCATGGATTGTTGAATGGATGCTTGAAATGAATGAATTGTTGAATGGATGCACGAAATGCGTGGATTGTTGAATGGATGCATGAAATGCGTGGATTGGTAAATGGATGCATGAAATGCGTGGATTGTTGAATGGAAGCATGTAATGCATGGATTGTTGAATGGATGCATGAAATGCATGGATTGTTGAATGGATGCATGAAATGCATGGATTGTTGAATGGATGCATTAAATGCATGGATTGTTGATTGGATGCTTGAAATGAATAGATTGTTGAATGGATTCTTGATATGAATGGATTGTTGAATGGATGCATGAAATGCATGGATTGTTGAATGGATGCATGAAATGCATGGATTGTTGAATGGATGCATGAAATGCATGGATTGTTGAATGGATGCATGAAATGCATGGATTGTCGAATGGATGCGTGGAATGCATGGGATGTTGAATCGATGCATGTAATGCATGGATTGTTGAATAGATGCATGTAATGCATGGATTGTTGAATGGATGCATGAAATGCATGGATTGTTGAATGGATGCATGAAATGAATGGATTGTTGAATGGATGCATGAAATGCATGGATTGTTGAATGGATGCATGTAATGCATGGATTGTTGAATGGATGCATGAAATGCATGGATTGTTGAATGGATGCATGAAATGCATGGATTGTTGAATGGATGCTTGAAATGAATGGATTGTTGAATGGATGCATGGAATGCATGGATTGTTGAATGGATGCATGAAATGAATGGATTGTTGAGTGGATGCATCAAATGCATGGATTGTTGAATGGATGCATGTAATGCATGGATTGTTGAATGGATGCATGAAATGCATGGATTGTTGAATGGATGCATGAAATGCATGGATTGTTGAATGGATGCTTGAAATGAATGGATTGTTGAATGGATGCATGAAATGCATGGATTGTTGAATGGATGCATGAAATGCATGGATTGTTGAATGGATGCTTGAAATGAATGGATTGTTGAATGGATGCATGAAAATGCATGGATTGTTGAATGGATGCATGAAATGCATGGATTGTTGAATGGATGCATGAAATGCATGGATTGTTGAATGGATGCTTGAAATGAATGGATTGTTGAAAGGATGCAGGAAATGCATAGATTGTTGAATGGATGCATGAAATTCGTGAATTGTTGAATGTATGCATCAAAACGAATGGATTGTTGAATTTATGCATCAAATGCATGGATTGTTGAATGGATGCAGGAAATGCGTGGAATGTTGAATGGATGCATGTAATGCATGGATTGTTGAACTGGGATGCATGAAATGCGTGGATTGTTGAAAGGATGCAGGAAATGCATGGATTGTTGAATGGATGCTTGAAATAAGTGGATTGCTGAATGGATGCATGAAAGGCATGGATTGATGAATGAATGCATGTGATGCATGGATTGTTGAATGGATGCATGTGATGCATGGATTGTTGAATGGATGCATGAAAGTCGTGGATTGTTGAATGAATGCATGAAATGCATGGATTGTTGAATGAATACATGAAATGCATGGATTGTTGAATGAATGCATGAAATGCATGGGATGTTGAATGAATACATGAAATGCATGGATTGTTGAATGGATGCATGTAATGCATGGGATGTTGAATGGATGCATGTAATGCATGGATTGTAGAATGGATGCATGAAATGCATGGATTCATGAATGGATGCTTGAAATGCGTGGATTGTTGAATGGATGCATGAAATGTGTGGATTGCTGAATCGATGCATGAAATGCAAGGATTGTTGGTTGAATGGATGCTCGAAATGAATAGATTGTTGAAGGGATGCATGAAATGCGTTGAATGGATGCATGAAATGCATGGATTGTTGAATGGATGCATGATATGCATGTATTGTTTAATGGATGCATGTAATGCATGGATTGTTGAATGGATGCATGTAATGCATGGATTGTTGAATGGATGCATGTAATGCATGGATCGTTGAATGGATACATGTAATGCATTGATTGTTGAACGGATGCATGTAATGCATGGATTGTTGAATGGATGCATGAAATGTATGAATTGTTGAATGGATGCATGTAATGCATGGATTGTTGAATGGATGCATGAAAGGCGTGGATTGTTGAATGAATGCAAGTAATGCATGGATTGTTGAATGGATGCAAGTAATGCATGGATTGTTGAACGGATGCATGTAATGCATGGATTGTTGAATGGATGCATGTAATGCATGGGATGTTGAATGGATGCATGAAATGCATGGATTCATGAATGGATGCATGAAATGCGTGGATTGTTGAATGGATGCATGAAATGTGTGAAGTGCTGAATCGATGCATGAAATGCGTGGACTATTGAATGGATGCATGAAATGCATGGATTGTTGAATGGATGCATGAAATGCATGGATTGTTGAATGGATTCATGAAATGAATGGATTGTTGAATGGATGCATGGAATGCATGGATTGTTGAATGGGTGCATGAAATGCATGGATTGTTGAATGGATGCTTGAAATGAATGAATTGTTGAATGGATGCATGAAATGCGTGGATTGTTGAAAGGATGCATGAAATGCGTGGATTGTTAAATGGATGCATGAAATGCGTGGATTGTTGAATGGAAGCATGTAATGCATGGATTGTTGAATGGATGCATGTAATGCATGGATTGTTGAATGGATGCATGAAATGCGTGGGTTGTTGAATGGTTGCATCAAATTCATGGATTAATGGATGCATCAAATGCATGGATTGTGGAATCGATGCATCAAATGCATGGATTGTTGAATCGATGCATCAAATTCACGAATTGTTAAATAAATGCATCACATGCATGGATTGTTGAGTGGATGCATCAAATGCATGGATTGTTGAGTGGATGCATCAAATGCATGGATTGTTGAGTGGATGCATCAAATGCATGGATTGTTAAATGGATGCATGAAATGCATGGATTGTTGAATGGATGCATGAAATGCATGGATCGTTGAATGGCTGCATTAAATGCATGGATTGTTGATTGGATGCTTGAAATGAATAGATTGTTGAATGGTTGCTTGAAATGAATGGATTGTTGAATGGATGCACTAAATGCATGGATTGTTGAATTGATGTATCAAATGCATGGATTGTTGAATGGATGCATGTAAAGCATGGATTGTTGAATGGATGCGCATGTAAAGCTTGGATTGTTGAACGGATGCATGAAATGCATGGATTGTTGAAAGGATGCATGAAATGCATGGATTGTTGAATTGATGCATGAAATGCATGGATTGTTGAATGGATGCTCGAAATTAATGGATTGTTGAATGGGTGCAGGAAATGCATGGTTTGTTGAATGGTTGCATGAAATTCGTAGATTGTTGAATGGATGCATGAAATGCATGGATTGTATAATGAATGCATGTAAAGCATGGATTGTTGAATGTATGCACTAAATGCGTGGATTGTTGAATGGATGCACTAAATGCGTGGATTGTTGAATGGATGCACTAAATGCGTGGATTGTTGAATGGATGCACTTAATGCGTGGATTGTTGAATGGATGCATCAAATGCATGGATTGTTAAATGGATGCATCAAATGCATGGTTTGTGTAATGGATGCATCAAATGCATGGATTGTTGAATGGATGGATGAAATGCATGGATTGATGAATGAATGCATGTAATGCATGGATTGTTCAATGGATGCACGAAATGCGTGGATTGTAGAATGGATGCATCAAATGCGTGGATTGTTGAATGTTAGCATGAAATGCATGGATTGTTGAATGGATGCGTGAAATATATGGATTGTTGAATGGATGCATGAAATGCGTGGATTGTTGAATGGATGCATGAAATGCATGGATTGTTGAATGGATGCATGAAATGCATGGATTGTTGAATGGATGAATGAAATGCGTGGATTGTTGAATGGATGCATCGGATGCATGGATTGTTGAATGGATGCATGAAATGCGTGGATTGTTGAATGGATGCATCAGATGCATGGATTGTTGAATGGATGCATGAAATGCGTGGATTGTTGAATGGATGCATCAGATGCATGGATTGTTGAATGGATGCATGAAATTCGTGGATTGTTGAATGGATGCATCAGATGCAAGGATTGTTGAATGGATGCATGAAATGCGTGGATTGTTGAATGGATGCATGAGATGCATGGATTTTTCAATGGATGCATCAAATGCATGGATTTTTCAATGGATGCATCAAATGATGGATTGTTGAATGGATGCATCAAATTCATGGATTCGTGATAGGATGCATCAAATGCATGGATTTTTGAATGGATGTATGAAATGCATGGATTGTTGAATGGATGCATCAAATGCATGGATTGTTGAATGGATGGCACAAATTCATGAGTTATTGAATGGGTGCATCAAATGCATGGATTGTTGAATGGATGTATCAAATGCATGGATTGTTGAAAGGATGCATGAAATGAATGGATTGTTGAATGGATGCTTGAAATGAATTTATTGCTGAATGGATGCATGTAATGCATGGATTGTTGAATGGATGCATGCAATGCATGGATTGTTGAATGGATGCATGTAATGCATTGATTGTTGAATGGATGCATGTAATGCATGGGTTGTCGAATGGATGCATGTAATGCATGGATTGTTGAATGGATGCATGAAATGCATGAATTATTGAATGGATGCATGTAATGCATGGATTGTTGAATGGATGCATGAAATGCGTGGGTTGTCGAATGAATGCATGAAATGCATGGATTGTTGAATGGATGCATGAAATGCATGGATTGTTGAATGGATGCATGTAATGCATGGGTTGATGAATGGATGCATGAAAAGCGTGGATTGTTGAATGGATGCATGAAATGCGTGGATTGTTGATTGAATTCATGAAATACATGGATTGTAGAATGTTTGGATAAAATGCATGGATTGTTGAATGAATGCATGAAATGCATGGATTGTTGAATGGATGCGTGAAATGCGTGGATTGTTGAATGGATGCAGGAAATTCATAAATTGTTCAATGGCTGCATGTAATGCATGGATTGTTGAATGGATGCATGCAATGCGTGGATTGTCGAATGAATGCATGAAATGCATGGATTGTTGAATGAATGCATGAAATGCGTGGATTGTTGAATCGATGCATGAAATGCGTGGATTGTTGAATGGATGCATCAAATGCATGGATTGTTGAATGGATGCATCAAATGCATGGATTGTTGATTGGATTCATCAAATGCATGGATTATCGAATTGATGCATCAAATGCATGTATTGTTGAATGGCTGCATCAAATGCATGGATTGTTGATTGGATTCATCAAATGCATGGATTGTTGAATTGATGCATCAAATGCATGGATTGTTGAATGGATGCATCAAATGCATTGATTTTTCAATGGATGCATCAAATGCATGGATTTTTTCAATGGATGAATCAAATGCATGGATTTTTCAATGGATGCATCAAATGATGGATTGTTGAATGGATGCATCAAATTCATGGATTCGTGAATGGAGGCATCAAATGCATGGATTTTTGAATGGATTTATGAAATGCATGGATTGTTGAATGGATGCATCAAATGCATGGATTGTTGAATGAATTCATGAAATACATGGATTGTTGAATGAATTCATGAAATACATGAATTGTTGAATATTTGCATCAAATGCATGGATTGTTGAATGAATGCATGAAATGCGTGGATTGTTGAATCGATGCATGATATGCGTGGATTGTTGAATGGATGCATCAAATGCATGGATTGTTGAATGGATGCATCAAATGCATGGATTGTTGATTGGATTCATCAAATGCATGGATTGTTGAATTGATGCATCAAATGCATGGATTGTTGATTGGATTCATCAAATGCATGGATTGTTGAATTGATGCATCAAATGCATGGATTGTTGAATGGATGCATCAAATGCATGGATTGTTGATTGGATTCATCAAATGCATGGATTGTTGAATTGATGCATCAAATGTATGTATTGTTGAATGAATGTAGCATATGTAGGGATTGTTGAATGGATGTAACAAATGCATGGATTGTTGAAAGGATGCATGAAATGCATGGATTTTTGATTGGATGCTCGAAATGAATGGATTGTTGAATGGATGCATGAAATTCGTGGATTGTTGAATGGATGCATGAAATGCATGGATTGTTGAATGAATGCATGTAATGCATGGATTGTTGAAAGGATGCATGAAATACGTGGATTGTTGATTGGATGGATGAAATGCATGGATTGTTGAATAAATGCATGTAATGCATGGATTGTTGAATGAATGCACGAAATGCGTGGATTGTTGAATGAATGCATGAAATGCATGGATTGCGGAATGGATGCATGAAATTCATGGATTGTTGAATGGATGCGTGAAATTCATGGACTAATGAATAGATGCATGAAATGCATGGAATGTTGAATGGTTGCATGAAATTCGGGGATTGTTGAATGAATGCATGAAATGCATGGATTGTTGAATGGATGCATGAAATTCATGGATTGTTGAATGGATGCGTGATATTCATGGACTGTTGAATAGATGCATGAAATGCATGGATTGTTGAATGGATGCATGAAATTCATGGACTGTTGAATAGATGCATGAAATGCATGGATTGTTGAATGGATGCATGTAAAGCATGGATTGTTGAATGGATGAATGAAATGCATGGATTGTTGAATGGATGCATGAAATGCGTGGATTGTTGAATGGATGCTTGATATGCGTGGATTGTTGAAAGGATGGATGCATGAAATGTGTGGATTGTTGAATGAATGCATGAAATGCATGGATTGTTGAATGTTAGCATGAAATGCATGGATTGTTGAATGGATGCATGAAATACATGGATTTATGAATGGATGCATGAAATGCGTGGATTGTTGAATGGATGCATCAAATGCATGGATTGTTGAATGGATGCATCAAATTCATGGATTCTAGAATGGATGCATCAAATGCATGGATTGTTGAATGGATGCATGAATTGCATGGATTGTTGAATGGATGCATGAAATGCATGGATTGTTGAATGGATGCATCAATTGCATGGATTTTCCAATGGATACATGAAATGCATGGGATGTTGAATGGATGCATGAAATGCATGGATTCATGAATGGTTGCATGAAATGCGTGGATTGTTGAATGGATGCAAGAAATGTGTGGATTGCTGAATCGATGCATGAAATGCATGGATTGTTGGTTGAATGGATGCTCGAAATGAATGGATTGTTGAATGGATGCTTGAAATGCATGGATTGTTGAATGGGTGCATGAAATGCATGGATTGTTGAATGGATGCAGGATATGCATGGATTGTTGAATGGATGCATGTAATGCATGAATTGTTGAATGGATACATGTAAAGCATTGATTGTTGAATGGATGCATGTAATGCATGGATTGTTGAATGGATGCATGAAATGTATGAATTGTTGAATGGATGCATGTAATGCATGGATTGTTGAATGGATGCATGAAAGGCGTGGACTGTTGAATGAATGCAAGTAATGCATGGATTGTTGAATGGATGCAAGTAATGCATGGATTGTTGAATGGATGCATGTAATGCATGGATTGTTGAATGAATGCATGTAATGCATGGGATGTTGAATGGATGCATGAAATGCATGGATTCATGAATGGATGCATGAAATGCGTGGATTGTTGAATGGATGCATGAAATGTGTGGAGTGCTGAATCGATGCATGAAATGCGTGGACTATTGAATGGATGCATGAAATGCATGGATTGTTGAATGGATGCATGAAATGCATGGATTGTTGAATGGATGCATGAAATGAATGGATTGTTGAATGGATGCATGAAATGCATGGATTGTTGAATGGGTGCATGAAATGCATGGATTGTTGAATGGATGATTGAAATGAATGAATTGTTGAATGGATGCATGAAATGCGTGGATTGTTGAATGGATGCATGAAATGCGTGGATTGTTGAATGGATGCATGAAATGCGTGGATTGTTAAATGGATGCATGAAATGCGTGGATTGTTGAATGGAAGCATGTAATGCATGGATTATTGAATGGATGCATGTAATGCACGGATTGTTGAATGGATGCATGAAATGCGTGGGTTGTTGAATGGTTGCATCAAATTCATGGATTGTTGAATGGATGCATCAAATGCCTGGATTGTTGAATCGATGCATCAAATGCATGGATTGTTGAATCGATGCATCAAGTTCAGGAATTGTTCAATAAATGCATCACATGCATGGATTGTTGAGTGGATGCATCAAATGCATGGATTGTTGAGTGGATGCATCAAATGCATGGATTGTTAAATGGCTGCATGGAATGCATGGATTGTAGAATGGATGCATGAAATGCATGGATTGTTGAATGGATGCATGAAATGCATGGATTGTTGAATGGCTGCATTAAATGCATGGATTGTTGATTGGATGCTTGAAATGAATAGATTGTTGAATGGATGCTTGAAATGAATGGATTGTTGAATGGATGCATGAAATGCATGGATTGTTGAACAGATGCATGAAATGCATGAATTGTTGATTGGATGCATGAAATGCATGGATTGTTGAATGGATGCATGAAATGCATGGATTGTTGCATGGATGCATGAAATGCATGGATTGTTGAATGGATGCATGAAAGGCATGGATTGATTAATGAATGCATGTAATGCAAGGATTGTTGAATGGATGCATGAAATGCGTGGATTGTTGAAAGGATGCAGGAAATGCATAGATTGTTGAATGGATGCATGAAATTCGTGAATTGTTGAATGTATGCATCAAACGAATGGATTGTTGAATTGATGTATCAAATGCATGGATTGTTGAATGGATGCATGTAAGCATGGATTGTTGAATGGATGCGCATGTAAAGCATGGATTGTTGAACGGATGCATGAAATGCATGGATTGTTGAAAGGATGCATGAAATGCATGGATTGTTGAATGAATGCATGAAATGCATGGATTGTTGAATGTTAGCATGAAATGCATGGATTGTTGAATGGATGCATGAAATATATGGATTGGTGAATGGATGCATGAAATGCGTGGATTGTTGAATGGATGCATGAAATGCATTGATTGTTGAATGGATGCATGAAATGCATGGATTGTTGAATGGATGCATGAAATGCATGGATTGTTGAATGGATGCATGAAATATATGGATTGTTGAATGGATGCATGAAATGCGTGGATTGTTGAATGGATGCATGCAATGCATGGATTGTTGAATGGATGCATGAAATGCATGGATTGTTGAATGGATGCATGAAATGCGTGGATTGTTGAATGGATGCATCAGATGCATGGATTGTTGAATGGATGCATGAAATGCGTGGATTGTTGAATGGATGCATCAGATGCATGAATTGTTGAATGGATGCATGAAGTGCGTGGATTGTTGAATGGATGCATCAGATGCATGGATTGTTGAATGGATGAATGAAATGCGTGGATTGTTGAATGGATGCACCAGATGCATGGATTGTTGAATGGATGCATGAAATGCGTGGATTGTTGAATGGATGCATCAGATGCATGGATTTTTCAATGGATGCATGAAATGCATGGATTGTTGAATGGATGCTTGAAATGAACGGATTGTTGAATGGATGCATGAAATGCATGGATTGTTGAATGGATGCATGAAATGCAAGGATTAATGAATGGATGCATGAAATGCGTGGATTGTTGAATGGATGCAAGAAATGCATTGATTGTTGAATGGATGCATGAAATGCATGGATTGCCGAATGGATGCATGAAATGCATGGATTGTTGAATGGATGCATCAAATGCATGGATTTTTCAATGGATGCATCAAATGCATGGATTTTTCAATGGATGCATCAAATGCATGGATTTTTCAATGGATGCATCAAATGATGGATTGTTGAATGGATGCATCCAATTCATGAATTCGTGATAGGATGCATCAAATGCATGGATTTTTGAATGGATGTATGAAATGCATGGATTGTTGAATGGATGCATCAAATGCATGGATTGTTGAATGAATTCATGAAATACATGGGTTGTTGAATGAATTCATGAAATACATGGATTGTTGAATGTTTGCATCAAATGCATGGATTGTTGAATGGATGCCACAAATTCATGAGTTATTGAATGGATGCATCAAATGCATGGATTGTTGAATGGATGTATCAAATGCATGGATTGTTGAAAGGATGCATGAAATGAATGGATTGTTGAATGGATGCTTGAAATGAATGGATTGTTGAATGGATGCATGTAATGCATGGATTATTGAATGGATGCATGTAATGCATGAATTGTTGAATGGATGCATGAAATGCGTGGGTTGTCGAATGAATGCATGAAATGCATGGATTGTTGAATGGATGCATGAAATGCATGGATTGTTGAATGGATGCATGTAATGCATGGGTTGATGAATGGATGCATGAAATGCATGGAATGTTGAATGGATGCATGAAATTCGTGGATTGTTGAATGGATGCATGAAATGCATGGATTGTTGAATGAATGCATGTAATGCATGGATTGTTGAAAGGATGCATGAAATACGTGGATTGTTGATTGGATGGATGAAATGCATGGATTGTTGAATAAATGCATGTAATGCATGGATTGTTGAATGAATGCACGAAATGCGTGGATTGTTGAATGAATGCATGAAATGCATGGATTGCGGAATGGATGCATGAAATTCATGGATTGTTGAATGGATGCGTGAAATTCATGGACTAATGAATAGATGCATGAAATGCATGGAATGTTGAATGGTTGCATGAAATTCGGGGATTGTTGAATGAATGCATGAAATGCATGGATTGTTGAATGGATGCATGAAATTCATGGATTGTTGAATGGATGCGTGATATTCATGGACTGTTGAATAGATGCATGAAATGCATGGATTGTTGAATGGATGCATGAAATTCATGGACTGTTGAATAGATGCATGAAATGCATGGATTGTTGAATGGATGCATGTAAAGCATGGATTGTTGAATGGATGAATGAAATGCATGGATTGTTGAATGGATGCATGAAATGCGTGGATTGTTGAATGGATGCTTGATATGCGTGGATTGTTGAAAGGATGGATGCATGAAATGTGTGGATTGTTGAATGAATGCATGAAATGCATGGATTGTTGAATGTTAGCATGAAATGCATGGATTGTTGAATGGATGCATGAAATACATGGATTTATGAATGGATGCATGAAATGCGTGGATTGTTGAATGGATGCATCAAATGCATGGATTGTTGAATGGATGCATCAAATTCATGGATTCTAGAATGGATGCATCAAATGCATGGATTGTTGAATGGATGCATGAATTGCATGGATTGTTGAATGGATGCATGAAATGCATGGATTGTTGAATGGATGCATCAATTGCATGGATTTTCCAATGGATACATGAAATGCATGGGATGTTGAATGGATGCATGAAATGCATGGATTCATGAATGGTTGCATGAAATGCGTGGATTGTTGAATGGATGCAAGAAATGTGTGGATTGCTGAATCGATGCATGAAATGCATGGATTGTTGGTTGAATGGATGCTCGAAATGAATGGATTGTTGAATGGATGCTTGAAATGCATGGATTGTTGAATGGGTGCATGAAATGCATGGATTGTTGAATGGATGCAGGATATGCATGGATTGTTGAATGGATGCATGTAATGCATGAATTGTTGAATGGATACATGTAAAGCATTGATTGTTGAATGGATGCATGTAATGCATGGATTGTTGAATGGATGCATGAAATGTATGAATTGTTGAATGGATGCATGTAATGCATGGATTGTTGAATGGATGCATGAAAGGCGTGGACTGTTGAATGAATGCAAGTAATGCATGGATTGTTGAATGGATGCAAGTAATGCATGGATTGTTGAATGGATGCATGTAATGCATGGATTGTTGAATGAATGCATGTAATGCATGGGATGTTGAATGGATGCATGAAATGCATGGATTCATGAATGGATGCATGAAATGCGTGGATTGTTGAATGGATGCATGAAATGTGTGGAGTGCTGAATCGATGCATGAAATGCGTGGACTATTGAATGGATGCATGAAATGCATGGATTGTTGAATGGATGCATGAAATGCATGGATTGTTGAATGGATGCATGAAATGAATGGATTGTTGAATGGATGCATGAAATGCATGGATTGTTGAATGGGTGCATGAAATGCATGGATTGTTGAATGGATGATTGAAATGAATGAATTGTTGAATGGATGCATGAAATGCGTGGATTGTTGAATGGATGCATGAAATGCGTGGATTGTTGAATGGATGCATGAAATGCGTGGATTGTTAAATGGATGCATGAAATGCGTGGATTGTTGAATGGAAGCATGTAATGCATGGATTATTGAATGGATGCATGTAATGCACGGATTGTTGAATGGATGCATGAAATGCGTGGGTTGTTGAATGGTTGCATCAAATTCATGGATTGTTGAATGGATGCATCAAATGCCTGGATTGTTGAATCGATGCATCAAATGCATGGATTGTTGAATCGATGCATCAAGTTCAGGAATTGTTCAATAAATGCATCACATGCATGGATTGTTGAGTGGATGCATCAAATGCATGGATTGTTGAGTGGATGCATCAAATGCATGGATTGTTAAATGGCTGCATGGAATGCATGGATTGTAGAATGGATGCATGAAATGCATGGATTGTTGAATGGATGCATGAAATGCATGGATTGTTGAATGGCTGCATTAAATGCATGGATTGTTGATTGGATGCTTGAAATGAATAGATTGTTGAATGGATGCTTGAAATGAATGGATTGTTGAATGGATGCATGAAATGCATGGATTGTTGAACAGATGCATGAAATGCATGAATTGTTGATTGGATGCATGAAATGCATGGATTGTTGAATGGATGCATGAAATGCATGGATTGTTGCATGGATGCATGAAATGCATGGATTGTTGAATGGATGCATGAAAGGCATGGATTGATTAATGAATGCATGTAATGCAAGGATTGTTGAATGGATGCATGAAATGCGTGGATTGTTGAAAGGATGCAGGAAATGCATAGATTGTTGAATGGATGCATGAAATTCGTGAATTGTTGAATGTATGCATCAAACGAATGGATTGTTGAATTGATGTATCAAATGCATGGATTGTTGAATGGATGCATGTAAGCATGGATTGTTGAATGGATGCGCATGTAAAGCATGGATTGTTGAACGGATGCATGAAATGCATGGATTGTTGAAAGGATGCATGAAATGCATGGATTGTTGAATGAATGCATGAAATGCATGGATTGTTGAATGTTAGCATGAAATGCATGGATTGTTGAATGGATGCATGAAATATATGGATTGGTGAATGGATGCATGAAATGCGTGGATTGTTGAATGGATGCATGAAATGCATTGATTGTTGAATGGATGCATGAAATGCATGGATTGTTGAATGGATGCATGAAATGCATGGATTGTTGAATGGATGCATGAAATATATGGATTGTTGAATGGATGCATGAAATGCGTGGATTGTTGAATGGATGCATGCAATGCATGGATTGTTGAATGGATGCATGAAATGCATGGATTGTTGAATGGATGCATGAAATGCGTGAATTGTTGAATGGATGCATCAGATGCATGGATTGTTGAATGGATGCATGAAATGCGTGGATTGTTGAATGGATGCATCAGATGCATGAATTGTTGAATGGATGCATGAAGTGCGTGGATTGTTGAATGGATGCATCAGATGCATGGATTGTTGAATGGATGAATGAAATGCGTGGATTGTTGAATGGATGCACCAGATGCATGGATTGTTGAATGGATGCATGAAATGCGTGGATTGTTGAATGGATGCATCAGATGCATGGATTTTTCAATGGATGCATGAAATGCATGGATTGTTGAATGGATGCTTGAAATGAACGGATTGTTGAATGGATGCATGAAATGCATGGATTGTTGAATGGATGCATAAAATGCAAGGATTGTTGAATGGATGCATGAAATGCGTGGATTGTTGAATGGATGCAAGAAATGCATTGATTGTTGAATGGATGCATGAAATGCATGGATTGCCGAATGGATGCATGAAATGCATGGATTGTTGAATGGATGCATCAAATGCATGGATTTTTCAATGGATGCATCAAATGCATGGATTTTTCAATAGATGCATCAAATGCATGGATTTTTCAATGGATGCATCAAATGATGGATTGTTGAATGGATGCATCCAATTCATGAATTCGTGATAGGATGCATCAAATGCATGGATTTTTGAATGGATGTATGAAATGCATGGATTGTTGAATGGATGCATCAAATGCATGGATTGTTGAATGAATTCATGAAATACATGGGTTGTTGAATGAATTCATGAAATACATGGATTGTTGAATGTTTGCATCAAATGCATGGATTGTTGAATGGATGCCACAAATTCATGAGTTATTGAATGGATGCATCAAATGCATGGATTGTTGAATGGATGTATCAAATGCATGGATTGTTGAAAGGATGCATGAAATGAATGGATTGTTGAATGGATGCTTGAAATGAATGGATTGTTGAATGGATGCATGTAATGCATGGATTATTGAATGGATGCATGTAATGCATGAATTGTTGAATGGATGCATGAAATGCGTGGGTTGTCGAATGAATGCATGAAATGCATGGATTGTTGAATGGATGCATGAAATGCATGGATTGTTGAATGGATGCATGTAATGCATGGGTTGATGAATGGATGCATGAAAAGCGTGGATTGTTGAATGGATGCATGGAATGCGTGGATTGTTGATTGAATTCATGAAATACATGGATTGTTGAATGTTTGCATAAAATGCATGGATTGTTGAATGAATGCATGAAATGCATGGATTGTTGAATGGATACATGAAATGCGTGGATTGTTGAATGGATGCAGGAAATTCATAAATTGTTCAATGGATGCATGAAATGCATGGATTGTTGAATTGATGCATGCAATGCGTGGATTGCCGAATGAATGCATGAAATGCATGGATTGTTGAATGAATGCATGAAATGCGTGGATTGTTGAATCGATGCATGAAATGCGTGGATTGTTGAATGGATGCATCAAATGCATGGATTGTTGAATGGATGCATCAAATGCATGGATTGTTGATTGGATTCATCAAATGCATGGATTGTTGAATTGATGCATCAAATGCATGTATTGTTGAATGGATGCATCAAATGCATGGATTGTTGATTGGATTCATCAAATGCATGGATTGTTGAATTGATTCATCAAATGCATGGATTGTTGAATGGATGCATCAAATGCATGGATTTTTCGATGGATGCATCAAATGCATAGATTTTTCAATGGATGCATCAAATGCATGGATTTTTCAATGGATGCATCAATTTCATGGATTCTTGAATGGATGCATGAAATGCATGGATTTTTTAATGGAGGCATCAAATGCATGGATTGTTGAATGGATGCATGAAATGCATGGATTGTTGAATGGATGCTTGGAATGAATGGATTGTTGAATGAATGCATGAAATACATGGATTGTTGAATATTAGCATGAAATGCATGGATTGTTGAATGGATGCATCAAATTCATGGATTCTTGAATGGATGCATCAAATGCATGGATTTTTGAATGGATGTATCAAATGCATGGATTTTTGGATGGATGCATCAATTGCATGGATTGTTGAATGGATGCATGAAATGCATGGATTGTTGAATGGATGCCTGAAATGCATGGATTGTATAATGAATGCATGTAAAGCATGGATTGTTTAATGGATGCACTAAATGCGTGGATTGTTGAATGGATGCACTAAATGCGTGGATTGTTGAATAAATGCACTAAATGCGTGGATTGTTGAATGGAT
Source organism: Morinoia aosen (assembly GCA_030386875.1). Classification (NCBI taxonomy): domain Eukaryota; kingdom Metazoa; phylum Arthropoda; class Malacostraca; order Amphipoda; family Talitridae; genus Morinoia; species Morinoia aosen. Next base: position 41,316,012 of record CM059561.1, on the reverse strand, counting down.
GCACTTAATGCGTGGATTGTTGAATGGATGCATCAAATGCATGGATTGTTAAATGGATGCATCAAATGCATGGTTTGTGTAATGGATGCATCAAATGTATGGATTGTTGAATGGATTGATGAAATGCATGGATTGTTGAATGATTGTATGTAATGCATGGATTGTTGAATGGATGCACGAAAAGCGTGGATTGTAGAATGAACGCATCAAATGCGTGGATTGTTGAATGTATGCATCAAATGATGGATTGTTGAATGGATGCATCAAATGCATGGATTGTTGAATGGATGCATCAAATTTATGGATTCTTGAATGGATGCATCAAATGCATGGATTTTTGAATGGATGTATCAAATGCATGGATTTTGAATGGATGCATCAATTGCATGGATTGTTGAATGGATGCATGAAATGCATGGATTGTTGAATGGATGCCTGAAATGAATGGATTGTTGAATGGATGCATGAAATGCATGGATTGTTGAATGGATGCTTGAAATGCGTGGATTGTTGAATGGATGCATGAAATGCGTCTATTGTTTAATGAATGCATGAAATGCGTCTATTGTTTAATGGAAGCATGTAATGCATGGATTGTTGAATAGATGCATGAAATGCATGTATTGTTAAATGGATGCATGAAATGCATGGATTGTTGAATGGATGCAAGTAATGCATGGATTGTTGAATGGATGCATGTAATGCATGGATTGTTGAATGGATGCATGTGATGCATGGATTGTGTAATGGTTGCATGTAATGCATGGATTGTTAAATGGATGCATGTAATGCATGGATTGTCGAATGGATGCATGAAATGCGTGGATTTTTAAATGGATGCATGAAAAGCGTGGATTGTTGAATGGATGCATGTAATACATGGATTGTTGAATGGATGCATGAAATGCATGAATTGTTGAATGGATGCATGTAATGCATGGATTATTGAATGGATGCATGTAATGCATGGATTGTTGAATGGATGCATGAAATGCGTGGATTGTTGAATGGGTGCATGAAATGCATGGATTGTTGAATGGATGCTTGAAATGAATGGATTGTTGAATGGATGCATGAAATGCATGGATTGTTGAATGGATGCATGAAATGCATGGATTGTTGAATGGATGCATGAAATGCATAGATTGTTGAATGGATGCTTGAAATGAATGGATTGTTGAATGGATGCTTGAAATGAATGGATTGTTGAACGGATGCTTGAAATGAATGGATTGTTGAATGAATGCATGTAATGCATGGATTTTTGAATGGATGCTCGAAATGAATGGATGGTTGAATGGATGCATGAAATGAATGGATTGTTGAACGGGTGCGTGAAATGCATGGATTGTTGAATGGATGCTTGAAATGAATGGATTGTTGAATGAATGCATGTAATGCATGGATTGTTGAATGGATGCTCGAAATGAATGGATGGTTGAATGAATGCATGAAATGAATGGATTGTTGAACGGGTGCGTGAAATGCATGGATTGTTGAACGGATGCTTGAAATGCATGGATTGTTGAATGGATGCATCAAATGCATGGATTGTTGAATGGATGCTTGAAATGAATGGATTGTTGAATGGATGCATGAAATGCATGGATTGTTGAATGGATGCATGAAATGCATGGATTGTTGAATGGATGCATGAAATGCATAGATTGTTGAATGGATGCATGAAATGCATGGATTTTTGAATGGATGCATGAAATGCATGGATTGTTGAATGGATGCTTGAAATGAATGGATTGTTGAATGGATGCATGAAATGCATGGATTGTTGAACAGGTGCGTGAAATGCATGGATTGTTGAATGGATGCTTGAAATGAATGACTTGTTGAATGGATGCACGAAATGCGTGGATTGTTGAAAGGATGCATGAAATGCGTGGATTGGTAAATGGATGCATGAAATGCGTGGATTGTTGAATGGAAGCATGTAATGCATGGATTGTTGAATGGATGCATGTAATACATGGATTGTTGAATGGATGCATGAAATGCTTGGGTTGTTGAATGGTTGCATCAAATTCATGGATTGTTGAATGGATGCATCAAATGCATGGATTTTTGAATCGATGCATCAAATGCATGGATTGTTGAATCGTTGCATCAAATTCACGAATTGTTAAATAAATGCATCACATGCATGGATTGTTGAGTGGATGCATCAAATGCATGGATTGTTGAGTGGATGCATCAAATGCATGGATTGTTCAATGGATGCATGAAATGCATGGGTTGTTGAATGGATGCATGAAATGCATGGAGTGTTGAATGGATGCATGAAATGCATGGATTGTCGAATGGATGCGTGGAATGCATGGGATGTTGAATCGATGCATGTAATGCATGGATTGTTGAATAGATGCATGTAATGCATGGATTGTTGAATGGATGCATGAAATACATGGGTTGTTGAATGGATGCATTAAATGCATGGGTTGTTGATTGGATGCTTGAAATGAATGGATTGTTGAATGGATGCATGAAATGCATGGATTGTTGAATGGATGCATGAAATGCATGGATTGTTGAATGGATGCTTGAAATGAATGGATTGTTGAATGGATGCATGAAATGCATGGATTGTTGAATGGATGCATGAAATGCATGGATTCTTGAATGGATGCTTGAAATGAATGGATTGTTGAATGGATGCATGAAATGCATGGATTGTTGAATGGATGCATGAAATGCATGGATTGTTGAATGGATGCATGAAATGCATGGATTGTTGAATGGATGCTTGAAATGAATGGATTGTTGAAAGGATGCAGGAAATGCATAGATTGTTGAATGGATGCATGAAATTCGTGAATTGTTGAATGTATGCATCAAACGAATGGATTGTTGAATTTATGCATCAAATGCTTGGATTGTTGAATGGATGCAGGAAATGCATAGTTTGTTGAATGGATGCATGAAAAGCGTGGATTGTTGAATGGATGCTTGAAATAAGTGGATTGTTGAATGGATGCATGAAAGGCATGGATTGATGAATGAATGCATGTGATGCATGGATTGTTGAATAGATGCATGTGATGCATGGATTGTTGAATGGATGCATGAAAGTCGTGGATTGTTGAATGAATGCATGAAATGCATGGATTGTTGAATGAATACATGAAATGCATGGATTGTGTAATGAATGCATGTAATGCATGGGATGTTGAATGGATGCATGTAATGCATGGATTGTGGAATGGATGCAGGAAGTGCATGGATTGTTGAATGGATGCATGAAATTCGTGGATTGTTGAATGGATGTATGTAATGCATGGATTGATGAATGAATGCATGTAATGCGTGGATTGTTGAATGGATGCATGAAATGCATGGATTGTTGAACGGATGCATGAAATTCGTGAATAGTTAAATGAATGTATTAAATACATGGATTGTTGAATGTTAGCGTGAAATACATAATGCATGGATTGTTGAATGGATGCATGAAAGGCGTGGATTGTTGAATGAATGCATGTAATGCATGGATTGTTGAATGGATGCAAGTAATGCATGGATTGTTGAATGGATGCATGTAATGCATGGATTGTTGAATGGATGCATGTAATGCATGGGATATTGAATAGATGCATGAAATGCATGGATTCATGAATGGATGCTTGAAATGCGTGGATTGTTGAATGGATGCATGAAATGTGTGGATTGCTGAATCGATGCATGAAATGCAAGGATTGTTGGTTGAATGGATGCTCGAAATGAATGGATTGTTGAAAGGATGCATGAAATGCGTTGACTGGATGCATGAAATGCATGGATTGTTGAATGGATGCATGATATGCATGGATTGTTTATTGGATGCATGTAATGCATGGATTGTTGAATGGATGCATGTAATGCATGGATTGTTGAATGGATGCATGTAATGCATGGATCGTTGAATGGATACATGTAATGCATTGATTGTTGAACGGATGCATGTAATGCATGGATTGTTGAATGGATGCATGAAATGTATGAATTGTTGAATGGATGTATGTAATGCATGCATTGTTGAATGGATGCATGAAAGGCGTGGATTGTTGAATGAATGCAAGTAATGCATGGATTGTTGAATGGATGCAAGTAATGCATGGATTGTTGAACGGATGCATGTAATGCATGGATTGTTGAATGGATGCATGTAATGCATGGGATGTTGAATGGATGCATGAAATGCATGGATTCATGAATGGATGCATGAAATGCGTGGATTGTTGAATGGATGCATGAAATGTGTGGAGTGCTGAATCGATGCATGAAATGCGTGGACTATTGAATGGATGCATGAAATGCATGGATTGTTGAATGGATGCATGAAATGCATGGATTGTTGAATGGATTCATGAAATGAATGGATTGTTGAATGGATGCATGGAATGCATGGATTGTTGAATGGGTGCATGAAATGCATGGATTGTTGAATGGATGCTTGAAATGAATGAATTGTTGAATGGATGCATGAAATGCGTGGATTGTTGAATGGATGCATGAAATGCGTGGATTGGTAAATGGATGCATAAAATGCGTGGATTGTTGAATGGAAGCATGTAATGCATGGATTGTTGAATGGATGCATGTAATGCATGGATTGTTGAATGGATGCATGAAATGCGTGGGTTGTTGAATGGTTGCATCAAATTCATGGATTGTTGAATGGATGCATCAAATGCATGGATTGTTGAATCGATGCATCAAATGCATGGATTGTTGAATCGATGCATCAAATTCACGAATTGTTAAATAAATGCATCACATGCATGGATTGTTGAGTGGATGCATCAAATGCATGGATTGTTGAGTGGATGCATCAAATGCATGGATTGTTGAGTGGATGCATCAAATGCATGGATTGTTAAATGGATGCATGAAATGCATGGATTGTTGAATGGATGCATGAAATGCATGGATTGTTGAATGGATGCATGAAATGCATGGATTGTTGAATGGCTGCATTAAATGCATGGATTGTTGATTGGATGCTTGAAATGAATAGATTGTTGAATGGTTGCTTGAAATGAATGGATTGTTGAATGGATGCATGAAATGCATGGATTGTTGAACAGATGCATGAAATGCATGGATTGTTGAATGGATGCATGAAATGCTTGGATTGTTGAAAGGGTGCAGGAAATGCATAGATTGTTGAATGGATGCATGAAATTCGTGAATTGTTGAATGTATGCATCAAACTAATGGATTGTTGAATTGATGTATCAAATGCATGGATTGTTGAATGGATGCATGTAAAGCATGGATTGTTGAATGGATGCGCATGTAAAGCTTGGATTGTTGAACGGATGCATGAAATGCATGGATTGTTGAAAGGATGCATGAAATGCATGGATTGTTGAATTGATGCATGAAATGCATGGATTGTTGAATGGATGCTCGAAATTAATGGATTGTTGAATGGGTGCAGGAAATACACGGTTTGTTGAATGGTTGCATGAAATTCGTGGATTGTTGAATGGATGCATGAAATGCATGGATTGTATAATGAATGCATGTAAAGCATGGATTGTTGAATGGACGCACTAAATGCGTGGATTGTTGAATGGATGCACTAAATGCGTGGATTGTTGAATGGATGCACTAAATGCGTGGATTGTTGAATGGATGCACTTAATGCTGGGATTGTTGAATGGATGCATCAAATGCATGGATTGTTAAATGGATGCATCAAATGCATGGTTTGTGTAATGGATGCATCAAATGCATGGATTGTTGAATGGATGGATGAAATGCATGGATTGATGAATGAATGCATGTAATGCATGGATTGTTCAATGGATGCACGAAATGCGTGGATTGTTGAATGGATGCATCAAATGCGTGGATTGTTGAATGTTAGCATGAAATGCATGGATTGTTGAATGGATGCATGAAATATATGGATTGTTGAATGGATGCATGAAATGCGTGGATTGTTGAATGGATGCATGAAATGCATGGATTGTTGAATGGATGCATGAAATGCATGGATTGTTGAATGGATGAATGAAATGCGTGGATTCTTGAATGGATGCATCGGATGCATGGATTGTTGAATGGATGCATGAAATGCGTGAATTGTTGAATGGATGCATCAGATGCATTGATTGTTGAATGGATGCATGAAATTCATGGATTGTTGAATGGATGAATGAAATGCGTGGATTCTTGAATGGATGCATCGGATGCATGGATTGTTGAATGGATGCATGAAATGCGTGGATTGTTGAATGGATGCATCAGATGCATGGATTGTTGAATGGATGCATGAAATGCGTGGATTGTTGAATGGATGCATCAGATGCATGGATTGTTGAATGGATGCATGAAATGCGTGGATTGTTGAATGGATGCATTAGATGCATGGATTGTTGAATGTATGCATGAAATGCGTGGATTGTTGAATGGATGCATCAGATGCATGGATATTTCAATGGATGCATCAAATGCATGGATTTTTCAATGGATGCATCAAATGATGGATTGTTGAATGGATGCATCAAATTCATGGATTCGTGATAGGATGCATCAAATGCATGGATTTTTGAATGGATGTATGAAATGCATGGATTGTTGAATGGATGCATCAAATGCATGGATTGTTGAATGGATGGCACAAATTCATGAGTTATTGAATGGGTGCATTAAATGCATGGATTGTTCAATGGATGTATCAAATGCATGGATTGTTGAAAGGATGCATGAAATGAATGGATTGTTGAATGGATGCTTGAAATGAATTTATTGTTGAATGGATGCATGTAATGCATGGATTGTTGAATGGATGCATGTAATGCATGGATTGTTGAATGGATGCATGTAATGCATTGATTGTTGAATGGATGCATGTAATGCATGGGTTGTTGAATGGATGCATGTAATGCATGGATTGTTGAATGGATGCATGAAATGCATGAATTATTGAATGGATGCATGTAATGCATGGATTGTTGAATGGATGCATGAAATGCGTGGGTTATCGAATGAATGCATGAAATGCATGGATTGTTGAATGGATGCATGAAATGCATGGATTGTTGAATGGATGCATGTAATGCATGGGTTGATGAATGGATGCATGAAAAGCGTGGATTGTTGAATGGATGCATGAAATGCGTGGATTGTTGATTGAATTCATGAAATACATGGATTGTTGAATGTTTGCATAAAATGCATGGGTTGTTGAATGAATGCATGAAATGCATGGATTGTTGAATGGATGCGTGAAATGCGTGGATTGTTGAAAGGATGCAGGAAATTCATAAATTGTTCAATGGCTGCATGTAATGCATGGATTGTTGAATGGATGCATGCAATGCGTGGATTGTCGAATGAATGCATGAAATGCATGGATTGTTGAATGAATGCATGAAATGCGTGGATTGTTGAATCGATGCATGAAATGCGTGGATTGTTGAATGGATACATCAAATGCATGGATTTTTCAATGGATGCATCAAATGCATGGATTTTTCAATGGATGCCTCAAATGCATGGATTTTTCAATGGATGCATCAAATGATGGATTGTTGAATGAATGCATCAAATTCATGGATTCATGAATGGAAGCATCAAATGCATGGATTTTTGAATGGATTTATGAAATGCATGGATTGTTGAATGGATGCATCAAATGCATGGATTGTTGAATGAATTCATGAAATACATGGATTGTTGAATGAATTCATGAAATACATGAATTGTTGAATGTTTGCATCAAATGCATGGATTGTTGAATGGATGCCACAAATTCATGAGTTATTGAATGGATGCATCAAATGCATGGATTGTTGTATGGATGTATCAAATGCATGGATTGTTGAAAGGATGCATGAAATGAATGGATTGTTGAATGGATGCTTGATATGAATGGATTGTTGAATGGATGCATGTAATGCATGGATTGTTGAATGGATGCATGTAATGCATGGATTGATGAATGGATGCATGTAATGCATGGATTGTTGAATGGATGCATGAAATGCATGAATTGTTGAATGGATGCATGTAATGCATGGATTGTTGAATGGATGCATGTAATGCATGGATTGTTGAATGGATGCATGTAATGCATGGATTGTTGAATGGATGCATGAAATGCATGAATTGTTGAATGGATGCATGTAATGCATGGATTGTTGAATGGATGCATGAAATGCGTGGATTGTCGAATGAATGCATGAAATGCATGGATTGTTGAATGGATGCATGAAATGCGTGGATTGTAGAATGGATGCAGGAAGTGCATGGATTGTTGAATGGATGCATGAAATTCGTGGATTGTTGAATGAATGCTTGAAATGCATGGATTGTGGAATGGATGCATGTAATGCATGGATTGTTGAATGGATGCATGAAATGCGTGGATTGTCGAATGAATGCATGAAATGCATGGATTGTTGAATGAATGCATGAAATACGTGGATTGTTGAATCGATGCATGATATGCGTGGATTGTTGAATGGATGCATCAAATGCATGGATTGTTGAATGGATGCATCAAATGCATGGATTGTTGATTGGATTCATCAAATGCATGGATTGTTGAATTGATGCATCAAATGCATGGATTGTTGATTGGATTCATCAAATGCATGGATTGTTGAATTGATGCATCAAATGCATGGATTGTTGAAAGGATGCATCAAATGCATGGATTGTTGATTGGATTCATCAAATGCATGGATTGTTGAATTGATGCATCAAATGTATGTATTGTTGAATGAATGTAGCATATGTAGGGATTGTTGAATGGATGTAACAAATGCATGGATTGTTGAAAGGACGCATGAAATGCATGGATTTTTGATTGGATGCTCGAAATGAATGGATTGTTGTATGGATGCAGGAAATGCATGGTTTGTTGAATGGATGCATGAAATTCGTGGATTGTTTAATGGATGCATGAAATGCATGGATTGTTGAATGAATGCATGTAATGCATGGATTGTTGAAAGGATGCATGAAATACGTGGATTGTTGATTGGATGGATGAAATGCATGGATTGTTGAATAAATGCATGAAATGCATGGATTGTTGAATGAATGCACGAAATGCGTGGATTGTTGAATGAATGCATGAAATGCATGGAGTGTGGAATGGATGCATGAAATTCATGGATTGTTGGATGGATGCGTGAAATTCATGGACTAATGAATAGATGCATGAAATGCATGGAATGTTGAGTGGTTGCATGAAATTCGGGGATTGTTGAATGAATGCATGAAATGCATGGATTGTTGAATGGATGCATGAAATTCATGGATTGTTGAATGGATGCGTGAAATTCATGGACTGTTGAATAGATGCATGAAATGCTGGGATTGTTGAATGGATGCATGAAATTCATGGACTGTTGAATAGATGCATGAAATGCATGGATTGTTGAATGGATGCATGAAAAGCATGGGATGTTGAATGGATGAATGAAATGCATGGATTGTTGAATGGATGCATGAAATGCGTGGATTGTTGAATGGATGCTTGATATGCGTGGATTGTTGAAAGGATGGATGCATGAAATGTGTGGATTGTTGAATGAATGCATGAAATGCATGGATTGTTGAATGTTAGCATGAAATGCATGGATTGTTGAATGGATGCATGAAATACATGGATTTATGAATGGATGCATGAAATGCGTGGATTTTTGAATGGATGCATCAAATGCATGGATTGTTGAATGGATTCATCAAATGCATGGTTTTTTCAATGGATGCATCAAATGCATGGATTTTTCAATGAATGCATTAAATGCATGGATTGTTGAATGAAAGCATCAAATTCATGGATTCTTGAATGGATGCATCAAATGCATGGATTGTTGAATGGATGCTTGAAATGAATGGGTTGTTGAATGGATGCATGAAATGCATGGATTGTTGAATGGATTCATGAAATGAATGGATTGTTGAATGGATGCATGAAATACGTGGATTGTTGAATGTATGCATCAATTGCATGGATTTTTGAATTGGTGCATCAAATGCATGGATTGTTGAATGGATGCATGAAATGCGTGGATTGTTGAGAGGATGCATGAAAACCGTTTATTGTTGAATGAATGCATGAATTGCGTGGATTGTTGAATGAATGCATGAATTGCATGGATTGTTGAATGGATGCATGAAATGCATGGATTGTTGAATGGATGCATCAAATGCATGGATTTTCCAATGGATGCATGAAATGCATGGGATGTTGAATGGATGCATGAAATGCATGGATTCATGAATGGTTGCATGAAATGCGTGGATTGTTGAATGGATGCAAGAAATGTGTGGATTGCTGAATCGATGCATGAAATGCATGGATTGTTGGTTGAATGGATGCTCGAAATGAATGGATTGTTGAATGGATGCTTGAAATGCATGGATTGTTGAATGGGTGCATGAAATGCATGGATTGTTGAATGGATGCAGGATATGCATGGATTGTTACATGGATGCATGTAATGCATGGATTGTTGAATGGATACATGTAAAGCATTGATTGTTGAATGGATGCATGAAATGCATGGATTGTTGAATGGATGCATGTAATGCATGGATTGTTGAATGGATGCATGAAATGTATGAATTGTTGAATGGATGCATGTAATGCATGGATTGTTGAATGGATGCAAGTAATGCATGGATTGTTGAATGGATGCATGTAATGCATGGATTGATGAATGGATGCATGTAATGCATGGATTGTTGAATGGATGCATGAAATGTATGAATTGTTGAATGGATGCATGTAATGCATGGATTGTTGAATAGATGCATCTAATGCATGGATTGTTGAATAAATGCATGTAATGTATGAATTGTTGAATGGATGCATGTAATGCATGGATTGTTGAATGGATGCATGAAATGTATGAATTGTTGAATGGATGCATGTAATGCATGGATTGTTGAATGGATGCAAGTTATGCATGGATTGTTGAATGGATGCATGTTATGCATGGATTGTTGAATGGATGCATGTAATGCATGGATTGTTGAATGGATGCATGAAATGTGTGGAGTGCTGAATCGATGCATGAAATGCGTGGACTATTGAATGGATGCATGAAATGCATGGATTGTTGAATGGATGCATGAAATGCATGGATTGTTGAATGGATGCATGAAATGAATGGTTTGTTGAATGGATGCATGAAATGCATGGATTGTTGAATGGGTGCATGAAATGTATGGATTGTTGAATGGATGATTGAAATGAATGAATTGTTGAATGGATGCATGAAATGCGTGGATTGTTGAATGGATGCATGAAATGCGTGGATTGTTGAATGGATGCATGAAATGCGTGGATTGTTAAATGGATGCATGAAATGCGTGGATTGTTGAATGGAAGCATGTAATGCATGGATTATTGAATGGATGCATGTAATGCATGGATTGTTGAATGGATGCATGAAATGCGTGGGTTGTTGAATGGTTGCATCAAATTCATGGATTGTTGAATGGATGCATCAAATGCCTGGATTATTGAATCGATGCATCAAATGCATGGATTGTTGAATCGATGCATCAAGTTCAGGAATTGTTCAATAAATGCATCACATGCATGGATTGTTGAGTGGATGCATCAAATGCATGGATTGTTGAGTGGATGCATCAAATGCATGTATTGTTAAATGGATGCATGAAATGCATGGATTGTTGAATGGATGCATGAAATGCATGGATTGTTGAATGGATGCATGAAATGCATGGATTGTTGAATGGCTGCATTAGATGCATGGATTGTTGATTGGATGCTTGAAATGAATAGATTGTTGAATGGATGCTTGAAATGAATGGATTGTTGAATGGATGCATGAAATGCATAGATTGTTGAACAGATGCATGAAATGCATGAATTGTTGATTGGATGCATGAAATGCATGGATTGTTGAATGGATGCATGAAATGCATGGATTGTTGCATGGATGCATGAAATGCATGGATTGTTGAATGGATGCATGAAAGGCATGGATTGATGAATGAATGCATGTAATGCATGGATTGTTGAATGGATGCATGAAATGCGTGGATTGTTGAAGGGATGCAGGAAATGCATAGATTGTTGAATGGATGCATGATATTCGTGAATTGTTGAATGTATGCATCAAACGAATGGATTGTTGAATTGATGTATCAAATGCATGGATTGTTGAATGGATGCATGTAAGCATGGATTGTTGAATGGATGCGCATGTAAAGCATGGATTGTTGAACGGATGCATGAAATGCATGGATTGTTGAAAGGATGCATGAAATGCATGGATTGTTGAATGGATGCATGAAATGCATGGATTGTTGAATGTTAGCATGAAATGCATGGATTGTTGAATGGATGCATGAAATATATGGATTGTTGAATGGATGCATGAAATGCGTGGATTGTTGAATGGATGCATGAAATGCATTGATTGTTGAATGGATGCATGAAATGCATGGATTGTTGAATGGATGCATGAAATGCATGGATTGTTGAATGGATGCATGAAATATATGGATTGTTGAATGGATGCATGAAATGCGTGGATTGTTGAATGGATGCATGAAATGCATGGATTGTTGAATGGATGCATGAAATGCATGGATTGTTGAATGGATGCATGAAATGCGTGGATTGTTGAATGGATGCATCAGATGCATGGATTGTTGAATGGATGCATGAAATGCGTGGATTGTTGAATGGATGCATCAGATGCATGGATTGTTGAATGGATGCATGCAATGCGTGGATTGTTGAATGGATGCATCAGATGCATGGATTGTTGAATGGATGCATGAAATGCGTGGATTGTTGAATGGATGCATCAGATGCATGGATTGTTGAATGGATGCATGAAATGCGTGGATTGTTGAATGGATGCATCAGATGCATGGATTTTTCAATGGATGCATGAAACGCATGGATTGTTGAATGGATGCTTGAAATGAACGGATTGTTCAATGGATGCATGAAATGCATGGATTGTTGAATGGATGCATGAAATGCATGGATTTTTGAAAGGATGCTTGAAATGCATGGATTGTTGAATGGATGCATGAAATGCGTGGATTGTTGAATGTATGCATCAATTGCATGGATTTTTGAATTGGTGCATCAAATGCATGGATTGTTGAATGGATGCCACAAATTCATGAGTTATTGAATGGATGCATCAAATGCATGGATTGTTGAATGTTAGCATGAAATGCATGGATTGTTGAATGGATGCATGAAATATATGGATTGTTGAATGGATGCATGAAATGCGTGGATTGTTGAATGGATGCATGAAATGCATTGATTGTTGAATGGATGCATGAAATGCAAGGATTGTTGAATGGATGCATGAAATGCATGGATTGTTGAATGGATGCATGAAATATATGGATTGTTGAATGGATGCATGAAATGCGTGGATTGTTGAATGGATGCATGAAATGCATGGATTGTTGAATGGATGCATGAAATGCATGGATTGTTGAATGGATGCAGAAATGCGTGGATTGTTGAATGGATGCATCAGATGCATGGATTGTTGAATGGATGCATGAAATGCGTGGATTGTTGAATGGATGCATCAGATGCATGGATTGTTGAATGGATGCATGAAATGTGTGGATTGTTGAATGGATGCATCAGATGCATGGATTGTTGAATGGATGCATGAAATGCGTGGATTGTTGAATGGATGCATCAGATGCATGGATTGTTGAATGGATGCATGAAATGCGTGGATTGTTGAATGGATGCATCAGATGCATGGATTTTTCAATGGATGCATGAAATGCATGGATTGTTGAATGGATGCTTGAAATGAACGGATTGTTGAATGGATGCATGAAATGCATGGATTTTTGAACGGATGTATGAAATGCATGGATTGTTGAATGGATGCATAAAATGCATGGATTGTTGAATGAATTCATGAAATACATGGGTTGTTGAATGAATTCATGAAATACATGGATTGTTGAATGTTTGCATCAAATGCATGGATTGTTGAATGGATGCCACAAATTCATGAGTTATTGAATGGATGCATCAAATGCATGGATTGTTGAATGGATGTATCAAATGCATGGATTGTTGAAAGGATGCATTAAATGAATGGAATGTTGAATGGATGCTTGAAATGAATGGATTGTTGAATGGATGCATGTAATGCATGGATTATTGAATGGATGCATGTAATGCATGGATTGTTGAATGGATGCATGTAATGCATTGATTGTTGAATGGATGCATGTAATGCATGGGTTGTTGAATGGATGCATGTAATGCATGGATTGTTGAATGGATGCATGAAATGCATGAATTGTTGAATGGATGCATGTAATGCATGGATTGTTGAATGGATGCATGAAATGCGTGGATTGTCGAAGGAATGCATGAAATGCATGGATTGTTGAATAGATGCATGAAATGCATGGATTGTTGAATAGATGCATGTAATGCATGGGTTGATGAATGGATGCATGAAAAGCGTGGATTGTTGAATGGATGCATGAAATGCGTGGATTGTTGATTGAATTCATGAAATACATGGATTGTTGAAGCTTTGCATAAAATGCATGGATTGTTGAATGAATGCATGAAATGCATGGATTGTTGAATGGATGCATGAAATGCGTGGATTGTTGAATGGATGCAGGAAATTCATAAATTGTTCAATTGATGCATATAATGCATGGATTGTTGAATGGATGCATGCAATGCGTGGATTGTCGAATGAATGCATGAAATGCATGGATTGTTGAATGAATGCATGAAATGCGTGGATTGTTGAATCGATGCATGAAATGCGTGGATTGTTGAATGGATGAATCAAATGCATGGATTGTTGAATGGATGCATCAAATGCATGGATTGTTGATTGGATTCATCAAATGCATGGATTGTTGAATTGATGCATCAAATGCATGTATTGTTGAATGGATGCATCAAATGCATGGATTGTTGATTGGATTCATCAAATGCATGGATTGTTGAATTGATGCATCAAATGCATGGATTGTTGAATGGATGCATCAAATGCATGGATTTTTCGATGGATGCATCAAATGCATGGATTTTTCAATGGATGCATCAAATGCATGGATTTTTCAATGGATGCATCAATTTCATGGATTCTTGAATGGATGCATCAAATGCATGGATTTTTGATGGATGCATCAAATGCATGGATTGATAAATGGATGCATGAAATGCATGGATTGTTGAATGGATGCATGAAATGCATGGATTGTTGAATGGATGCATGAAATGAATGGATTGTTGAATGGATTCTTGGGATGAATGGATTGTTGAATGGATGCATGAAATGCGTGGATTGTTGAATGAATGCATGAAATACATGGATTGTTGAATGTTAGCATGAAATGCATGGATTGTTGTATGGATGCATGAAATATATGGATTGTTGAATGGATGCATGAAATGCGTGGTGTTGGGAAATACTTTCGGAAACAAATTTTGGAAATACTTTACTCGGGGAAATACTTAACGTTGGGGAAATACACGTGTGTTTTATTAGGTATTGGAATTTCAGCCAGTTAAAACAAGCACCGGTGCTGCGCAGCCAGCACAGGCGAGGGGCAGATACGAAACACACGCAGTCACACACATACACGCACATCGACACACTCACGAACACACACACAGACGTAGGCGTTAGTGGCTGAGCGGGTAGCGCGAGGGCAGATTCGAAAGAAGAAGGAGTAAGGCTTAGCAGAGAGCGGCACCTGCTACACCAATGGTGTGCCCTCTAAGGAATCACGTGTTTGAGGTGTCGAGCGCGATCCAATCAGAGATAGAAACTTCACAACCGGCAAGCGTTCAACGAATTAGAATAGAGTGGCTCTCTCTGTAGCTGGGAAGGTTCGAGAAGAGTCTGGAAAAGAAAACAAGCGAGAGTATATAAGCGGCGAACAAGTACATTAGGGAGGATTCTAACTTGGTTACACGACGAGAGAAGGTCTTTTTGGTGCACGTTTTCGGGGATCCGGCTCCGCCGAGATCCCCTTGGATCTGCTACTCGAGAAAAGCATCGCGAAGTGCCCCTATACAGTGCTCCTTCGAATCTCCAAAAGTTAGCAACGGACCCAGCAGACACGGAAGTACCACCGACATCAAATTCCGCTTGATACGCAACAACGTCGGAGTCTGCAACGATAACACAAGTCGTGAGTACTGCACGGTCGAGCGCCTGGTACTCGGAGCATCTGAGATCTTAGGCGCCGGTCTACGACTGCGATGGAGCACGTAATCAGGAGACACGGAAGTACCACCGACATCAAATTCCGCTTGATACGCAACAACGTCGGAGTCTGCAACGATAACACGAGTCGCGAGTCCTGCACGGGCGAGCGCCGGGTACTCGGAGCATCTGAGATCTTGAGCGCCGGCATACGACTACGATGGAGCAGCCGCGACAAGTGAGCCTGATGGCGGTTAATCTTCAAAAGTGACGGAAAGAAATGTAGGGTGGTGCCGGAAAATCACCGCCGAAGAGTTCAATGTGTATTATTGAGAAGTTTGGAAAGAGTGATCCACAGTTAAATTAGAGTGCAAAGTAGTTCACGGAACGCGGCATTCAAAGCGGCGCGCAATGTATAAATATGGATTTGTGTTTCCTACTGTGGTGGTGTGCTCTTGGCAAGGAGGATGTGTTTCGGTCACAAAGCAAGAGTTAGAGGGTACGTAACCCGAAGCGTTTATTAAATTTTGAACAACTTGTGGTAAGCAAAGTTCTTTGATGTTTTATGTTGCATTATTCCAAATGTTTCGTGTTCATGCTAGCCCATTCCCCGACTATGTTTCCTGATTTTTGCACAGTGCGGAAGGTTATTTTTGTCGTAACCCGAAAATTGTTGTGCTAGCGTTCATTGTAATAAGGAGAGTAGATGTCCCGTTCTTTGTGTGGCTCATTACGTAGCTCATGTTAGCGCGTTCATTTGGTGCTCAGGTTGGCCAGTCGGGCCGCCACGAAGCGTGCACAAAGCACGATTTATGGCAGTCATCGGCCTAGACAGCCAAGGTGTGGTTTCCGTATTGTGTCGTGTGGGATTGCCATGCCGTTAAATTCATGCGCTTGTTGCTATAACATTTCCCTGTGCTTTAATCATTGCATTGAAATATTTTGTGTGTCCTATTCAAATCCACGTGTTTCCAAATAAATTCATGTAAATCTTAATAACTCTTTTATTCTCCATGTCTGGTATGCAGGTGTACGCAAGCATAAAGGATAATACTTTAACATGTTTGGGGGTTGAGACTCCCCCTGCGTGCGTGATTAGTAACCCTTTTCACGTATCGCGACAGGGAAAATATCAATTTTCCTAGGCAAGCGTACTGTCTGTATATCAGCTTGGAAATTTTTTTTTATTATTTTCAGTTGTCTAAAAATATCTGTTCCTTTTTTTTAATTCAGTCAAATAGTCGCTCGATAATTAAGCAGAATTTTCTGCAAATACAATTCATCCGTGTCATTTCGTGGGCATTCCAATTTGGAGTAAAAATTCTAACGTAGAGAGCGGTGCCGTGGGCGTGCTGTACCGACGCCTAACGCCGGTCGCGCAGTTGGAGGACGGAGTAATAAAATTTGAGATTCTGGCAGCTGCAGTCGAACCATTTTCTGAGCGCCTTATTTGAAGTGTACGTGACTGTGTGTGATCCATGGCCATTAATTTTCGAAATGCTGCGAGAAATTTATACCTTCTGGAATCTTTGCTCATTTTTTTTTGTGCCGCTAAGTTTATTGAGTTAATATTGTCTGAAGGAATATTGCATCAAAGTTCAACTTACTCTATCTTCTTGATAATGTGTTCGATGAAATTTTTCTTGAGTGCTGAATTTTTGGTAGAATCTTTCTATGATCTGTACCATTATTAGATGTAACTGAATTTAGGTGTGAAGCATTGGCTGTGGAAAATGACGCATTAACTTCAGCAAACACCGCCTTAGCACAAGTGAATCTTCGAGACAAGTTTACATTTTTCGGGCTTTGAGACATTTTAGTAATTAATCTAGTTGGAATTGTTATTTTTAAAGGATACCTCACTTATAAATAATTTGCAAATTTTTTTTTTGGCCTCGTTTGTGTCAAGCTTCTCCAATCAGCTTTAGCAACATGATTAATATTGGATTCGAGGCGTTTGAGCATTTAATTTATGATAAGTAACATATGCTGAATTTGAATTGAATGTTTCCAGGATGTATCGATCCATTACAATTCACCGACTGACATGTTGAGAGCAATGGATCCCTATTTTTATACGTTAAATTTCAGCAGTCACCGCCCTATATCAGTTGAACCATTGAAATGAATTTTAATTTTTCTTAGTGGGCAGGGATAGCTAATGACTGTACAAGTCAAATTTCATATTGTGACCAGTTCAAATTATGTGGTGAAAATGCTTGAGGTTTTGTGTAACTCAGAGTCAGACAATTCCTTTCAAACCAGCTTTGGCGATATGATCCACAGTTTCATTCATTAAAATCCGAGTATTTAATTGTGATGATAAAAACAAAATTTTTCTGAGATATGGTGACGAAGTTTTTGAGAATAAATTTCCCTGCCATCAAATGTGCGGTAAAATTTTTTTTTTTTGTTGCAAATTGTTGAATGAATTAAGTGACGGTGCTTAGGATAAAAAATTAAATGTAGTGTTTTAAAGTAAGTGATAATTTTCAACGATGCTGCACTTGCAATTCATTTCATTTTATTCTGCAGTCGGAGAACAACAGTTGAATGCCAGTATGATGAGAATATAATTAGCACGAATTGAACTAATGGAATCCGATGCATTTGCTAAGCGAGTATTCGTGCAGAGCTTTGTCTTGAATATGTATTTCATAAATTTTCAGTATGCTGTTTCCTTATTGAATGATTTCAGGATTTGTCACCTGTTAATGCTCATTAGTTTTATGTGTAGAACGATGGGCCGGATGTATTCCTATATTTTTAAAGTTGAAACCGACTTACATCACTTGAAAATTTGAATAAATTTTGCATTTTTTTACCCGTTGAGGAGAGAGTATTTAAAGTAGAATGGTTGAAGTCTTCTGCCAAATAATCATGGGATAATTTGAAAAATGAATTTTGTGCCTGCTGTCAAATGCAAAGTAAATTAAATTTTTCATGCCGGTGTCTGATGGAAGCTGAGTCAGTGACGGTGCCTAGAATAATAAATTTTAATGAAGTGTACTCGGTTCCTCTATGAGAGTGTGTTGCATCTTCTGAAAAGGCCACGCAGCCAATTCTTGGATAAATTTAGTTACTTAGAGATAAAATATCGCCACACACGTGACCAGTAAAGTAAAAATCATTTGTTGAATTTCAGCATTTATAACAATTTCATGCAAGACTGCAGTGTTCAAGAGTGAGAAGTGAATATTGCTTTTTCTGAGCTGTTGCTGAATTCGATTGTTTCAAAGTAATTTGTTTTGTTATTCTTCTCAAATTCCGTGGACATGAAACCTTAGAGCGTCATACCACTATTCATATAAAGTCCTTGGAAAATATAATTTTTTTTGTCGAGTGTTTGGCGAATAAATTTAGTGTGCTTCAATCTCAGCTCCATGGGTGGGTTGAAACTCTATTAATAATTAAGTATACGTAGTTTTAGGAAAGGAACACGTGGGGTGCAGACACATTTTGCCTATTCAGTTTCATGCCACCAATGAATAATTTTTTCTTTTTGAAGTGTGCGTTAATGAAAAATTGTGTATTTTTCTTCAAGTCGTTGGTTGTGTAAGGGAACGTTCAAATTATACTCATGTGAGAGGTGCAAATTGTGTCTTACTGACACCGAATTCTACTACAACGAAAGAGATAGAGTTGTGTAGATTTTGCAGAAATACTACGCAATTTCTCGAGTCGGATTCAACTTCGTATTTTATCGCAAAGTAAAGTATTGCCTTGTGTGAGAGATGAATATTTCCTGCGTACGCCTGGGATTATTGTCTCCCTAAACAGGAAATTTACTTGTAGTATAAAGGTAATTTGCCTGGTGTTTACATATAAATTTATCCCTGAACATCCCTGAGAATTCTTCAGAATATTTTTGGATTTTTATAATGGATTCCTAGTATTTGTCTAAGCATTCTCTCTCGTTCGTGCGCGGATTTTGGACAGGTTCGTACGAGGTAGCTTTGCCTGATCAACAAAGTGACTCAAGCGTACCGTCTGAGGTTTGGGCACGAGATTGAGGGAGCGGGAGCATACGACAATGCTTTGAATGTTGAATGTTAACATGATGAAGCAGTAACTTTAAACAAATTGTGTGGACCGTTTCGTCAGTAATTGAAATTAAATCGTTAATTGATGGCGAGAGTAGGTTTGCATAATTATGATGTACTTATCAACTTCATTAGGATATGTTCATTTTCTACAACGAAAATGCTCAATATTTCGAGATGGAGTGTAATTTCTGCAGACGCATTGATTATAGCGTAAAAATTGAAAATGAATTACGACTGGAATGTACAAGTGAAATCTTCATTGAGAATGTATGTAAGAGATGTACACCGTGCAGCAGAGAGCCTCTGCCGGAATTTTATTGCTTTACGGATAGCACAAGCAATTAAGAAATTGTGGCGGTACGTTCAAGCTGATGTGGTTAAAACTCTAGTGTAGTATTACGGAACGCAAGAATGTAGGATGTTGTGAGAACATGGAAGAATGTATATGGTATCAGTAGCATTGAAGTAAATGCGTTTAAGAAAATGATATCATTGAATAACAATTGTACAACTCAAAGTCTGAGAATTAGGTTAATAATCATGTTTTTTTCATTTTGTGTGTGTTATCAGGATGTTAGATCATCAGAACGGCTGTTCTCAGCAAAAGTATGATGTAAAGTCTAACAGAGTGATGACACACTGTGTATTCATGAGTACATTAAGTGCGTTAGGGATTTCAGCCTGTTTGGCAAATCTCCCGATTTGGTGTACAATATTTGTGTGAATGTTTATATAATCTTGCGGCAATGTGGAATCATTTAAATGTGCTGCACTGTCTCTGGGGCTGAGAATCGGATAAAATTTTGTGTCGTATCTATTTTTGCATTTTTGTGTCAGTGTTATCACAATGTCAAATCGTCTGTAGAGCCTTTCGGCGTAGTAAGATGTAAAGTTTGACGGGTTGGTAACACTACATTTTGTCTATTTTTGCATTTCTTTGTATGTCGGTATTGTTAGAATGTCGGATCGCTAGAAAAGCCTTCGCGGCCGAGTATAACGTAAAGTCCGATGAGCTGATAGTACCCAATTCATGTGTAATTTTTCTCTTGTATGTCGGTATTGTTAGAATGTCGGATCGCTAGAAAAGCCTTCGCGGCCGAGTATAACGCAAAGTCCGATAACCTGATAGTACCCAATGTATGTGTAATTTTTTTTCTGGTGTGTCGGTGTTGGCATAATGTCTGATCGCTAGAAAAGCCTTCGCGGCAGAGTATAATGTAAAGTTGGACGCCTTGACAATACCCAATGTATATGTGTTTTTTTTGGTGCGGATGCGGGAATTCGACCTGCCTGGTGATTTTCCTGCTCTTTCGTACCTTATGTGTAAGAATGTTCATATAGTCTTGTGCCAAGGTAATCGACGCCTACGATTGAAAAATGGGGCTGGTCGTAAGTTACTGGAATGAGATGTATTATTTTCTTCGAAATATTTAGGTGACTTTACCGATTAGTAACACCGTCGAACGAATTTCGGCTTTGTCTAGAGTTGGTTGAGGATACCGGAAAGTAACTATTTTATGTTTGTATGTAGGAATTCTTCGTGTAGCTCACGTCCGCCTCACTCAAGGCAGATTTTGAAGAAAACCGAGGAACGATTCTTACGTTGAGCAACCATGTAATGCGCTGTCTCTCGATTACCAAGTAACCATGTTAGACAATTAAACGCGTATTTACGGAAGTTGATCTTAGCACTATAACGCGAACTTAAGGGGTTGATGTCATGCTAGTCGACGAGCTGACTGAGAACAAAACCTGAAGGTCTTCGCAAATAAATGTGCTTCATTTTCTACAATTATAATGAAAGAGCTTATGAGCTCCAACGTGGGAGTCCTACGCGTATCGACGCAGTAATCTACAGAATTTGTCCGCGATTTTACGCAACGAGGATCTACGGAATTTTCCACGAGTTCACGTGACGCCAAGGATGAATTTTTTTAATGGAAAAGCTTCAGTAACTTCGATTCTCAGCAGGGGGCCCTCCCCAGGATCAGTAGCAAGCCCAGGATCAGTAGCAAGCCCAGGATCAGTAGCAAGCCCAGGATCAGTAGCAAGCCCAGGATCAGTAGCAAGCCCAGGATCAGTAGCAAGCCCAGGATCAGTAGCAAGCCCAGGATCAGTAGCAAGCCGAGGATCAGTAGCAAACCGAGGAGTAGCACGTCACAGGAACAACAACAACAAGCTGTACCTAGGCTCGCAGGAGGAGCAACAGCAAGTTTTTGTTGCAAGAAATACGTGTACTCTGAATCACAGGATGAAATGATAATTATGAGGAAGAAAACTTGAGGTTGGAAAATTACCTCCATTTGCGATTTTAATTGTTAGGTGGATTGAAAGCTGAAAGGATGTCTCTGCTTGTAACAAATTCGCCGATTTTTCGATCTCTAATTGATATGTTTATCTATGTCGATGAATTGCCGAGAGCAAGTCGAGAATAATATGTCGTGTGTGTTTTATTTTATGCGTTGAAGTGTCCGATTTATGCGTTATCTTTGATGTGTTCTTTTCTCCTTGCGTTCTATAATGATGTGTATAAGAAATGTGCGTTTCAAGTATTAGGTGTGTGTCAGGTATTAATGAACTTTTTATAAATGCGTCAACATCGGCGTAAATCATGAGGTGATATGTAGGGATATTTTGATGTCGGGAAGAGCGAGGGGATTGAATAAGGGGGGGCGAATATTTTCTAAATTTTTAACGTAAGGGGTACGTCACGGTTATAATTTAAATTAACGGATGAAAATTTGCACCAACTTTGCAAGTTGGCACAAATTTTTCTGGGGCGATGCGGGTATTGTTGGGAAATACTTTCGGAAACAAATTTTGGAAATACTTTACTCGGGGAAATACTTAACGTTGGGGAAATACACGTGTGTTTTATTAGGTATTGGAATTTCAGCCAGTTAAAACAAGCACCGGTGCTGCGCAGCCAGCACAGGCGAGGGGCAGATACGAAACACACGCAGTCACACACATACACGCACATCGACACACTCACGAACACACACACAGACGTAGGCGTTAGTGGCTGAGCGGGTAGCGCGAGGGCAGATTCGAAAGAAGAAGGAGTAAGGCTTAGCAGAGAGCGGCACCTGCTACACCAATGGTGTGCCCTCTAAGGAATCACGTGTTTGAGGTGTCGAGCGCGATCCAATCAGAGATAGAAACTTCACAACCGGCAAGCGTTCAACGAATTAGAATAGAGTGGCTCTCTCTGTAGCTGGGAAGGTTCGAGAAGAGTCTGGAAAAGAAAACAAGCGAGAGTATATAAGCGGCGAACAAGTACATTAGGGAGGATTCTAACTTGGTTACACGACGAGAGAAAGTCTTTTTGGTGCACGTTTTTCGGGGATCCGGCTCCGCCGAGATCCCCTTGGATCTGCTACTCGAGAAAAGCATCGCGAAGTGCCCCTATACAGTGCTCCTTCGAATCTCCAAAAGTTAGCAACGGACCCAGCAGACACGGAAGTACCACCGACATCAAATTCCGCTTGATACGCAACAACGTCGGAGTCTGCAACGATAACACAAGTCGTGAGTACTGCACGGTCGAGCGCCTGGTACTCGGAGCATCTGAGATCTTAGGCGCCGGTCTACGACTGCGATGGAGCACGTAATCAGGAGACACGGAAGTACCACCGACATCAAATTCCGCTTGATACGCAACAACGTCGGAGTCTGCAACGATAACACGAGTCGCGAGTCCTGCACGGGCGAGCGCCGGGTACTCGGAGCATCTGAGATCTTGAGCGCCGGCATACGACTACGATGGAGCAGCCGCGACAAGTGAGCCTGATGGCGGTTAATCTTCAAAAGTGACGGAAAGAAATGTAGGGTGGTGCCGGAAAATCACCGCCGAAGAGTTAAATGTGTATTATTGAGAAGTTTGGAAAGAGTGATCCACAGTTAAATTAGAGTGCAAAGTAGTTCACGGAACGCGGCATTCAAAGCGGCGCGCAATGTATAAATATGGATTTGTGTTTCCTACTGTGGTGGTGTGCTCTTGGCAAGGAGGATGTGTTTCGGTCACAAAGCAAGAGTTAGAGGGTACGTAACCCGAAGCGTTTATTAAATTTTGAACAACTTGTGGTAAGCAAAGTTCTTTGATGTTTTATGTTGCATTATTCCAAATGTTTCGTGTTCATGCTAGCCCATTCCCCGACTATGTTTCCTGATTTTTGCACAGTGCGGAAGGTTATTTTTGTCGTAACCCGAAAATTGTTGTGCTAGCGTTCATTGTAATAAGGAGAGTAGATGTCCCGTTCTTTGTGTGGCTCATTACGTAGCTCATGTTAGTGCGTTCATTTGGTGCTCAGGTTGGCCAGTCGGGCCGCCACGAAGCGTGCACAAAGCACGATTTATGGCAGTCATCGGCCTAGACAGCCAAGGTGTGGTTTCCGTATTGTGTCGTGTGGGATTGCCATGCCGTTAAATTCATGCGCTTGTTGCTATAACATTTCCCTGTGCTTTAATCATTGCATTGAAATATTTTGTGTGTCCTATTCAAATCCACGTGTTTCCAAATAAATTCATGTAAATCTTAATAACTCTTTTATTCTCCATGTCTGGTATGCAGGTGTACGCAAGCATAAAGGATAATACTTTAACATGTTTGGGGGTTGAGACTCCCCCTGCGTGCGTGATTAGTAACCCTTTTCACGTATCGCGACAGTGGATTGTTGAATGGATGCATGAAATGCATGGATTGTTGAATGGATGCATGAAATGCATGGATTGTTGAATGGATGCATGAAATGCGTGGATTGTTGAATGGATGCATCAGATGCATGGATTGTTGAATGGATGCATCAAATGCTTGGATTTTTCAATGGATGCATAAAATGCATGGATTTTCAATTGATGCATCAAATGCATGGATTGTTGAATTGATGCATCAAATGCATGGATTGTTGAATGGATGCATCAAATTCATGGATTCTTGAATGGATGCATCAAATGCATGGATTTTTGAATGGATGTATCAAATGCATGGATTTTTGAATGGATGCATCAATTGCATGGATTGTTGAATGGATGCATGAAATGCATGGATTGTTGAATGGATGCCTGAAATGAATGGATTGTTGAATTGATGCATGAAATGCATGGATTGTTGAAAGGATGCATGAAATGCATGGATTGTTGAATGGATGCATGAAATGCGTGGATTGTTGAGTGTATGCATCAATTGCATGGATTTTTTCATTGTTGCATCAAATGCATGGATTGTTAAATGGATTCATGAAATGCGTTGATTGTTGAATGGATGCATGAGATGCGTGGATTGTTGAATGAATGTGTTAATTGCAAGGATTATTGAATGGATGCATGAAATGCATGGATTGTTGAATGGATGCATCAAAAACATTGATTTTTCAATGGATGCATCAAATGCATGGATTTTTCAATGGATGCATCAAATGCATGGATTTTTCAATGGATGCATCAAATGATGGATTGTTGAATGGATGCATCAAATTCATTGATTCGTGAATGGATGCATCAAATGCATGGATTTTTGAATGGATGTATGAAATGCATGGATTGTTGAATGGATGCATCAAATGCATGGATTGTTGAATGAATTCATGAAATACATGGATTGTTGAATGAATTCATGAAATACATGGATTGTTGAATGTTTGCATCAAATGCATAGATTGTTGAATGGATGCCACAAATTCATGAGTTATTGAATGGATGCATCAAATGCATGGATTGTTGAATGGATGCATCAAATGCATGGATTGTTGAAAGGATGCATGAAATGAATGGATTGTTGAATGGATGCTTGAAATGAATGGATTGTTGAATGGATGCATGTAATGCATGGATTGTTGAATGGATGCATGTAATGCATGGTTTGTTGAATGGATGCATGTAATGCATTGATTGTTGAATGGATGCATGTAGTGCATGGATTGTTGAATGGATTCATGTAATGCATCGATTGTTGAATGGATGCATGAAATGCATGAATTGTTGAATGGATGCATGTAATGCATGGATTGTTGAATGGATGCATGAAATGCGTGGATTGTCGAATGAATGCATGAAATGCATGGATTGTTGAATGGATGCATGAAATGCATGGATTGTTGAATGGATGCATGTAATGCATGGGTTGATGAATGAATGCATGAAATGCATGAATTGTTGAATGGATGCATGAAATGCGTGGATTGTTGAATGGATGCAGGAAATTCATAAATTGTTCAATGGATGCATGTAATGCATGGATTGTTGAATGGATGCATGAAATGCGTGGATTGTCGAATGAATGCATGAAATGTATTGATTGTTGAATGAATGCATGAAATGCGTGGATTGTTGAATCGATGCATGAAATGCGTGGATTGTTGAATGGATGCATCAAATGCATAATTTGTTGAATGGATGCATCAAATGCATGGATTGTTGATTGGATTCATCAAATGCATGGATTGTTGAATTGATGCATCAAATGCATGGATTGTTGATTGGATTCATCAAATGCATGGATTGTTGAATTGATGCATCAAATGCATGGATTGTTGAATGGATGCATCAAATGCATGGATTGTTGATTGGATTTATCAAATGCATGGATTGTTGAATTGATGCATCAAATGTATGTATTGTTGAATGAATGTAGCATATGTAGGGATTGTTGAATGGATGTAACAAATGCATGGATTGTTGAAAGGATGCATGAAATGCATGGATTTTTGATTGGATGCTCGAAATGAATGGATTGTTGTATGGATGCAGGAAATGCATGGTTTGTTGAATGGATGCATGAAATGCACGAATTGTTGTGTTAGGATACAATTTATAGTAGGCATGGATATATGGAAACCGACGCTACGCAGCAAGGTAACCGGCTCTGCATCGGGGCGCGAATCGTGAGGGGATGAGGGGTGCACCACATCAGCAGATGGGAGGAGTACGTAAGGGGCAGCGGCTATGTAAGAAGCTAGCTCGGAAAATTACACATAGTATTACACAAGGACAACTTGATTGTGTAGTAGAGAAAAACTATGTATTAAAATTAATTACCAACGGGAAAGGGAACTGTGGAAAATATGAACCTGAGCAGAATATGTTAGAGGGAAATGCGCGTGGCAATACCAAGTTTGTGACGCAAGGGGACACGTCAGAGGTGACGCGTTAGAAGCACCCAATCGCGAGATGCCACGTCACTAACAATTTGAGCGGGTAGCCCGCACCATCTACAATGAGCGTCCTTTGTGCGGCGGGGGTATTTAAGCAGAGCAAGCGCGGGGACCGGCCTATTTGACCGGTGTAGTGGCAAGGATGTAGGTTTCCTGACGGCCAGAAGGGAGGTGAGATGATATTCTGTGTTCTGTGCTAGGAGCGTCTTTGTATTTTTCAAATACCATATTTTGTTACAGTCAAAATTCGGGTACAAATTAATTCTGTGGGTTTGATTTCAAATCATTCTAGAATTGTTCACGTGATATGACTTCTCACAAGGCTTGAACTTGTAGATTTTTCTCAAGCGGGGATTAGAATGCCTACTAGTTCATAACATTTTCATTGACTCATTCGACCTTGTTCTCAAAAGGGCGCTTGTGATTTGTTCTTGTAAAAAGGGGAGAAAATTAATTCATCATGTCAGGAATAGCCGCGTTGTCAGTGGAAGCTTCGAGTAAATTCTTAAAGGGGGATATAACATTCATGTCTCGGGGAATAGATGACTCAAACCCCGCTTATTATTTGCACAGGCGGGTTTGGGACAGCTGGCCTACGCGGCTGCTGAGATAGCGGAGACGTGGGCTGTGAACGCCTAACATCCGAGGGCCTGTAGCGACACAACCGGCTGAGCGTTCGCAACCTTGAGGCGGGCAGCCAGCCTGGCATTCAACGCCAATGACGAAGCCTGGAGGCTGCGTTCGAGCCTCGACAGGCCAACGACAGGGTATTTACTCCAGTTGTAATTTTTGAAGAATGAAGGGAAGAAGAGGCACGCCGAACAGTGCAAATCTTTGGTTGGCGCGCAGTGTTTAATATGAATTGTGCTGGCCAGGATGTTCAGGTATATGTTTCTAATTTCATGTTGTTTGTGCGTGAATCTCCGGGTTGGCAATTGCCAAGAGAGGCTGATTTGCGTTAAATCATGTGATCGTTCGCTGGCGTTCAATAAGTTTCTAGCCTGAATCTCTCATTTCATGTGTCATATTCAATCAACGTGTTCATCTTAATTAGAATGTGTTTGAATCTTCGCCGTTTGTCTATGTAGCATATCATTATGCCGGATAAAACTATCATGTCGCAGATCATTAACATCTTGCCTGAGGGCTCTGGTGCGAAAATGAGTGTTGCGATAAAAATATGTTTACTTGTGCCAATTTCCCTGTGTCAGCGCCATGTGTTCACTCAAAAAATAGTTGCGATAAAAATATGTTTACTTGTGCCAATTTCCCTGTGTCAGCTCCATGTGTTCACTCAAAAATAAATGTGTTTAATCTTGAGGCTCATTATTCTCCATGCTTATATATATGGATAACGTGCGAGCACAAAGGTGTACATTATATTTATCAGTGGAGGTTGTAAGCCCTCATACGTTACGTGCTTAACCAGCATTGTTTCGTGACAGCAAAAAACATATATGGAGTGCACTGTGCAAGCCGAAATCTGTATATTAACATGGAGAATTTTCTTAAATACTTTACTTGCCAAAATTCTTAAAAATTGTTGTGATGAGCTCTCAAGAAAGGCTTTAAATAATTTTCCAGCCATGTCGCAAATAGTTATCCAGTATTATATTTCGATTGCCATTGGTAGCTCCATTCATTTCAATAATAATCGGCGGAGCACAGCCGAAAGTTTGTGGCTGCGAGCATTGCCTTGAGGAGATGCAGTTCCGTAGTGTAATTGCCTGACATTGAGCTGGAGTCATAAATACATAAGAATGTGTGGCTCGGCGACTCAACCACAGCGCATCTGGCCCAAATTTAGGTGATTGGAAAGCACTCACTGAGTCAAGTAAAGATTGAATGCCACATTTCTACTGAAAACTCTCTTGACACAATGAACGATTCAGATTCAATGTTGAATTCTTGGCTCAAATTTGTCATGACATCTAGTGTGTGAGTTAAATGCTTCTTTTTATTAAATTAGTTTAGTTCTTGGACTTGCAAAACCATCCAAAGTCTTGCCAAATGCTGAAGTGCAGTCTTCATGATTAAATTCTTTCATTCTTCAGGGGAAAAATTACAATTAAAATGTGTTATGAGTGGAAGTAATCGTTGTGCATTAATAAATGAAATCGGCCGCATTTTTGCGCTTGAATTTTTGTGTGATGCTCTCTTAAACAGTGAATTTGGTCGAACAAGTGCCCGATATTAAACCGATGTTTCTTCCTGTACCTTTTTTTTGTAAATGTAATGGGAGGTTAATAAGCTCATATCAACAGTGTTACATATGTTGCTCAATTATCGGGCTGTCGAATCTTCTGAGCATATTTTTGAGTATTGAGAAACCATCATTTTTTTGAGTGTTGTTAGAATTTGTCTGAGTGCATTGGAAGATGAAAGCAGTAACATTTTGTTGTGCAGGGACTGGCTCTCGAATTTTTCTTTTTCTTTGATAACCTCTTGTTCATGTGTGGGATAGGAACTGTCGGTGTGCATCAATTGATAAGATCTGCCGCAGTTTAATGAGACACGTAAAAAGAATTGTGCATAGCACAGGGTGAGCCCGACATCTATGCGAAGAGAATGAGTAATCATACATTAACGCTCTCTTAAATGATAAATTCGTGCGAACAAGTGCTCTATGTTAAATGTATGTGTCTTTACGTGCCATTTCCCCTGGTCCTTTTGAGTGCAGTTTAATTTTGAAGTAAAATTCTAGCATGAAGGCTCAGACCACCGATGTTCGAACCTACAGCAGGGCCATAAAACGGCAGTCCTCTTGGATGCAGATAGACGGCTCAGAGCAGCTCATAGATCTTGCTGAATTTTGTTCCCCAAATTTGAGTGGCAGTAGTTATGTTGAATACAGTTGAAATGTAAACACAGTAATCCAGCATAACTTTCTCAAATTCTGAAGTGCTGCACTCGAAATTGATTTTCAATTGTTCATTGATTCGGCAGTTAGAAAATGACATTTGAGTGTCATTATAGTGAGGATATAATCAGCATGAAGTGAAACCATGGGATCCGATGCATTTGCTGAGCGAGTAATCGTGCTGAGCTGTGTCGTGCATATGTGTTTCATAAAAATTTCCAGTATGCTGTTTTTCTTATTGAATGTTTCCAGGATGTCTTCACCTATTACCATTTACGAACTTGAGGTTTAGAACGATGGCCCCGGATTTTATGCCTTAATTTTAGTAAAACCTGATTGTCTCAGTTGAAGCTTAAAGGCTCATGCCGCTGTGAGTAAGACCGTGCGAGTCGGCTGTTAGAGTCATAAAAATTGAAGCTCTCCTTGCTGCGGCCAGACCGTCCTGAGTTCTCGTTGATATGAACGTGAATTAGTGTGCAGGTTTTGGGTGGTATTACACGTTGCCATTAAATTTTCTACACGTTACGAGAGAAGTATATACTCGGGAGTTTTGATCATTTTTGCAGTGAATTTCGCCCGTATCTTGAGTAACAATGTTGGAGCTTCTGAGTGTGTTTTATTTTGGGAGCATGTAAAGGCCATCATAATAATTTCGAGTTCTGAGGTGCAGCCATTATCCTTTAATTTTAATTAAAATCACAGTCGAATGCTAGTGTGTCTTGAACTTTAGCTGTGTGCTTTGAGAGAATTAATTCTGCTGCATTTTTGATAGAATAACATTTTAGCAAGAACTTTCTCGACGATGTGTTGGGTGAAATTTTGTGCGGTGAATTTGAATGTAGCTGTGATTGATCCACCAATTGCATTTGCTAAATTTTTATGTAGAAATAGAAATGGGTGGCGCAGAAAATTAATGCCTTAATTTTAGGGAAAAATCGCCTTCGCCAGAACATCTGAAGACAAGTTTTGAAGCGTCTTAAGAACTCCGTTTCATGGGAGCTGCTGGTTAACGTAAACATAAATTTTTGTTTAACGTAACGTTAACGTCTAACGCAATTCACATTTTTATTCGCTAATCTTGAGTACTTTAACTATCAAATTTTTTTAACATTTCTGATGTGAGTGATGGAAGTGTTTCGAAATTCAATTTTTCTCGCTATCATAGACAGAGAAAGATTACCTTTCCCAATCGTAGGAGTAAATTGAGTTAAGTAACGGAGTGTAGGATTATCGATAATTTAGTATAGTGGATTTTGAGAATGCGTGTGGAATCTCTGAGATGCTACGCAGCTAATTCTTGACATAGTTTAGTTACTTACTTAGAAACATATGAATGCCGCCTACACATGTGTCAATTGAAGTAAACCCCGTCCTTTGTCATGATTTCTCCGTAAAAACAGTATGATGCTAAACTCCAGAATTGAAAATTGAACATTTGAATTTGTGTTAATAAGTAATAGCATCAATTATATGGTGCCACATTGTTGATGTGTGTGATGAATAGTTGATGCAGCGACGGACCTAAGTTCTAATTAATGGTGTTTCAGTATGGGGCTTTCTCAATTTTTTTTTGGCACAAAATCCTTGCTGTGTTATGCTCCAGTTTCTTCAAATTCAAGAAAAATATAATTTTGAAAATGTCGACCGTGTTAGGCGTATTAATTTAAAGGTAATTCAATCTCAGCTTCTTCTAGTTGGGAAGGAATATTATTTTAAGTGTACTTAGTTTTAGACTGGACACGTGGAGTTGTCAATGCCAATTTCTTTTGACTAAGTAAGTGAAGATAGGCGAGGAATGAATTTTCATTTATCTACTGAACCGTACATTGAATTCAGGTCTGTATTTTTCTACGTCTTAAAGTGGGTTGTTTAATGAAGCTTTCATATAATTTTGGATGTGAAACAGGATTTTATTGGAGCCTGAATCTACGCCCCTAGGTGCGTTCATTCACCCGGCCGTAATAGAAATCACAAGTTGCGAGGTCAAATTGATGATTAAATGCATTCGTCCACCATGATCTATGTGTGAATTCATGTTCAGTGGAAACTTTATTTGAATCTTCCCATATATATTTTTTTTAATGATGGTAACAATATCGGTAACGTACGTAATTCCAAGCGAATTGCGATGTTATATCGAGGATGTGTCCACATAATTGTATTGAAAAATTTGGCTCATTGGAATATGCTATTTTCTACGATGAAAATATACAATATATTGAATTGAAGCCTTGATTTTGTTGGAAAATCTTTAGTAATGAATGATAGTTGAGTACTGTAATGAATAAACGGGAATTTTGTGCTAATGTGTGTGCTAGAGATGGAGGATGCGAAGCGGAGAGGAGACGTGTGTAAGTTTTATCACTGTCCTGATCCCAGGGCCATAAAAATTCTTGTTCGTCGAGGCTCATCTTTTATGGATCGAGTGTGGTACCACTTGAGAGTGAAAAGGAGGACATGACAACAGGATATAGATAGGAATGTGTCTGGAAATATGACGACTGAAAATTAAAAGATGCGTAGTACTGCAAATGACAGGAATTTCTTCGAGAAAATATAGCTCGTTTTCTGTGCTCTGTCTTTGCGAGTTGTATGTTTGCGGAAAATTTCATATGCCATTCCTTTATCAGCTAATGAAAGTACAAGAGCGATTAATAAATCGTTTTCTATGTCGGGATTGTCTGGAAGGTCAGACTCTAGGCAGGCTTGGCAAGGAATACGTAGGATGATTAATATCCGGGTTCACTGCAGACGTTGTAAATAGATAACACATGACACGAAACTGTAGTATGTTAAGTTGCACAAAAGAAATGTGACTTATTCCTGGGTGGCGAGATTACATGAAGGTATATTCGCTCGGTGTGTTTTTTGCGTTTTCTTACTGAAGCGGAATCCCGTGAATCTTGGTGTACTGGGAACGTTACATTTTATTTTAAGTGTTATAGAATAAGAACTGTTCCTTAATTCTGAATCTCCCATGCGCGTTGCCAGGAACTTTGCTTCTTTCCACCTGGTGAACGGTGTGTGAGGGAACGAGAATAGGAACTGCGATTTTGACCTACATTTGCAGTGGCACAACTGAGAAAAATAAAAGCATATCCTATTTTCTGAGGTTGAGTGACTGCGATGTTTACCGGATTTAGACTACCTGATTGACGTACTAACTTTTGGATACAATTTAGTGTGAGTTGTCGCTGCGTTTATGTGTCGAAGTTTTGGTGTTTCCTTCGCATAGGGATGTTCCAGGCACTCAAACTGTTCGTACTCCAACATCGACGGATATGCTAATTTAATTTTCTTAGTATAATAGTTATGTTAAGGTGATACAACACTCTCTCCGTCATTGAATGGAAAACATACTGCAGGCTCCCGAGTTATGTAAATACATTGATGATGTCATGCAATTCAACGACGTCTCTTCGAGTGGAATGACATGATATGAATAAAGGCTAAACTGTCTCAAGGGCTGGCAAATCAGGTAATTAGGATGTGATTGTATTTTCTCATGATTTTGTGGGTGCGGACGAGTAATCAGATCGCCTAAACTGCAGTGCACGGCAGTGTGGCGTAAGTCTGATGAAATGTTAACACTCTATTTCTATTTTCTTTGAGTAAGAGCACACGGGATATCGGCCAACCTGGTAAATCTCTCGTTGTGCATATGTTATTTCATTTGTGTACATGTTTAGGAAGTTAGGTGAAAGTAAATGAGCAGTGACACCGTCGAAGCATTCTTGACTTTGTCTGTAGTTCATTATGGATACCTGCACTTATTAATTTATTTGAAACTCTTGTGATCTCACTTCTGCCCAGTCAGGGTAGGCTTGGAAAGATTCACGAGAAATGAATGATTAATTAAGAGGAACCAAACTGTACGATGTCTATCGATCACCTAAGTGACAATGTTAGATGGTAAATCGTAGGTGGGAGTTGATCTCTGAAATATGATTGTTACCCTGGGAAACGAAGGAAGGGCTGACGAGCCCAGCTAACGAGCTCCGACGATGTAATAAATCTACAGAATTTTCCGCGAAGACGCGAGGTCTAATTTTCCGCGTAAACCGCGACGCAAGGATGGTTTTCAACGAACTTTTCCGCGCAGATAGCGTGACGCAAGGATAGAGTGGATTGGATGAATCTACAATTAAAGATTAGTAGGTTACAAATCCTGATGAACC
This sequence comes from Morinoia aosen, assembly GCA_030386875.1. Lineage (NCBI taxonomy): Eukaryota > Metazoa > Arthropoda > Malacostraca > Amphipoda > Talitridae > Morinoia > Morinoia aosen. The sequence goes on along the minus strand of CM059561.1, from coordinate 41,281,602 downwards.
AGGGGGCCCCCCTTTGATGATAACGTTGCCGAGAAAATGTAATAATAATGCTGATAATGATTTTGAGGATGATAACAATAATGATGCACCACTGCTTGGAAGGAGAACGAGCTGAGGATCAATAAGAAGATATTCAACGTTGAAATATTGCCCCAAATTTAGAGAGAAGTGGTTAGGCGGCTGATAAGCGCGATAATGTTTGCCTTGTAAGGAACACGCCTATTAAACAATCTCTAATGTCGTTGGTATATATGCCGAAGGCAAGCCGGAAAATAAGATAAATTTGATATATGTGTTTCAATATTCTTGTGTCTATTTGCTCGATATGTGTGTTATGTTAGCTGTGTTTTCCTCCGAGCCCTAGGATGTTTCTTTTCGATGTGATTTTTGGACGCGATGTGTGTTTGATTAACGTCATACGTCTATGTTTATCAATGTCAGCGTGCGTCAACACCATAATAGTTATGTTCATTTCTGCGGATATGCAAAGTACGGATGGAAGTCAACGACCTTATATAAATTTGATATTGTCATAAGAAAATTTGAACCGTAGGCTCAAATTTTGCGAATGGCGCGGGGATGTTAGGATACAATTTATAGTAGGCATGGATATATGGAAACCGACGCTACGCAGCAAGGTAACCGGCTCTGCATCGGGGCGCGAATCGTGAGGGGATGAGGGGTGCACCACATCAGCAGATGGGAGGAGTACGTAAGGGGCAGCGGCTATGTAAGAAGCTAGCTCGGAAAATTACACATAGTATTACACAAGGACAACTTGATTGTGTAGTAGAGAAAAACTATGTATTAAAATTAATTACCAACGGGAAAGGGAACTGTGGAAAATATGAACCTGAGCAGAATATGTTAGAGGGAAATGCGCGTGGCAATACCAAGTTTGTGACGCAAGGGGACACGTCAGAGGTGACGCGTTAGAAGCACCCAATCGCGAGATGCCACGTCACTAACAATTTGAGCGGGTAGCCCGCACCATCTACAATGAGCGTCCTTTGTGCGGCGGGGGTATTTAAGCAGAGCAAGCGCGGGGACCGGCCTATTTGACCGGTGTAGTGGCAAGGATGTAGGTTTCCTGACGGCCAGAAGGGAGGTGAGATGATATTCTGTGTTCTGTGCTAGGAGCGTCTTTGTATTTTTCAAATACCATATTTTGTTACAGTCAAAATTCGGGTACAAATTAATTCTGTGGGTTTGATTTCAAATCATTCTAGAATTGTTCACGTGATATGACTTCTCACAAGGCTTGAACTTGTAGATTTTTCTCAAGCGGGGATTAGAATGCCTACTAGTTCATAACATTTTCATTGACTCATTCGACCTTGTTCTCAAAAGGGCGCTTGTGATTTGTTCTTGTAAAAAGGGGAGAAAATTAATTCATCATGTCAGGAATAGCCGCGTTGTCAGTGGAAGCTTCGAGTAAATTCTTAAAGGGGGATATAACATTCATGTCTCGGGGAATAGATGACTCAAACCCCGCTTATTATTTGCACAGGCGGGTTTGGGACAGCTGGCCTACGCGGCTGCTGAGATAGCGGAGACGTGGGCTGTGAACGCCTAACATCCGAGGGCCTGTAGCGACACAACCGGCTGAGCGTTCGCAACCTTGAGGCGGGCAGCCAGCCTGGCATTCAACGCCAATGACGAAGCCTGGAGGCTGCGTTCGAGCCTCGACAGGCCAACGACAGGGTATTTACTCCAGTTGTAATTTTTGAAGAATGAAGGGAAGAAGAGGCACGCCGAACAGTGCAAATCTTTGGTTGGCGCGCAGTGTTTAATATGAATTGTGCTGGCCAGGATGTTCAGGTATATGTTTCTAATTTCATGTTGTTTGTGCGTGAATCTCCGGGTTGGCAATTGCCAAGAGAGGCTGATTTGCGTTAAATCATGTGATCGTTCGCTGGCGTTCAATAAGTTTCTAGCCTGAATCTCTCATTTCATGTGTCATATTCAATCAACGTGTTCATCTTAATTAGAATGTGTTTGAATCTTCGCCGTTTGTCTATGTAGCATATCATTATGCCGGATAAAACTATCATGTCGCAGATCATTAACATCTTGCCTGAGGGCTCTGGTGCGAAAATGAGTGTTGCGATAAAAATATGTTTACTTGTGCCAATTTCCCTGTGTCAGCGCCATGTGTTCACTCAAAAAATAGTTGCGATAAAAATATGTTTACTTGTGCCAATTTCCCTGTGTCAGCTCCATGTGTTCACTCAAAAATAAATGTGTTTAATCTTGAGGCTCATTATTCTCCATGCTTATATATATGGATAACGTGCGAGCACAAAGGTGTACATTATATTTATCAGTGGAGGTTGTAAGCCCTCATACGTTACGTGCTTAACCAGCATTGTTTCGTGACAGTTGAATGAATGCATGTAATGCATGGATTGTTGAAAGGATGCATGAAATACGTGGATTGTTGATTGGATGGATGAAATGCATGGATTTTTGAATAAATGCATGTAATGCATGGATTGTTGAATGAATGCACGAAATGCGTGGATTGTAGAATGGATGCAGGAAGTGCATAGATTGTTGAATGCATGCATGAAATTCGTGGATTGTTGAATGAATGCATGAAATGCATGGATTGTGGAATGGATGCATGAAATTCATGGATTGTTGAATGGATGCGTGAAATTCATGGACTGTTGAATAGATGCATGAAATGCATGGATTGTTGAATGGTTGCATGAAATTCGGGGATTGTTGAATGAATGCATGAAATGCATGGATTGTTGAATGGATGCATGAAATTCATGGATTGTTGAATGGATGCGTGAAATTCATGGACTGTTGAATAGATGCATGAAATGCATGGATTGTTGAACGGATGCATGAAATTCATGGACTGTTGAATGGATGCATGAAATGCATGGATTGTTGAATGGATGCATGAAATGCGTGGATTGTTGAATGGATGCTTGATATGCGTGGATTGTTGAAAGAATGGATGCATGAAATGTGTGGATTGTTGAATGAATGCATGAAATACATGGATTGTTGAATGTTAGCATGAAATGCATGGATTGTTGAATGGATGCATGAAATACATGGATTTATGAATGGATGCATGAAATGCGTGGATTGTTGAATGGATGCATCAAATGCATGGATTGTTGAATGGATTCATCAAATGCATGGTTTTTTCAATGGATGCATCAAATGCATGGATTTTTCAATGAATGCATTAAATGCATGGATTGTTGAATGGATGCATCAAATTCATGGATTCTTGAATGAATGCATCAAATGCATGGATTGTTGAATGGATGCTTGAAATGAATGGGTTGTTGAATGGATGCATGAAATGCATGGATTGTTGAATGGATTCATGAAATGCATGGATTGTTGAATGGATGCATGAAATACGTGGATTGTTGAATGTATGCATCAATTGCATGGATTTTTGAATTGGTGCATCAAATGCATGGATTGTTGAATGGATGCATGAAATGCGTGGATTGTTGAGAGGATGCATGAAAACCGTTTATTGTTGAATGAATGCATGAATTGCGTGGATTGTTGAATGAATGCATGAATTGCATGGATTGTTGAATGGATGCATGAAATGCATGGATTGTTGAATGGATGCATGAAATGCATGGATTTTCCAATGGATGCATGAAATGCATGGATTTTTCTATGGATGCATCAAATGCATGGATTGTTGAATGGATGCATCAAATTCATGGATTCGTGAATGGATGCATCAAATGCATGGGTATTTGAATGGATGTATCAAATGCATGGATTGTTGAATGGATGCATCAAATGCATGGATTGTTGAATGAATTCATGAAATACATGGATTGTTGAATGTTTGCATGAAATGCATGGATTGTTGAATGAATGCATGAAATGCTGTGATGGTTACCCTCACAAACTCTCCAGGGTTGCGCGAGAGGCGCTTAAACTTTGGTCCTTTAATAGATCCAGCTAGGCAGCCCGGCCGTAAGGTCGGAGGGCGCAGGGCTAAGACAGAGAGATGCTTTTGAAACTCGGTTCTTTTTGAGTTTGATACATTTTGATAATTTGAAACTTAATACTCTTGATCTTAAAATCTTTCGAACTTAACTCTTTCGCAGTTTTTACTTCAACCTTTAAGAAAATATTACTTAAATAGCAATCTACCAATTTCTTGAATAAATGCGATACTATTGGAATTAAACTTCCTAATAGTTTTTAACTCTAGCTTTGTTGCCTGTCTCTTAAGACGAGCAGGCTGTTGCCTTTTAATTGTTCGCCTAACCTTGGAAAGGCGCACGAGTCTTTAGTAAACTGATTTTACTTGTTGCTTCTTTTAATTGTTCTTTGTTAAGTTGTGTGGACGCACTTACTCCACACAATTTTATACTGAACTTTATGTTTGCGTTGAGTTGTGTTAATTTGTTCGTTCTACCTTCCGTTGTTTCTAATCGATTTTAAATCTTCCCTGTTGTTTGCAGGGTTCCTTGCTTTTGCCGGGCGTATCTGCGGGTTCCGTCGTAATTTAACCGTATCTTGTCTTACTAACTAATCTTCTACAGTGTCTGAAATGGCGAGCACGGTTTCTCAAAAAAGAGGGATCTTCAAGCGGAAGATCACCTTGGGAATTAAGAAAGCAAAGGAGGCTGCAGCAGAGTGCGCCAATGCGGAGCTCCAGGTGCATTGCGATCTTATTCGCAAGAATCTGCTTCAGGTGAGTAACTGTGATGAGGAACTGACCGCTCGGATGATTAAAGATGGCTCGTCAGAAGAACTGATAAATGCAGAAGTGGACGCTCAGCTCGCTTATAGTTTAGAGGCCGAGATGTCGCTGATTGACTTAGTGCAGCCCAAAGTAGTTACTGGTGCACATTCTTCTGGAAAACCAGAATCTGTTTGCGATGTAAAGCTTCCTCCTATTAAACTGGAACCTTTTAAGGGAGACTCTCAAGATTGTTTGAAATTTCACAGCTTCATGGTATCTTTCAATAATTCTGTCGGTCGTAGATCTGGCTTGTCTGGCTCTGCCAAGTTAACTTACTTGAAGAGTTATCTGGCTGGCTATGCCGCAAAGTTGGTAGAGCATCTACTAGTTAACGATGATAATTATAATGTAGCTTTGAATTTGTTGGAGCGCGAATTCTTGAATCGTAATGAACTAGTTTACAAGCTCTGTATGAAACTCGTTAATCTAAAATGTGACTATGATAAAAATTACGTGGAAACGAGGGTTTACATCAGCGAGGTGAGGAGTTTGTTGGCCGATCTGAAGATGTATGAATATGACATTTTAGGTGAAGCGACTTGTAGCAAGCCGTTCGGGCATATAATATTTTCGAAATTGCCAATGTTGTTTAGGCAAGAAATAGCGCGTAAACTGAACAACAATTATCCCTCTCTCCAGGAAATTTTCGATAACTATGTGGAGGTTATTGCAACCTTGACCATCAGAGTTGGTTCTGATTCAGCTAAAAGTCAAAGTGACGATAGGCATAACTTTCGGAACGTGGTTTTCTCGAAACCCCTAGCCACTCCTGTATTTGCTAATTCAGCTATGGCATCCTCTGATCGCAGGCTTTGTAAGTTTTGTTTGAGTCAAGGGCATAGCATGACCAATTGTTCAGTGTATCCTAATTATGCATGTCGGAAGGAAAGGTGCTTAGAATTAAACCTTTGTAGTAACTGCACCAGTTCTAAGCACAGTGCTAATGAATGTTCAGCCAAGCTAGACTATGAATGCAAGTTCTGTAGGCAAAAATCTCACGTCTCTGCTTTGTGTATGGATGCAAAGGCTTCCTCTAGTAGGCTGCATACGAATTATTGTTTGAATTCTGCGACTTGTATTAGATCTGGTTATGTGTTGCCCACTATCACGCTACCCGTGAGTCGTGGATTTGCTCCTGTCAATGTTAGGTTCCTGTTGGACACTGGCTCTCAGCGTTCTTATGTTTCGGCTGGAGTTCTGGAACGTATTGGCTTTTCCGGCAACCTAAAGCTGACCAAATTTGCTGTTAACTCATTTTTGGAGAAAGGTGAACGTGAATTTGCAGAAATTAGCTTAGGTGTGAATCTGTTAAATGGTACAAAACCTGTGCAGGCAATATGGAATTTGAAATAAATAGTTTGCAGAAAGCCGTCCAAAATGTGTCGAAATGTGGAATTTTAGCAGATACCTCATTTGAGGGTAATTGTGATAAGGTTGTTCTGGAAGGCATTCTGGGTCTTGATTTAATCCAGTACCTGACAGACTTTCGGATCGTGCCGTGCTTGAAAGGGTCTGCACTTTCGTGGTGTGGCAAGTCAATTCCAGTTGGAAATGTAGAGCATTTTTTAGGTCGCAAGCAGGCTGCAGACATGTATCGGAAACTGCGCCAAACTAACTCTGCTTGCGAATCCGCTGTCAATTTTTACTTGAACCGCGCGTATCTAGTTTGGACCCCATTGGAGGTGTGCTGTCGGAACCTGACGTAGAAGCAAATTTAGATAACATTTTTAAATTGGAATCAATAGGATCTCGGAGAGCGAAGCTTCAGAGTCTGATCAAGGGAAACTGAAAGCATTTGATTCGGGCATTCAATTAAGAGATGGGAAGTACCATGTAAAACTTGTGTGGAAAGATAATTTGAAGGATGTCAACAATAATTTTTCTGTAGCTCGCGCTGTTTTAGGCAAGGTAGTGGAGCGTTTGCGGAAGAAAAATTTGTACGATGCGTATGACAATGTTTTCAACCAGCAATTGGAAGACGGGATTCTTGAAAAAGTTCCTGCGTATTCTACTGAACATAGAATTTACTTACCGCACAGAGAGGTCGTGAAATTGGATCCCACATGTACCACAAAAATCCGGCCTGTACTCAATTGTAGTGTGAAAGTAGGAAATGCGCCGTCACTTAACGAAGCCGCCTATCCAGGAGTCGATTTAATGGGAGACTTGTTTAATATTTTGATTGGATTGAGGCACGATGATTTTTTGGTGATGGCAGATATACGAAAAGCGTTTTTGCAGATTAAGTTGGCAGACGAGACTGACCGCAATAAGTTTTGTATCCTGTGGATAAAGGACGGGGCTCTAGTTGTTTATAGATATGCCTCTATTGTATTTGGTTTCATTGCTAGTCCTTTTATCCTCGACTACGTCATTAGGAAGCACATTGCTGATTATCCAGCAGATGCCTGCAGTTATTTTTTACTAAATATGATGTATGTTGACAATCTCTATGTAACTGGAAATGATGTAGATCGTCTAACTTCCATTTCCCGAACCGCCAGGTCACGCATGCAGGACGCTTGATTTGATCTGCGGTCTTGGTCCAGCAATTGTGAGCCTTTGCAGGAAGTCTTCCAGAGAGAGGAAGTAGCAGTGTCCCACGAAGAATCGTTTGAGAAAGTCCTTGGCTACCGGTATGACAGGGTTACTGACCAATTTAGCCTGGACGTAGGACTGGAAGAGAAATCTTTGGTTACAAAGAGAATGGTACTTTCACGGCTAGCACGTTGTTTTGATCCTATGGGACTCGCGACACCTGTTTTGGTCAAGGGAAAGGGACTGCTGAGGGAAATTTGGCAAGAGAAATTGGGATGGGATGACGCATTGCCCGACTATTTGCAGGGAACCTGGCTGTCTTGGCAGGGAGAATTAAATAAAGTAAGTAGTTTAAAATTTGGTCGTAAGGTTTTTAATTCTGAAAGTAAGGTTTCCATAATTATATTTGCAGACGCTTCAAAGACGAAATATGGATTTTGTGTATATTCTTTGTCTGAAGAGTCGAAATCGTCTCTATTGTTTAGCAAGGCGAAAATTGCGCCAATGAGGTCAAAAAGCCTTCCTACCTTGGAGTTACTTGCTATTTACTTGTCGTTAAAATGTTCACTTAAACTTCTGAAAGCTTTAGATAGGGTAACTGTTGTTGACTTAACCATTGCAACCGATTCACAAATTGCTTTGTCTTGGATTTTGAACAGGAAAGTAAAGTCTGGTAATATTTTTGCCAATAATAGAATTAATGACATCCATTTGTTCTTGGAGCAGCTTAAGGAGCAATTCAAATTAGAATGTTCATTTCGTTTTGTGCCTACACAAAGTAATCCGGCCGACCTTGTGACTAGGGGGCTGACTGTTAAAGAGCTTCTAACTAAATTTCATTTCTGGACTCACGGTCCTGACCTTTTGACTTTCCCCGTGCAGTGGCCAGTAGAGGCATTAGGTTGCATTTCTCAGCTTAACCGAGAAGTAGTAACTTGTTCCGTGACGACAGAAGTGATGCCGCTTCAACCTGTTTTTCCTGTAACAAAGTTCTCGGTCTTGGAGAAACTATTAGGAGTCACTGCTAGGATTTTTTCTGTGATTTGCTATACTAACCGCCAAAGTTTCACACAATTAAAATGTCACAGAGCAGCTAAGCTCTACTGGGCTAGATTTGAACAAAGGAAGCATTTCCCTACTGAATTTAATTTTCTTTCGGAGGGGGGCAGAGCAACAGATGTCCCGCCGCTGGTGAGAAACCTTAACCCTTCACTGCATGGTGTGTCGAATATGACACATACCTGATTTTTTTGTGTATAGAAACAATTAGCAGAGAAATGAGCATTTCTACGGCTTGTATCGCAAACGAGACACACTGTCCACGAAATGAACGCGTATGATGCGTGCTAGATGTAACCGGCCCAGTGTTTCCACGAGCAGGGTAATTACCCTATTTTAGGGTAATCAGGGGTACCCTAGGGTAAAGTTTAGGGTAATGAAAAATATGGGCAAAGCTAGGGTAATCAGAGCTCCGTGAAGGAAGTGACCGCCTAATCTGCGAAAAAAGAGAAAATTGAAAGCCAATATGTAAGCACCCTACTGGTTACCACTTGAACGAAATGTAATGAAACGGGTCAGAATTTAGTTTTCACAAAACTGCACTGCTGCTGTGGTTAGTGTCGCATATTTGAATGTCATCAGGTATCGCTCACGAAAGACGGCGTCAAGATACGAAGCCATAATATCTCTTGTCCACTTCGTTTTGACAAATGATTCTGAGTTGCATTTTGTTAATAAAAACTCGATCGGTGTCAGCAACAGCCAGTCGACGAAAGTCACTGTCCTATTGTGATTGCACTAGTGGTTATAAGCTTCAACAGAATATTGACAGGTATGTTTGTTGTGTTTTTAAATACCACTGCTAATATATTTCATCGTAGAAATAATTGACAGGTTCATTCTTGTGATAGTCATTGAATTAACAGCAGAGTTACCTCACAGCGCCGGTATTTTGCCAGCTAATTAGATGGAAGGCGTCCTATTTCTTAGTCATGTTGCACGCCAAAGAAGCATGTTCTTGTAGCGATGCAAGCAAAAAAATTAGACAGGGTTCTTTGTCACTTCGAGCTACAAAAGGTGCTAAAAGCAAAAGGAAGAAGGTATAAAATTAGTTACAAAAATTCATGTAAACGAAAGAGTACAGTTATCGACTTAAAACTTGCAATATATGTTTGTATTCTCACTGTCTTTCTTAGGCGCAGTAGCACCAAGGAGGTTTAAGAATGGAGACGGCATCAGCGCTCTAAAGTGAAGCCAATTTTCGGTAGCTGTAGGGTATACGGGCTTACCGGCCTCTAGCAGTAATGCTCAGTTTGGATGCCAACACAGCCGAGTGTGGATGTCGCTGCAGCAGTACCATTATCTTCATAATAGAGCCATATCATGCAATTTATTGGCGAGTAGAAATTTGGGTATGTGTATAAGTTATATTACTTTGATTCTATGATGAAAAACATTGAGAATATATAAAATAATTATATTTTATGATAAGTTTTTAGTTTGTTTCATATATGGTACAACACGGTTTTGTTGTATGTTCCAACTCGGGCCAAATTTGTGTCGTAAATGAAACAAACCCATGTATTCTTTCATTACCACAAATAATTTTAGCTTTATTATATTATTTCTATGTTGTTAAATATTAAAATACATATTCAAAATACATTGAAACTATATTCTGAAAAATATGTTATTATTTTTTATAGTAAAGAATGCACGATAGATGCACAACATTAGCGCATTCGTCTATCCTAAAAATTTTGTCATAAACTGTCTCGCGGTTGCATAAAATGTATCACACAGTACTATTGCATAGAAGCTTAATAAAAAGAAATATTTATTCAGTTTTATTTTCAGAATATTCGAGTTTGAAGTGAATTTTCACGAGAAACGATCGGGGCCCTCATCTTGGAGGTGGGGGAAGGAACTGACGGACTAGATTTGGATGAAGATTTGAAATTGGAATTGGAATCTATGAGGAAGAAGTAAAAGATCGTTTGGGAGTTGAGCAATCACAGGAACAGATTGAAAAATCAATAATAGCAACGGAACACAACGATTCCACTCTGATCTCAAATAAAACTCGCATTACCATCTATGAAGTAAATCCAACTGCTGTGAAAATTGTAAGCAGTGATTCTAAAAGAAAAAGCTCTCCTGGAAATATTATTTGGAAGTAAAAATCTCAAGATACCGGAAGAGCACGTAATATTCAAGGGACGTATAATGAGCTAACCATAAAAATGAAAACAATAGGGACTCCTAATGATGGCCGCAAGATTTTATTCAGTGAATATTTGATTTCAATAATACTTAAAGAAACACATTCTTTCACTGGTCTGAAGGATCTCATTCATGTGCTGGATATTGATAAGTTTGATGTTCAAGAATGTATAGGGATCTGTGTCATCATATCCTACGTACATGTTCCGTGCGCCTGGGATTATTTGAGCAGCATCATGGGCAACTTATCCAAGAAACAATGTCCCTCAACAGCTTCAAACAGTTTAGGAGCTTTTTATACTTTGCTGATAACTCTAAAACTATTCCAAGAGATGATACTTGCACCGAGCAATTAATAGAGGCGAAAAGAAAACGAGGACCCTTTGTTCATGTCCCTGTGAAAAATGTTCACCCAGAAGGATTTCCTCAATAGCCTTACCAAAAAATGAATGCCACCGCTATAAAATGCCTGATTCCAAGTTCCAGTCATACATCCGAGATCCAAGTGTCTTGTATATCTTTGTCAAATTAAGAAAATTATGTCTCGAAAAATTTATGTAACATGAAAAACTTGTGTTAGACCTAAAAAGACTTACTGACATGTCACATGGAGAA